>VWZD01010836.1:855026-1041089 GCA_013396695.1 Sakesphorus luctuosus
CCCTGGGACTGGGGCCCGGCGCCCAGGACGGGCTGGGAGGCCCACCGAAGGAGCCGCCGTCGCAGACGCAGGAGGAGCCCGGCACCCCGTCCTCCTCCCCGGAGGACAAGCTGCTGGCCAGCCCGCGGGCCATCAACAACCTGGTGCTGCAGGGCTGCTCGTCCATCGGGCTGCGACTGGTGCTGGAGTACCTGTACACGGCCAACGTGACCCTCTCGCTGGACACGGTGGAGGAGGTGCTGTCGGTCAGCAAGATCCTACACATCCCGCAGGTCACAAAGCTGTGCGTGCAGTTCCTCAACGACCAGATTTCGGTGCAGAACTACAAGCAGGTGTGCAAGATCGCCGCTCTACACGGCCTGGAGGAGACCAAGAAGCTGGCCAACAAGTACCTGGTGGAGGACGTCCTGTTGCTCAACTTCGAGGAGATGCGCGCCCTCCTGGACTCGCTGCCCCCCCCCGTCGAGTCGGAGCTGGCGCTCTTCCAGATGTCCGTGCTCTGGCTGGAGCACGACCGGGAGACCCGCATGCAGTACGCCCCGGACCTCATGAAGCGCCTCCGCTTCGCCCTCATCCCTGCGCCGGAGCTGGTGGAGCGGGTCCAGTCGGTGGATTTCATGCGCACCGACCCCGTCTGCCAGAAGCTGCTGCTGGACGCCATGAACTACCACCTGATGCCCTTCAGGCAGCACTGCCGGCAGAGCCTGGCCAGCAGGTGAGGGGGCGGCAGGGAGCGGGGGTAGCTCTCACGGACGCTCCTCCAGCGGCTCCTGCCTGCGGGAGGTGCGGGAGCGGGGGGTCCCGGCGGGCAGGGAGCCCACGGGGGCCGGGCCGGGGGCGGCGCGGCGGCCGGAGCGGCTACAGGGGGGAGGTGGCGGGGCCGAGCCGCCCGCCCCCTGCACCACCAAACTTTTCGTCCCCTCCGTTCGCCTTTCCGGCCGCCCGCGCTTTGGGAACCTGTTGTCATTGTCTATCATAGGCCATATTTGTTTATTTATTTATTTATCCCACAGCGTTACTCCTTAAGAAGGAGTTGTGTCTTCAGGGCGTTTTATACTGTAATAGCCGAATCCTAAATCTAATTAGTTATTTTCATATATAACTATATTATCCGCACACACGCTGGTATTGCTGATGGAGGGGTGATGTCCCTACTGTGTGTGGAAACTTGTGACTTCATAGTCCTCACTCCTGTCGCATGTCAGTTATTTTCATTTAATAAGGTAATGGATCATGATGTCAAAGATCGACAATATGAGGTTAGTATCAGGGACTGAAAAAACAGCATGTAGTTTAACAAGCAGTAAATATACCCCAAATTTATTTTTCTCCTTTAAAAATAAGCGTATATTTCCTTTCATTCAAAAATGGAATGATAATACCATCTTCCAGTGTTGGTATTATACAGTGGTGTGGTAGCACAGAAATCAAACCATGCTTTGTATTATTCACCTTTTAAACTAATAGGTGCATATTACTAATGACTTAGCAGCAAGAAGAAAACTCGTACATTATTAAATATTTTAGATAATCCACTATTAGCATTAATGCAGAAGATTCTTTGTATCTTCGTGTAATGGGTACCACAACGATTTAACTTGGGAAATGCTGTGTCTTCTTTTATTATCTACGGCTTACTCACTATATTAGTGTTCTGTCATGCTTATCACCTTGTTGTCTAATGGATTCTCTCCTGAAATCCTACAGTAAAAAAAAAAAAAAAAGGTACAAGCATTTTGCAGTGTAAAGTATTTTTGAGATGCCACTATTGTAAGTTGGTGCTTCCCCTTCGCATTTCAATACTCAAAACTTTTGACTTTCAAAAATAAAAAAACCCACCAACTCCTCAGGTGAGATTCTGCACGCAGCTGGGGCCAAGCTGATGCTCGTGTCCTGGTGGATTGCTGAGATACCAGCCGGCTTGGTTCAGTGAAGATACCTTTCCAGCTTCAGTGGTCCATGTCATTTGAAGGATATGTAGTGGTGTTCTGACCACTGAATGCTTACAAGTGTCATGGATACTGCGAGAATCTGATACTCCTGTTGCTGGGAGCTGGCTTTCCCTGTAAGAGGGAGCATGCACAAAGGGATTGCACTTTACATAGTCCTAGATTAGATTCTAAATTGCACTTAATGACTTATGGGGACTTCAAATACCACAAATACGACATTTTTTTATTTGTAATAGGTCTGCAAATCTGTGCAGACAGTGGTATTTCAGAGACCCTTAACCACAGCGGGTGAAAATGTACTGTCACCTTCTCAACTTTAACATGTCTAATAACAATGTTGTAACTAGATTTTCTTGACTGGGTTCTTTAGTGGCAGTGAAATGGGAGCAAAACCGTTCAGATTTATTTATAAGCAGACATTAGAACTTACCTCGAAAGTTAAAATGTTGGAGATGTTGAAATGCTTTGTAATACAGAATGCAATTGTTATATTTTCATTTTTGGTCTTGGATGCTATTCCTGGAAATTCATAAAGGTCATGAAGGCCCATCTTTGAATCTTAATCACCTTAAGATTTTGCCAGGCTGCCTAAGTGTACAAATGCCCTCTCAAACATGAATGAAGAAACAAAAGAAACATACTCAAGACTACAGAGATTTCCAGACTTGGGCTTTCTGTTACTTACAGTTTCTCCAAAGTAGCCATTTTAACAACTTGACATTCATTCTGTAAAATTTTACTTTAAGAAAGAAAATCTTAAGTTACTAATTTGCAGAAGAAAATCTTAAAAGTAACTTACAGTGAAGTATGTGTGCAAGTAGATAAAAATTATTGCACAGAAAAGGACTTTAAAACTTTGATTACTTTTTTCTGTGAGTAATGGTGACTTTGGTAATTTGGAATTTAATGAAAGGTCATTCACAAAGGATTCGCCTGTCTTTAGAAAGAGATTAACTGTTCCTCTTGTGCAGTGTAATACCTACTGCACAGTACAGTATGGGCTGGTGAGAAATACAAGGAGCCCAGTGCCATGGCCACCTGCTTCCTGCATGTTGAAGAAATGAGGAGGATTGCACTCAGTATTAGAACTTGCCATAACTCTTCTGCATTTTTAACAATAATTTTTTTTTTTGGAACATGCTACTCTAAAAAAAAAGCATATACACGTTACATGCTTATCCATATGCACACTTTGGAGTACTTTGGCATCAGGGCTATTTATATTTCTTAAAGAAAATTAATGGAATGGGAAGCTCAAAATGCAGTGATTCTCCTCTGAAATGTAACTGTAAACTAGTCCTGTGGTCAGGGCTGGAGAAAAGGGATTTTGGCTCATAGGAGCCAATCTGTGCACTGTAAACAGAGTTATTTATAAAGTTTGTGCCACAAATGCAGATCCTTAAGCACAAGTGATGCTGGGGCTAAGTAGGTACCCGGGTTTTCTTCTGTGTTGCAGTGAAAAACACTGTTTATCTGCAGGGATACCAGGGCTTTTTTTTTCCCCCCCATGAAATTTCTTAAGAGAAGGTAATGCTTTAACGGCCTCGTGTATTTTTGTAAGATTAATTTTCAAAGTACTGCAGCTAAATGATCATAATTTTAAAAAACTGAGGAATTATGTTCCTGACTTGTGAACCTTGTTGTTTACTCTGTTTAGGACTTCACCACAGGGGGTGGGTGTTTTGGCTTTGATTTGACATTCAGTCAGGGGCTCAACTCTGAGCAAAGTTAGTAATTCTGTTGACTTGGTGATTCTCACCTCAGTAGGGCATCAGCATACAGGCTGCTGTTAAAGCCTCCCAAGGCATAGCCAGTTTTGATGTCACTAGGAAAAATCATGACTTGGAGTGGGGTGAGTGACCCCGAAGACTAGGCTTAAATGATGTTTGTCTGTTCCTGAAAGACACAGGTAGCTCAGTGCTGTGTCATGTTTTCTGTAGTTCTGGGAAGAAAATGCCTTTAGGTAGAGGAATGTTCATCTTCCCAGTTATTTATTTGACTCTTGGGACTTCACCAGAGTATTGAGTTGATTAAAATGTCTCTCTGCTTTATTGTGTAATACAATATGTTTTATATAATACATGGTATGTCTTTTCAATTTTAAAAAGTTTTGAGTTAGAGCATTACTATGCTTCTGGAAAGAAAGTCACTTTTAAAGACGAGTGAGCTACTGAAAATTATTATTGCTTCCATGTTTACTTGCAACAATGTAAATGTTTAAAAACACATCACTGCTATGAAACACCTAGCTTTTAACTTCAACTTTGCTTGTTCTAGCACACAATATAGCTGTAGACAGACAATGGAGCGTTATAGAAAAAATATTTAAATTGTGAGGCATATTGCTAAATGCTTTACCTAAATATTGTAGCTTTTTTATAGACCATTGCCATGATTTTATGGTTTTGCTCACCTGCAGCTATTTCCAATGCCCTCTGTTCCAGACAGGCATGAGAAGGTAGGCTGGGTGGGAAGAGACAGCCCCAATGGCCTGGGAGTTGTTTGTTGGCTGCAGGACACACACAGCTCCTCTCCACATCCGTGGACACTGGGGTTGGTCTGCTCCTGCCAGGATTTGCAGACAGAGCAGCAGTTGGATATCTGTACCGCTGCATCAGGTACCTGGAGACAAAGGGGAGTGAGGAATGTAAACCTGGGGGAGAAGGAAAAACACAGAAAAAGAAAGGAGTTGAAATATTCCAGAGGAGAAATGGGATATAAGTAGTGGAAGCAAGAAAGTATAAATGAGGGAAGAGGGGAGAGAAGAATAGTTTTGAAGGGAGAAAAATAAAAGAATAGGATACCAGACAGGACACAAAACTAGCAAAAAAAAAAAAAGACCCTGGCAGATAAAAAAAAGATGCGTAATGAAACAAAAGGGAGAAAACTAATTTTAGGAAGAAAGAGCATCTGCTGTCAGTAACAGCTGAGTATTCCAGTTTCTGGAAAAGCTGTTTCAGATGTGGGAGAGGAAAAATGGATGAGGATCAACCAACTGACATGAGGTGGGCAAAGTTATAGGGAGAAAATACAGAATTAAAGAGCACAAGAGAAAGGTGGAGAATAAAGAGACAAAGAGATAAGAAAGCTAAGCATGACCATGCTGTTTTATGGGTTCTGCGAAGTCCCAGCATGTACAGATCCAGCTGTTTTTCTATACTTTTGTTCCCTAGATAACTACTAGACCTTGGGGAGATTAAAAGTGCAAATTCTGGTCCTATTAGCTAAAGTTAATTGTAGAGGTGGTTTGTTTGGTTTTTTTTTCTTTAATTTCAGTGGGCAGAGAGTGTCATCCAGACTGTTTGGTGTTAAGCAATATTAGTGAAAGTGATAGCAAATTAAACAGTGACAGGTGATGAAGATGATATGACCAGTTTTCATGCAGTAGGGAGGTGGTAACTATTGATGAACAAGAAACATGTAAAGTGCTTAACAGCATGAGAAGACAGTAGCTTTTATGCAGAAGGCATATATACCATGTCTGTTTTACTTACCACAGAGGAGGTTAAAAATTTGAAGAAACTGGTTACAGTTTCTTGCAATAAAATAATTTCTTTCTTGAATACACTATTTGTCTGCAAATCTCACAGTCTGTAGTTCAATTTGACTTCTTTTTTTGAGATTTTTGTAGAGTCTTGGTAGGATGTGTGGTGGTTGTAAAAAAATATGTGTGTTTTTTCACTGAAACACATTGTTGTGTGTTCTGATAACAACCACCTACCTCTCCCTTGTTTTGATTTTTAACTAATATTCTTACTAGTGATTAATTGCAAGTGAGAAGTATTTCAGATCCCAGATTAACATCCTGATAAAAAATATGTATGTGAATTCTTAACTTTTGCCTTACAGTATGGATGAAGTGAATGTGAGGCTCTGGTTTATTTTAGTGGGCTTTGCATCAGGTTTTTTGTGCTTGAATTAATATCAGGAAATTGTACTTCTGCCAGGACTCTCTCAGCTGAGCTGCAGAAGGGAAAGTGACACATTAGAGGCTGTGGGGACATGAACCATGCAGACCTGAAGTCAGTTTAGTCCTAGTTAGTCTCACCTACTTTCCTTACTTATCTTATGTGCATTAATTTGCCTTTGGAGACAGGCTTGTGCTGAAGTATAAGTGGAAAGATGTGATATTTCCAAGAGGGCAGAGGCCTGGAGTTCATGTAATGGACAGAGGCAACACCATTGTCCTAAAGGGACTGCTATGGGTCAGGACAGTCCTTGGGAGCCTTCTTAAAGACATGTATGTCCTGGCTGGTAACATCCTTGGTAGCCAGTTTCTTTGCTCAGTTATAGTTCTTGTTAGGAGAAACATAATTTATGAAGAGCATTATGCCCTGCCAGCCAGTTTCCCAGTCAGAGATACTACTTGGGATAGTGTCCTTTGTCAACTGGGAGTCCCTCCTGATTTATGTCCTTAGGTGATAGGACTCTTCCACATATCCAACCTACCTGAATTTCACCTCCACCTGTCCCTTCTCTTGAATCCTCTGTTAACCATGACCCCTGACTCCTGAGTGCCCCTTTCACCAGACTCCCAACCTTCTACACCCACTGCTCCAGGCCTCTAATCTTGGATGTCCAGAGGCTGCTGCAGTTCACTAGACTGTGCTGCTCCTTGGCTTTGTGTCATCCTGCCCCTTTTAGCACTTGATGCAGCTTCAAATAGCGGCATCTGCATCTCCAAACTCCTTTTCTGAGGGGAAATCTTTCACTGGATTTCAAAATGCCTATTCTAGAGAGAAAATGAAACTAAGTTTAAAAACCGCTCTTACTAAGCCACTCAAACTGATGACAAAGTGCCTATGAAAATGGGAACTTGTTCCTCAGATGCTAACTTTCAGCGAAAATGCACTTTTCCACCACCTGTGACAGTCTATGCAGCAGATTTATGGATCATGCAGCTCCCTGAAAGCAGAGCTGTCCTCCATGAAGTCTTGTGCTGTTCTTGCCCATTCTTCGGCAATACAGTCCATGACTGTCCTGTTGAAGGTAAGTTGGTCAAGGGTGATGCAGAGCCTCCTAGATAAGGAAGTTCCATCTCAGATGAAGTCCTCCTGGAGTGACTTATGGTGTGCCTTTTACAAATGGAGCACTGTAGGATCATGATAAGCATCACACACATCTGTCTTGGCTACCAATCTGAGAATTTTCTGTTCAGTCTTTGCCTGATGTGCATCCCCTCCATGTGGAGAGAGGAGACAGAAAGCAGAGGGTCTTAAAAGGCATGTTGTGGCCTGGCGTCACTAGTTTTTTCCTTCCAGTGGTAAAATATGGAGGTTCTGAGTCTGTAACTGCTGAGCAGTAAATGGAACAGAGCTGTAATGGTGTAATTGTTTGGATTTGTACTTGAAGAGAAAGTACAGTGAGCCTTGAGGGCAAGGGGAGTAGGGAGAGCAAATGCAGAACACAAAATCAGCAGAAAATAGTTTGCCAGGAGAAAAGCTTTTGTTCTGTTAAACCCATGTTATGGAAAAATCCTTATAATCTGTGAAAACACTGTTTTATCTTTTCCTACAACTCCCGTGTTTTAAAATCCAAGCAGTTTTCTAAATCAGAACAAAGTTTGTTATTATTCTTTGCTCTACATGGACTGAAAAGATTAAGCAGGGAAGGTAATAGAAATCCTGAAAGTAGGTTTTGAGCAGGTCTCCCCTGCTCTGTAAACATCACCCTTGTTAGTTTTGTAAAACAGGTTCTGTATGATATTACAGGTTTACCAAAGGACCATCTAAAGGAATTGAAGAATATGGGAAGTTGAAAACTGTTAGTAGATACTTCCTGGCATAATTTTTCATATTTGTTGCCTCCCTGAAATTTTCTTTAAAGACCGTCATGCCTAGTACTTAGTAGTCAACACTTGCTGTATTCTTGGAAAGCAGACAATAAACTGAGCAAATATCAGCTGCCAAGTTCAATGGAAGCAGACGGTTTGCAGTGAAGCTGGAAGTAAATAGAAGTTTGTGCCACAGTTGATTCTTCCTGCATTTCCCAATTGCTGTCTCCTTTCAGGAAAGAAAAAGAAAAAAAGGAAGCAGTGGAAAAGGTAAACAGTCTTACCTTGAGTGAGCCACCAGCAAGGTGTGTTTCTTCTCTTTGGCTTTCTAAGGAAAAGGAATCTCAGCAGGGGAGAGCACAGCCTCTGATGCAGAGACCTCCTGTTGACATGGATATCTGATACAGAATCAAACAGAAAAAGGACCTTCTTGACTTTGCACAGTCTGGAGATCAAAACCAAGAGCTGACTGAAATTTCCTGGAAGGAAGGGGTGGGGGGAGGAGGAAGAGAATTTGACCATCTTGAAGCATTCTGTAAAGCATTTCCATTTTACAATGTCTGAGAAAAAAAAAAGAAGCAACCCACCAAAAAACCAAGCCAGCCAACCAACCAGTCCCCCCAGAAAGGCCAAACAAAATGTGATGGGGAAGGGAAAACAATTTGTAAAAGCGTTTGGCTTTGACTTTTTTTTTTTACTTTTTTTTGTGTGTGTGTTTAGGATAAAGGGAATTACTTAAAGGGTTTTTAGAACTTCCATCAGTATGGAAGATCATTGTTTGCATAGTTTTGTCGATAAGATTCATGACACAGGAGGTTTTGTGTCTCATTTACCAGTTTGCTTTCCTAGTAGAGTTCCTTCAATTCACATCCCTGACAATGCTCCAGATACTCAGTGTGGTTAGTAAGGATATTATTAGCAGTCAGATCTCAGTGAATTTAAAGACTTGCATTCAAATGATCTGTTTGTGTAGATACTCCCTCTACAGAAGTACTGTTCGTGATCTTACATAGGCAACACATCCATTAAAGCCAGTCTCAAGCTATAATGAACAACAGTGTTGTGTATGAATGCAACAACCTTGGAAGGACTCCATATGGGAAAGCGACTGAACATCTTTCTAGAGAACAGTACCAGTCTCCTCTCAACATGAAGAATAGACTGGTAATACAGGGAGACAAAGACGAGAAGGACATTCCTCTGTGTTCTTCCCAAAGGAGTGCTGCTGGTAGATGTCTCTCTTTCAGGATAGTTGCTTACCCAGAAGCTACCTATTGTGTCAGAGGCTTTTATCCCAGAA
The DNA here is from genome assembly GCA_013396695.1 of Sakesphorus luctuosus. Classification (NCBI taxonomy): domain Eukaryota; kingdom Metazoa; phylum Chordata; class Aves; order Passeriformes; family Thamnophilidae; genus Sakesphorus; species Sakesphorus luctuosus. The sequence goes on from VWZD01010836.1 coordinate 864,052, forward strand.
GGGAGGGACATTGACATTAAAAAATCTTCCAGCTAAAAGGTGGAAGCTAACTCTGAAAGGTTTAGGTAGAGACTGTTCTAAACTGCTAACAGTAGTGGGGTTGGATTCATAAAGAAAACTCAGGTATTCAGAGCTCCAAACAGATTTGGATTCATTTTAATACAGGGGATGGAAAGTTAACTGATAACTTTAGAAATAAAGGAAACTTTAACTTGTAAGGTAGCTTTGTAACAGTTAAGTGTGGCCTGTCACACAAAAGATTCACTTGCCTCTAGACTTCTGCTTTTTAGGAGGAAAAGGAATTATTGTTGTTAAAGCAAACCCTGACTAATTTTTTTCTATGCATTTTTGGTTTTTTAAAGCATTGGACAAAATTTAGAAAAAAATTCTAGTAGGTTCAGAGGACAAAACCAACAATCAGTGTCTGCAGCAGATCATTCTCAACTTAGTATTTATGTTACTAAACTTCATTCTGTCAGTGATCAGTGACACGTAATAACTGAGCAGGAGAGCGGATGTCTCCTGGGTATTGCATCATCTTCAGTGAATATTACCGTGAGCTCTGCTACAATGAAAACTTGCACTCAGGGCCTTCTGCTAAGCATGCCCGCATTGAGAATGAAAAGATAAAAACCAAAATCTTCATGATAAGACTGGTTTCCAGAGTTTTAGTTTTGCTAAAAAGTTTATTCACATTCTTTCAAATGTGTCTTGGACAATAGGTGCAGTTTAGAAGCATCAGAAAAATCCATTCATAAAGCAACTTTCATACACAGTACACTTTTGAACATTCTTTGAACTGAAGAACTATATAATTTATTGGTCATACTTTGCAGGAGACTTTATCATGCTTTTGGTTTTTACAAAATTAAGATACTCTTTTAGGTCTGTACTTCATCCATAAAGAGAAAGATATTCCTGGTGAGTCAGAATTCTAGCAGGAGTCTGATCTGCAGGACTTGGTGTGTTGACTCTGAGAGATCAGGTCATTCCTCTGTGCTGTAGGCTTTGGAAGAGATTCTGGGTGCCTATTCACCTATAGGTTGTGGTGTTCATTAATTCCTTTTATGTGATAACAAAACCTCACAAAATTCCTTTGTCCAAAATAAATTTTACATTTTACCTTATGGCTTTCATCAACTTCATCGTTAATCTCCTGGATAATTATATTTCCTCTCTATTAAACATGTATTGCTAATCATGGCTATCTTTTCAGTCAACTATGGAAGCCAAAATCCATTGAAATAAGCAGTTTTCATATGACACTTTTGTTGCACTGAAATGCCCATCTAGGAGCAGGGAAGGTAATTGTTTAAGATCGCATCACATGTGGCAAAACATTTTCTTATTCATGGACAAATGGATGCCTGCAACATCAGCTCAGATTTTCAGACTGCTGCTAGACTCTGCATTACATTTTTGTTGGACACAGCGCTGCTACAGATACCTTTTGAGGGTATCTAAAGGATTGCTAAGGTCCATCCTGACTTCTGAGGAGGAAATTGTTTAGTATTAACAAAAAAAGGTCTGCAACTAAAATGCTGATTGAGATAGTATGTATCTCTTTGTCTATTATCTTGAGGTTGGTATCTAAACCTCTCTGTAATACTTTGTTTCTGCTTCAGGTTAATACAGCCACTTTTTCTGAGATTCTTGCTACATGTTTTGACAGGATCACTGTCAGACTCCAGTTTCTCAAATCCTTTGATGTAGTGAGATTTGTGGATGTAAGTGAAATTCACCACGCCTTCACCTACTCTTGCTAGGTCTGTGCTGGTCTTCTGTCTGGTTTTGTTTGTGCCTGAGTTTCAGTGGGCAAACACCTGAAGTTTGATTTGGCTCTGCTGTGTTTAAGGTCAGCACTGAAGCAGGAACAAGGTGTGCCATCATGTCTGTCAAGTTGCTGTCTGAAGAGCTGCCTGCCCCTATCCACACTCAAAGCCATAGTGATAGCCTATATTAGAAGTTAATTAATGATCCAGGCTTTTGGGTTTACTATAGCCCTGAGTTAAGAGGAAAGTATAGTTGAATAGTCTTATTTTTCTTTTTTTTTCTTTTTCCTTGGTGACCATGATCACCTATATGTCTTGCAATGCAGTTTTCTTTCTGATGTGTAACACCACACTGGATGCATTAACAACAGGATTGCCATTTCATGGTTGTATTCTTTTCTTTTCATTCCCTAAAGCAGAGAGGGGACCCTTAGTGCATTGTTTAAAAACTGGAAGAGTCTGGAACAAACTTGTCGTTGGGGCTTGTTTTCTTGCCTGCTTTGGTAGAATGTACTTCTACTAATTGCCCAGATAAGGAAAGCCCATCAGTACAAGATTGATGGAGATGTTAATAAAGAAAAACAATGTACAAGAAGAGTATTTCTCATTCATGTGTTTTCCATTAACATAAGGCTATCAAGATTGCAAAAGGGTAGGAGTGGTTGTCAGGAGTATTGAGCTCTCTTATGGTCTTTTCTACTGATTCCTTGTGAGTTGATAAACTCTCTTCGGGCTCAGCCCCTTGTCATGTGTATTTATGGTTAGTTTAGACTATGGGCTAGTGACCTGAGTTTTAGAGCTGATGAGCAGCTGCTGCTACCTTTGCAGTGAGTAGGACTTAGTCATGTTGATGGGCATTCAGTATCTCTGAAAATGAAGCCACTTATCTGAGTACTCAAATTCCTTGGTTTATGTGTCTGAGGGAAACCTCACAAGTTTCAAAATGTGGACTTTGAAATAGGCTTTCGTTTCCAGTCCTGTATGCAAAAAAAAAAAAAATTCACACCACATGAGGTACCTAGGAACTTAATTAAGGTGAAGTAAGTGTTTTAAAATCTTAGCAGAACAGAAACTGCAAAGTGTGTGCAGCATAATGATTACACATGCATGTTCATTGGTCAGAACTAGAGTTTTGGAGTTTAGGTATAAGAAATGCTCTTGAGATGAGATACAGACATATTTATCTTATCTTCTTTTGATGTGACATCACCCTGCTTGTCCACAACGAGGAGTATTTTAGCCTTCCCTGACCAGGACCCACTACTGTTGATTGAATTTGGGGACACTGTGAACCACAGTATGTAACTGAATACTATATTCCACTGTGAAATAAGGACTGTGAAAAAAGAGTGTTTCAGACATAATGAAGAGGATTTCTCATCATAATCTTGAGTTATCCAAATAGCAAACATGTAACAATACATGAAAGGGGGAAACTTTATCTTGCTGATGTATTACACATATTTTTAAATTCTGTCTTTGTTGTAGAATTTCATTGAATTACATTTTTATTAATATGTGGGAAAGTCTTCTGCATATAAGCATATGTTTTTTACATTTCAGAATGTATGTTAAGATTTCAACAGGACTGCTCAGTGCAATGTTGTGTTAGGTTGAGCTGGCAAAATTCCAACTGCCCAACACAGAGGGAAAGGGTCCCCCCAGCCTAGGGAAAAGCAGGAAGGGGAAAAAAACCAAAATAGCAAGCTTCTTATATTATATAAAAGAAAAGCAATTAAAACCAGAATATGATATAATACATATATATACAAATGTTAGAAAAGAAAAAAAAAACAAACTAACAACAACAGCTACCAAGTCACCCAACAAAATAATACAGATTCCAACAACTCAAACCCCATAAAACCTCCCAAAAACCTCTTCCAGAGAAAACTCCCAGCAAGACAGGAGAAAAATTAAGAAGAAATTGTTCACCCCCCTAGATAACACAGTGGGGCTGGTGGCAAGACCTAATCTTGGTAGGAGCAGGGCAGTGTGTCCTCACAGGTCTGAGGCAAAGACCAAAAGAGACAGAAGCTCCACCTCCCTCTCTTTTTATACTTCTTGATACTTCTTGATGATGTCAGATGATATGAAATACCTCTTTGATTGCTTAAGTCAGGTGATGTTTGTCCCTTCTAATCTATGTCACATCCTTCGGGCCTGCTGAATCGAGGCTTAGCTAAGGCTTAGCTGAAACTAAAGCCAAAACTACCACAAATGTGGAACATTACATCATAATGAAATTTTTTTCAAAACCTGAATTGTGGCAATCCACATCAAAACTTAAAAAGCAGAAATTGGCTCTTGGGAAACACATCTGTATAAAATATTAATATCTTTAGCTACTGCATTATCTTTACTTAATTCACTGGAAAAACTCACAATATAGATGACATAGATGAACTAGTTATTTTGAATAAAAACACCTATATCTTCTTTGCTGTGTGAGTTTCCTGTGCTTTTGATAGAGACTTTGCTGACTGTGAAGTTCTTATCAAACTTTTATTAAGGTCTTATGTTCATGCTACTTCCCATTTTAAACATGTGAAAAAAACTAAATCTTTTTTGAATATTCCTATATAGCAGCACTGCTCCTTCTCAAGAAACAGTGGCTTTTCAGACTGTTTAGCTGAAAAAGTAATGTTAAGGATAGTTGCAGCTGCCAAAGTCTGGAAACTCAGAGTTATATGTGACATTTAATTCTTCACCTTAACTATTGAGCCTTGGCCATTCATTGGATTTTCACAGTGCTTTGGAGTTAGAAGGGAGTTTTACAGATGAAAGATGAAAATCAAAATAAACTCCTTTATCAAGTAAACCTTGCAAGGGCATTCTGAATTTTACAATACACAGGGAGTTGATTGTGATATAACATACAACACAGGAGGGTTGGAATAAACAATTTATTCTCTATCGTTAGGGATGACCATGCATAACTGACTTATGGCCCCGGTTTGCTCTGCCACTTGTTACATGTGCAGTCATCCCTAACTCATACTAAAAACAGTTTATCATACTCCCATGTTGCCTAGTTTTTATCAAATGTTCTCTCATTAAAAACTTTACCAGGGAGATTGAACGTTTCAAGGCGCTGACAATGCCTTTGAAAGTGTTCCCCAGAGCTTGGTCTCACTGAGTCGAGTCTGTGCCGACAGTGTTCATGAGACAATTCCTGATATCCTACACAGCTACAGTCTGGTGGGCAGGTAACAGTCATCATTTGACAGTGCATAGCAGGTGCAGTGCAGACGTTAAAGGCTGGTTTGTCAGGAAGACTGAGGGACTGTAGGGCTCTCCCCGAGTCAGGAGAGAAGCAGGCAGTAGGACAGCATGAGACAATGTCACCGCCCTCATGGTATAACTCCTGCCCCTACACTGAGGGTTTTGTTTCATCTACTGTCAATCTATCCACCTAAATCATTAAAAAAAAAAAACAAACAAGGCCATCTGCCAGATGACCATCCTTGTCATAGATGCATTTGTGGTTTATAGTTGTCCTTTAGATAGCCATTTGACAGATTTTATTCCGGAGCATTGAGTGGATCAAGCTTTCGGCTGCATGCTCTCTTCCTTAAAGTGGTTCCTTGTGGACAGTGCATATCTATAGCACAACCTAGTTCATTTTGCCCATTTTTCTCAAGAGAGGCTGCAATCCTGATACAAATATAAGCTAGTGCATCATCAACGCGTGTTCTAGGTAGCAGCTGGAGTGAAGCTATGGGTGTGCCTCAGTCATAAGACATCCACTGCCAGAGTGCATCGCTGAGACTGGATCTCCTGGGTGATGCTTTGACTCCACCATGTGCAGCTGTGGTAGGGCTTTGATTCTTGGCATTTGGTGCCTTTCTTAGCTGGAGGTGTTTGCTACAGACCTGCACACAGAATGCTACAGGGATGTTGTCATGCATGGAAAAATGTTGGTGTTTGACAAGGGTGCTTTCCATCAAATGCATGGTGTCCTGCACATTCATTGGTATCAATGGATGTTTTCCAGCCTATGTCCCCTTACTAGTTAACAGGCACATTTTGTGGCTAGACCTTTATTTCAGTGTTATCTCACTCAAGCTTAGTAGAACTGATGAAAGTTCAATTATATGTGAAGTGACTATTAAAGCATCAGGGCTCATCTGGGGGTCTGGGCCTCCCCTCCTGTTTTCACTTACAATTGTACTAAATCCCTTAATGCTGCAAAGGAATCATACGTTCATCAGGTGGAGCATTGGAGGCCAGGGTGCAGGTAACCGCTTTTACTGCAGATGAGACATTGCAGTCCTGTTCTTAAGAACTGCCAGGCAGATTGGGAATCACGGTCACGGTTAATAGCAGCGAATTGCCAGCTCTTGATGGGTGGGTAGTCACTCCTTTCAGTGGTTGCCCCCTGGGGGCGAAGGTAGAAAAACAGAGGGAGGGAATTAGAGTGACTTTGCACAGTTGAGCAGGTTCATGCCGCTGGATCAGTGGCAAGCATTGGCAGGGCTCCACTCTGGGGAGGCTCACAACAACATCACAGTCTCATTTTTACCAATTGGTGTTGCTATAGCCAGTGGTGCACAGGGGGAGAGCACAGAGAAGGGAGGGAGCCGGGGGCGAGAGTGAAAGCAAGAGTCTGGACTAAATTAAACAAACAAAAGTGCTTGTAAGTAGCATTTAACCCATAACCATTAGCCCAGTGCTGCTAATTGTACTAAACTGTGTATCTGAAGTTCAGTGTGTGATTAAAGAGTTGGCTCACAAACTCTCTGCATAACCTTAATTTTTTCAAGGTTCTTTGAGTGTAGAATGGCTTATAATAATGATTTTGACTAATACGATTTTTGACATGCAACTTTAATGCTTAACCTTAGTACAACTCCAGAGCATTTCATGTGTATTCAGCTGTAAAGAGTGATGATTTAAAGGGATAATATAAGAAAAAGGTCGTTCTAGAATGAACCTCTAACAAATTGCATAAAGGAAGCTTATTATTCCATGAGTAGAGAGATATGCAGCTTTTCTGATCATTTTTCTGCTTGGTTCAAGAAATTGTTGAGACATGATTGGGAAAAGAAACACAAAAAATGAAATAGAAAACTGCAAGCAGTGAACATTCTTTTGATGGTTATGATTTTGTTGCCACTAAAAATACTCCTCAGTAATGTGGTTGTTCATCTTTCCTCTTGTTTTGGGTGAAGAATTCGTTCCAATAAGAAAATGCTGTTATTGGTTGGAGGATTGCCTCCCGGACCTGACCGGCTACCCAGCAATTTGGTTCAGTATTATGATGATGAAAAGAAGACGTGGAAAATACTGACAAGTAAGAGGTTTATTTTTGTACAGTTGTCTTGATGAATTTAAAAACATGGTTAATCAAATTAGACACTTTATTGATTTGTTTCTCTTCAGAGATTTGTTTATGTATCACAAGGGGCTTCACAATGGAGCAATAAATTGAGATTGCAGAAGATGCTAATTTTATAATAGGATAGGCCTAAATTAACATTGGCTTAAAATCATTCCAGTAAGTATTTTTAAGTAAACTTGTAAGTCTTTCATGCTGCAACATGAATCATGCATATTTATGTATATATGAATAAAATGTGGTTTAATAATAAAAAAAAAGACAGTGTTCAAGACATTTTTCTCAGTCATATCCCTGGTAAGTCACAGTACTAGAGCACACCTTTGATTCTCTTTTGCATTTTCATTTCCTTCTTCCAGCTTTATCTGTTGTCCACAATCATTAAAGAAAGGTTTCCTCTGTACTACTCTGCATCCATTGCTGACAGAAGTATTGGTGGAATGTATCAGCTACAATAAACAGTGCATGGAAGCTCCTATCACAAAATTCTTTCCCACCTTCTTTTAAAGGTTGATTGTGTTTTAGAGTAAGTATTTTGCCTCGAGCACTGAGATTTGGAACTTATTGTTATGTTGGTTGTGATTCCCAGTCTGACTTTGTCATGGAATCAAATCACAGCTTCTTGAGTGCAGCAGGCTGTGTGTGCATTAGTCCCCTTGTGGCTAAACTGGCTGCATTGGTCAATAAAACTAAATTTTAACTGTCAAAATTGCCCAAAGCAGTATAGATAAAATAATAAATGAGCAATTTTGATCCATAAATCAAAGCCATACTTCTAAAACTGGACAACTGGTAAAACCTGGATTTCCTAATAAACTTGCTTTTTTTTTTCTCAGTAAAACTCATTTTGCCAAATTCTGTTCTTCTCCCTTATCCAAAGCCCTATAATGTGATACATCCACGTTAATAATATATCCAAAGGTTAGGATGAAAATGAGTAAAAAGACTGCTATGTAGCAGTTGAAATAGTGCCCTTGGAAATTGCTTTTTCCCATGGAAGATTTAGGAGCCTTTCACAAAGTGGTGCAACATAAAGACTACTTAGGTATAGATGACCTGGATTTATCGTTGAGGGTATTGTGTAAGAATGACAATCACAAAAGGCTGTGTGAACTGTACATTAGAAAAGTCTACAGCATTTGTGCTAGGGAACATATTACACTTCATATCTTTCAGAATAATGAGAGATGGTACTCACCTCTCTACAGTACTTCTAAGAAAATTCTGAAGGCATTGAAAGTCGGTGAAAAATCAAAGATACTGCCTAAGGCAGAAGTGTCCAGGTTTTTGGTTTTTTTTTCATTTGCTGTGTCTAATCCAGTGGCTCATCAGGAGAGACAGAAGGAATGGATCTCTTGCTTCAAGATCTGAACTGTCCACTGAATTAAAGGAAAAAGCTTTATTCTGAATCTTACCCAGCTGTAGATATGTCAGATTTTGTAAGAATGGAACTTACTCAACTCTTGGTTGCATTGTATGTAAGTTACATTGTGATGCTGTGTCCAAGATTGTGGGAAACTACCCAGAGACATAATGCCTAAGTGCTCTGGCTGAATGTCCATCACTAGTATTTGAATAACATCACTGTCTGTGGTGGTGCTGAGAGGTGTTTCAGAATCATTTTATGTAGAGAATGTAGTCTTTTCTGTGTTACCTCTAAGAAATAGTGCAGAAAAGTTCTCTTTTCAGTATGGTTAATGAACGTAACATTTTATGCTGTGATTAAGAGACAGTCAGTGCATCTGTTACAGTCCTAGCTAGCTCATGTTCAAGCACTTGCTGCTCAGCACTGGAAGTCCTGAATATCCCAGAATCTGTCTCAGTGTCGGCTGAGACAGTGGCTGTCAAATACACAACCATCTTGTGATACGAGTAATCCTGTTCTTACAAATCCTTCTGTGAAAGGAGACCCTCTTGGCCTGGTCTGCAGTTGGAAGAACAGAGAAGAGTGCCTGTCTTTTCACACTGAAAGAGTCAAAATGTTAAGAAGCATGATTTCTTAGAAAATATTATTGCTACTCACCAAATGCTAGCAATAACTATTAAAAAAAAAGGTGAAATAAGAGTTTCAAATATCCCCTTTATTTTCTAACTTAATATAAGAGAGAATAGGAGACAAGTTCAAGTAGAACTTTTGTTCTGTCCCTCTCATAAAATATGGAAGGACTTCACAGCATAGGACTGGAGGGACTTGAAGAACTGTAACTGAGAAGTTTTAGGCAAGACCACAAACTGATCAGCTTATAGCACAGTGATAGTTCAGTGCAGTCATGGTGTAGTATCAACATAACGTGGCATTTATGTGGGCATTGTTCTAGATTTATTTTTCATGTACTTTTTGCAATTTACAAAGAAGTACATTTTTTTCCATTCTTTACCCTTTTACCTCCATCTCAGTCCACAGTTACCAGAGATATATAACCAGCTGCAAAGGCAAAAGAGGGTTTTTTCTGGTTTGTTTTTTTGGGTTTTTTTCACTTCTTTAGACAGTGCTGTCAGTCCTGAGATTGCAGTTCGCTCTCAACTCATCAGTGCAAATGAGGAATTTGCTCCCTACTGAACAAGGATGGAACAAAAACTGTCCTGCTCATGGTTCATGAGGCTCTACGATGGGAAGAATCTCAGTTCTTTTAGTTTGGTATTTTAAGGTGTTCTATTTTATTATCGCCTTAGGTGTATTTGATTTCCTCCTGTACTGGCAAACATTTACAAAGTCTTTTCTTTAACCTTCTGCCCACCAGTAGGCTCCTACACACACCAACAAAATGCCATGTTTTGCACTTAGAGGCTTACTGATCCAGTGTAAAAGTGCACAGAAATTTCTTCTCCCTTCCTTCAAGTGCTTCTACATTCCTTGTTCTTTGCTCTCCGTGCCAGTGGCATTTGGGGATAGGGAAGGTGGAAAACAAGCTCGCGAACATTTAATCCTGGGTGCAGTGGCAGGGCCATTGAGTAGATGGATGAGAGGAGCCCAAATCTCCTCTTGTCACCCTCCATTGAGAGGAACCCCAGAAGTTACTCATCAAGGCCTGCAGACCCCTCTTAGAGGGAGCTGCTTGCCTGCTGCCTTTTTCCTTCTCAGCACGAAGAGTGGCTGTTGCAACTACTCAGCTGCTTAGGGCTCCGTGTCCTGCCTCGTGTGATGCATGAGGAACACAAGATCAACCATCAGAAACTACTGACTCCATGTAAGCCGTGGCACTGCAGTTGGAGCTATGAAGATGGTTTCAGGTGAAACAGCACAAGCTATTGAGTATGACAGCTCAGTAGAGTAGCAATCTCACTGTTTCTGCGACAAGACTAGATCTATTGGCAGGGGATCCTGCCCACCTCTCTCTGCCTGGCTAGCCAAAGCACCAAATGCATCAGTACTAATGGGAGCAATTCTAAAGGTATCAGGAAAACAACTTGCCTTGTTCATAGACCCAGGAGAGGAGGGGTAGCGTGCACCCATTTCCAATTTTTTAATGTCATCATCTATAGGCAAGAATGCTGTGGCTCAAGAGATCGGTAGATTTTTCACAGTCTAGTATTACTGTGTATTTTTTCCTATCTGGTTTTTCTCAGAGAGTTATTTTTTCTATGTTGACAACAAAGAACAGAGGCAAAATAAAGAAACAGAAAAAAGAGAAAATAAGTAGCATTTTACAAACATCTTTTGCCACCTAATTTTACTTGATGTGGGCTCAATCCTAATCTGATATTATATATAATATTATGCACATCATAATGTGCACATTGTTGTTTAATTTGAAACACTTACTGCATAGTTGTGCCTAAGCAAAAGAGAGGCTTTGATAGAGTGTATAGCAAAGTACAGCAAAAATCTTCACTGCACGGTTTGTTTTCAGGCTTGCCTATATGTGCACAAACACCAGTTCACTTTTTCACCGAGTGCTAAATATGTCATGTAGCAGCGACGGGCTACCACTGCCCAGTGACAGAAAAGGAACAGCTTATGGATGTTTGACAGTCCTTAGTAACAGCAAAAGTTCTGCTCTATTAATGTGGTTTCATTATTCCATGATATTTTGCAGTCTTCATAACTACTTACTGGATGTGGGGCAGTGGGGGAGTGTCTGTGTCACCACCTCATGCCTCACTGCTCCAAACCAGGCACTGCTGTTTTGGTTTTAATTGCCAGCTATGGTCCTGCCAGGAGTCCTTGTTTAATTCTAGAACTCCTTTGGCTGTTTGTTTTAACTGCAATGTTTAAGATTAATTAAACTTTAAGGAAGTGAAGCAATGTTTTGTTTGTTAGAATTATTCTATAAAAATTGCAAGTTTCAAAATCCAGAGCCTATAAAGATTTTTTGTGTTCAGAATTGCATAGCTTTCCCAAAAACCCTACTGCTAAGGCAATGATGTATTACTTTCACTTTCATTATATGTTTTTAATCAGAGCGTGACTTCACACTAGACAAAGCGATGCTTTATGCATGGTCTCCCTTGTTTTTTGCTAAAATCTTTTGACATGATTAATTTTACTTTAATGCTTTTGTCTTGTTGTAATGGTAAGGATGATGGGTATAAACCAGGGCAAAAAATACATGCTTTTCTGTCATAATGCTTCTAAGCATTTAAAAAATATATTAAATGAAAGAAAAAATATCACAAGAGAATGATCTAACTGGAATTAAATTTCTTGCTATGTGAACAGAGAATGCAAGAAATAAATAAAAATGATGCAGTCACTGTTTTAGGTGGGGTTTTTTTCTATTTTTTTCCATAGCAATTTATCCATCTGTCTGATTAGAAGTGACGACTAGAAGAGAAATTGTGTCTTACAGGTTACTAGATACACAGCAATTCCTTCTTTCAATGCAAAATTCTTTTTTCTCTAAGGCACAAAAGGGTAAAATACTGGAAATATTAGTGAAGTCTTACATGGCACTTTCCACCCATGTGAAGCTACAGCAGATTTTTTTTTCATATCAGTACTTTTTTTTTTCCAATTACATATTAGTTGTAACATTCCTTAACCTCCTTAGCTCACTATATCCTCTGGGTGAACCACGTAGATGATTCAGTGAACATCACAATAGTATCAAATATAGGTATGGACAATAATGTGTTTATGCTTAGGGATTGCAGTAGGTTTGGATTTAATCCAGTGTAAAAGTCAACATCGTTGTCCTAAGAGACAGTGTATTTGGATAGGAAAGACAGGGAAATATCCAGAACATCGCCAGACTGGAGAGTTTAGTCAGGAGGAGCAGCATCTCTTTTCAGGGCACTTCTAGTCTTTTTTGTTGTTGTTGTTGTTGTTATCTTGACCTTCCTAACCTTTGCTAGGTGTATTTGAGTCTGCTGTGTTTGGCCAGTGTGTAAAGACAAACAATGAATCAGGCACCTTGATTGCCATCTCCATCACACTCCTTTCTGCCAGCAGCAATCACACAGTATCAAGGAGTTCTCATTTATTTGTCTTCCTCTGACTTGCTGATCATAATGAGCAGTTAGTAAGCTTTTCATCCTCGATGCTCTGATAAAGGAAGTCCACCTTCTCCTTCCTTCCCCAGATTGGCTGTGCTTTTGTTTTCACATGAAATAGTCTCCTGCAGGTAGTCTGATCTGAATGCAACATCTGCTTATTTTTGTCATTTTGACTTTTTAAATTTCCCTTGAATATGTTCTGTGACAGTGTAGCAGACCTCTGTCTTCAGTAACAACATTTTGAAAGTCAAGCCAGCACTTAGGCATAGCAGTGGTTCTCAAAACCCTATGAACATCATTATTTATATATTTTATCCAAAGGGAAGTCAATTACAAGGAAAGTAGCATGGTTTTATTCATGTCATAGTGAGCATGAGAGAACCTGGATCACTCCACTCCCCAGCCTGCATTGTTTCTGCTGGAATAGGTTATATTTCTTTCTTCCCTGTTTTCTTTGGCAGTTCTGTGGTATTGAGTTGCATCAGCCTTTTATATACAGAATGATACTTTGTCCTTCCTGAGCAAATTAATAACAAAACTCCTGTTCCTAATTTTTCTGAAATGGCTTTGGAGACTCTGAGAACGTCTCAATCCTTTATGTGTTGGAGTGCTTTATCCAGTTTTCTCTTTTCTGGGCTGGTTACTTATAAAACAAACAGTATGATTGTGGCTCACATCAGAGGTTCCTGGGAGAAATTTTCAAAGACTTAACTGTCAGCTTAAAGTACCAGTAGATGTCTAGCACATGTTGTGCCTTTGAACATGCTGTGTCTTTTAAGTAAATACATTCATCCCATGTAAAGCTTTTACTCTTTTGAACAATGATTGGATGTTAGAAGCAAATGTTTCCTCCTTCAATTTACCCCAAATCAATTGGTAACTAAATAAAATAAGTGATGTTTGCAAAAATTGTGTCACGTCAGATGAACTGGTTTGCTTGATAAATGCTTGTTCTAATTTCTCCCCATGCTTTTTTTTTCTTTTATCACTTGTGAGAATATTGCACACTTACTTTAGTCAAAAAATGTGTCTTGATGAGCATTTCTTGGCAACCCTGATAAATTTCATCTCTCTTACTCCATTTATCCAGCATTTGGGGATGCTGCAGCTTCCGCTTCAGTGCTGTGTCAAGGATGGTTTCAGCACTGCATTGAAAAGCTTGAGCAAGCATTAGCATATTGCTAAGGCAGTAGTCTTTATATTAGCCACTAGAAAGATTTAATAAATGTGGTAGATGTATGCAGAAGTTGTACATGCACACGTATGCACATGCTTGTATGTATGCTCCTCAAATAAACACACTGATTGCACTAAAAGCTAATTCTAAACATAAATTTTACCGATATTTTCCATTGTTAGACCTTTTTAAAAAGTTCAAAAGCAGGAAAATATGGTCACAAAGGAAGAGAGATTCATACACAGAAAACGTAACGAATTGATATGAATATCCAACTTTAAGCCTGGATTTAAGAGATTAATGCAAAGTGGTCATATATGCTGCCAGTAAGCCACATGTTTTATGTGTACAAGAAAGCGAGAAACAAATACAGTGGAGAGTGGGTTTGCATATGTGACGTCTTAGAGGTTAACCACAGCTCCCATTCTGAGGCTGATGCATGGGAATTCAACCGTGCAACTGCCATTAACAGTGCATGCCTGCATATCTAAGAGGAAGACGAAGGTCTTAAGAATTAGTGAAAACATAACATATTCTCACAATGATTGCTGTGTTTGTGTGTTAAATAGTATTTTCTTCTGCACTACCGTTTGAGATAACTTTCAAGAAATATCAGCCCTCTTTGTGTGCATTTTTCCTTTTGATTGCAATGTTGTTAGCTTCTGCTTTTACATGGGTGTTACCTGACTCTGTGTATCCTCTTTATGCACTGCCTTATTTGTAAGTGTGCTGTCTTGTAGATTCTGGATAGCTTTCCCCTCCTGTGTTCCAAGTCCCTTCATATCTTGCTATGCAGTGTGTTTGAAACAATAAGTCCTACCACTGCATTCAGTCTGTTTGTGCTGAAGCCCTCAACAGTTTTTCAGCTTCTCTTGGCTATTTTCTGCCCTTTGGTTATGGACTTGTGAACGCCCACCTCTCTGGAAATCAGGCTGTTCCTTTTCTTTCACATATACAAAAATGCCTGACTCACTTTCATCCTCAGTTACCCAAATGTGTTGTTCCCTGTCTATGCTCAGCCAGGACCATTTGTAGTTGAAAACCTGAGTGAGAGAAGAGAGCAGGACACAACCCAGTTCTGAGACATCCTCAGGCAGAGAACTGAGACGGTGCAGAGCTAAGCCTTGGGTGGCCCCATGTAAGAAGACAGCAGGTGCAGGACAGATGCGTTATCAACTGCTGGTGCCTTTTCTGCATCAGATGCCCATCTCAGGCTTCTGTAGGAACGTCTTACTAAGAAAGCTGCTGACTCCTGTAGGTGCCCTCTTCGCTATATCCTTGCTAGCACATCAGGACCTTTGACTCAAAACCTTTCTTCTGGATCACAGAGCTTACCTTTTTCTAAGTCATCTTGAGTTACATATCTTTGCAGATGGCTTGAGAATGATGGTTTCATTTTGCAGCAACTTGTACTACTTAGTTCCAAGGTGAAATGAAAAAAAATTCTTTCAAATGTTTTTGCAAAGCCAGAGTCATATCAGAATGTCCCTTCTCTTCTCAGCATCTCTTGTGGGCTGGGGAAGAGGCAAGCATTTGATGTTTTAGTTTCCTGCTTTGCTTAAGTCAGAGTACAATTTTTTAGCTTGCAGATCTTTCATGTATGTCCCAATGGGTATTTCACAGCCTCAACAAAGAAAGTTTTGTCAAGCTTTGCGGGGCTAACTGCAAACCAGAGACTGCCTGGCTACAATTAACAAGTTGCTGTGACTTCACCAGTAAACCCAGGTGATCAGCAGAGTGTAGATATGTGGGCTTAGTGCTGCCCTAGAGGATCTGCAACATTTTGAGTTATCTCAGCCTATGGGCATTGTCTGTCTGCTATGAACACACATATCCTGGGCCGATAAGAACTGGAAGCTGCATTGTCCTGTCTTCTGTCCAAAGCAAGTGTCCCACCTGGCTAGATACAGATTTCAGCAAAGCCACATAATTTCTAGTGAAAGTAAATACCTTCAAAGTGTTCTCACCAGATCTGTTTGTGTAGATCCCTCAATACTTTTTGACCACTGTCTCTAAAAACTCAGCCATCTGGAATAACTTTCACACAAAATTATATGGCACTGTGCAAATTCAGTGCTCATTCCAAATACAGCTTTCTGTTCTTTAGATGATTCCAGGTAAAATTTATGTGTTTATTCTTACCTACTTGCTCTGGTATTTATGTAGCATTAATGGGAGCAAGGCATGTATGGAGATGAAAATGAGCTCTTCTGTGTTTATAGTTGCTTACTTTGGAAAGCATTCCCTTTTTCAGTATCTAATGTGACATTTATATCCAGATGGGTTGCAAACAGGATGGCAAAGTACTGCTAGCTGGATAAAATGTAATAATACAAAATTCTCATCGAAATCCTAAGTTTTTTTGATAAATTGGTACATGTTTTATAAATATTCTCCTCTCAAGTGGTCTCAAAAGAGAAGACAGTTTCCTTCCCAGAAGTGTTTTGTACACAGTTATTTGCAATACAGATTTCAGAAGCCTGTCGTAGCTGTCTCAATTTTTATAAGTGCTATAATGACAAGAGGTGAACGTTTTGCATCCTCAACTTTATTTGCTGTTGTATGTCCTTACTGCATTGTAGTGGCTCATTGTTTGAAGGAAGTAATTCTCTTTTCAATTTTCCTCTATTTTCTCACAGTTTGATTAAGTTCCTTTCTTCCTTCTCTTTCCCCATCCCTTTCCCCTTCCCTACTGCCCCCCCTACTCTCCTACCTTCCCTCTGTTTAAGACAGAAATAAAATTTATTACATACTTGAGAAGGGTTTTTTCTAAGCTTTCTGCCTCATACCAAGTGTTGTATGAGCTACTGCTTTCATTTAACTGAATGCTGGAGTATCTGCAGAAACAGACTAATATGTCTTTACGGGGATGGTTTTTGGTATGTTGTTTTGTCATATTTATATATTGTGATTCTACTCCCAAATGGGGATTGTGCTTCTACAGGGTATGCAACTGCAGAATGACTGTTCACACTGAGAAAAAAGTGTTAACAAATTGAATAGTAATGAATTAACCTGCAGAAAAAGCATTTTGCCCTAGTACACAGAAACCCTGCATAACTAGAGCATATAATTTTAAATGAAGCAGGCTCTAGGAATGCCTCAATGGATGTGATGTCGACAGTAGCTCATAATTCATGGATATGAATTATGGCTGAATATCAGGAAAAAACTTCCTGACATTGAGATCTATTAGGTTGTGGAATAATCTCCCATGGGAAATGGTGGAAGTTCCATTGCTTAAGATCAGACTGAGCACTATGAAGGGAACAAATCCTGGCCTGGCCTCAATCTTTTAGGGCAGATTAATTAATTGTGTTAACATATGCCTTCCCATCAGCCTAGACAAGCAATGTCTTCTGGTATTTACCAGGCAGGAGCAACAAAAGCAGCTGTGGTATGAGCTGTCCTATCTAGCCCCATGATTCTAACCCCTCTGCTTGTGAATAGATCACCCTCAGGGGTCAAAAAAAAAGGAGTGGCTTTCACAGAATCACAGAATATGCTGAGTTGGACAGGACCACTAGGATCTTCAAGTGCAGCTCCTGGTCCTGCACAAGACCATCCCCAAGAGTCACACCATGCACCTGAGGGTGTTGTCCAAATGCTTCTTGATCTCTGTCACACTTGGTGCTCTGACCAGTTTCCTGGGGAGCCTGTTCCAGTGCCCAACCACCCTCTGGGGGAAGAATGTCTTTTTAATAGCCAACCTAAACCTTCTCTGACACAATTTGAGGCCATACCCTTGAGTCCTATCACTGGTCACCACAGAGAAGAGATCAGTGCCTGCCCCTCTTCTTCCCCTCATAAGGAAGTTGGAACTGCCATGAGGTCTCCCCTCAGTCTCCTTCAAGCTGAACAGACCAAGTGACCTCAGCCACTCCTCATGTGGCTTCCCCTCAAGGCCCTTTACCACCTTCTTTGCCCTCCTTTGGATGCTCTTTTAATAGCTTAATATCTTTCTTATATTGTAGTGCCCAAAACTGCGCACAATATTCAAGGTGAGGCCATCCCAGTGCAGAGCAGAGTGGGACAATCCCCTCCCTTGACCACCTGGCAATGCTTTACCTGGTGCCCCCCAGGACACAGCTGTCCCTCCTGGCTGCCAGGGCACTGCTGACTCATATTCAACTTGCCATCGATGAGGACCCCCGGGTCCCTTTCCTGGCACTGCTTTCCAGCATCTCATTCCCCAATCTGTATGTACATCCAGGGCTGCCCCATCCCAGGAGCAGAATCCAGCACTTGCCTTTGTTGAACTTCATATGGTTGGTGATTGCCCAGCCCTCTTAATTTGTCCAGGTCTCCCTGCAGGGCCTCCCTGCTGTCAAGGGAGTCAACAGCTCCTCCCAGTTCTGTGTCATCTCTAAACTTGCTGAGTATCTGTTCCAGTCGTGCATCCAGGTCATTTATGAAGATGTTGAAGAGCACAGGGCCCGAGATGGAGCCCTGTTGAACTCCACTAGTGACAGGTCTGCTGTCTGATGATAACCCATTCACTATCACCCTCTGTGCTTGACCCATGAGCCAATTGCTCATTCACCACATGATGTGTTTATCCAGCTGTGTGCTGGACATTTGTCCAGAAGCATCCTGTGAGAGACAGTATTGAAAGCTTTACTGAAATCCAAAAAGATGACATCCACTGGCTTCCCTTGATCAGCTAGGGAGGCTAGCTTGTCATAAAAGAAAATCAGATTGGATAAGCAGGACTTTCCTCTCACAAAGCTGTGCTGGCTATGAATGATGACTGCTTTGTCTTTCAGGTGTTTTTCAATACTTCCCAGAATAATCTCCATAACTTTACCAGGCACTGAAGTGAGACTTATAGGCCTGTAGTTTCTGGGGTCCTCCTTGTTCTTCCTGAAAATCCAGTCAGCTGCAACCTCTCCGGGTTCCCAAGAGCAATCAAAAATCACAGAAGGAGGTTTTGTGGTGACATCAGCCAGATCAGATCTTTGAGCAACTCCAGAGCTGTTGTGGAGAATCACTGTGCTGGCTTCTTGGGAGCCATATGTGAAATAACCTGAGCAGTATTTTTGGCATGGAGGCATGGCTGGTTTCCAGCTGCAGTGCCCTTGACTAACCTGCATCCATGTGAACTGTGTGTGAGGGCTGAGATGTGGGACCGAGCTTGGCACCACGGCTGTTTGGTCTGAGAGACTCCTGTTTAGGATCCTTGGGACCATGAAAGGGAATCATAATCTTTTCCACAGTGTGAACATCTGTTTTCTGTGAAGTGGGTGAGCCTACCCAAGTGCTCACTGAGCTCGGCAAACACCCAGAGCGTCCAGTGGCTGATGCAAGCCTGTCATTTTCAGTAACAAATTATCTGTGACTGAATCATTTTAAATATTCCCATTTTATTACAAGTAGATAATGTATTTAATGCATATGATTTAGCATTAATTGGGGAGGGGAGAGTCTCCAGCTCTTGAGATGGCTATCATTAAAACTATTAAATCAAGCTTGTTTCCTTGTGAGCAGAAACTGCAAGTAAATGCAAGTGAAGTGACAGTTCTGCAATGATTGCAATAACCAATAACTTCATGTATATGAGCAGGCAAGTCTTTGAGTTCTGATTATTAAAGAACAACATTTAAAAAAAAAAGGTTTGACCCCCAAATTAGAAACTAGGAGATGGTCAGTCTTCCCTGGGCTAAGAAGAAAAGGAAAAATTGAGAGAGAGATGTGCTTGAATCACCCTCAGGTGGGGAGGCTTGGCAAATTATGTTATTAGAAATCATTAAAATAGATTTAAATAGAATTAGCATGATGAGTGATGTAAGGGCCATGTTTCTGCTCTTCTCCTCCCTCCCCTCCCAGTTTTACATGCAGAAGAAGCATGTATGGCTCCAGTCTGTACTCAGCAGCAGCTGTTTGCTTGCTGGTCAAGAATTACAGCTGCTGTATGTGCACAGCCTTAACAAACATACATACCATATGTAAAAGATACTTTTCTGATTGAAATGACATGAAAGGAATGTCAAAGAGATGCAGGATCAGAAAGAAAGAACCAGATTTGTTTTTTCCTTGATCAAAGACTAACAAAAAATAAGTCCAATTAAAGGTCACAGAGCAGTCTTCTGCCCTCATGCATATGAAAGGCATTGTGCAGGCATAACTAAGGCAGAATTTGACTCTCAAATTAACTCATTTGCTGGATGCAAAACTGAAAGAAAATCCTTATGACCAGCTTATAAGTGTATATAATGAAAAATTGCAACAGCAGAAAAATGTATTCATATCATATCTCTAATTCAGCAAAGTATTAATCATGCTGATGTTCAGCAGCGTGTTTAAATACATGCTTAAGTACTTTACTAAGTACTGCCTGTAAACAACTCCATATGATGGTGCATTAACATAAGACAGAGTTTATCTATATACTCTCTCCGGAGAACTATAATTATTTTAAGTACCGTGGCAGCCAGTAGCACAGAGCTGGGTGATCTGTGGTGTCCAAATCCCAGCCTTCTGGATAGTCCCTGTGCAGCCCTTGTCTCCCAGCTGCATTACCACTAATGTCTGCACAAGCTCATTTAAACTTTATTTTATTCAGCAGAATCACAACTGCTGGAATCAGCTGGGCATTTACTGGCTCCCATTAACTTCAGCTCCAGGAAAAAAAGATATGTCCAGGGCAGAGATGTCCCTTGTAAGGGTTTATACAGTGCTCAAGCCTCTAACTTAAGTCCTGTTCACATGCAGGACATTTCAGGGTTTTTCTGCACCAGGATACATTTCATCCAGCAAGATTGGAGCCACTGTCCTCCTGTCGGCTCCCAGGCTGTCTCCAGTGCTGCTCCGAGAAATTATCACTTCAGCACTCAGAAATTTGATTTTTCTTAACTGCAAAGATTTACAACATCAATAAAGCTCTGACATAGCATCCCTTTTCCTCAAGCCGTAATTTGGCTTCCCTCCAGCAGCTTTATTTTAGCAACCTGGCCTCCTCTCAAAGAGGCAGAGCTGCCATGGAAAGGGGTTCCACACCCAGGTAAAACAGCACTGGTGGCCGCCTGAAGTAGTTGCAGTCATTTGAGGGCTTTAATTTGCAACTTTTAATATTGGAAAATAATTCATTGTCATCAGAGAAAATAACTGATTCCATAGGGAACAGTGTTCTGGTTTTAAATGGCACAAACCAGGGTTGTTTAATGGGAATAAAGATGCATCTTAAGTAGTAGAAAAATTTGTATGAATAAAGCTAAAATGTTTCAGGAATAAATGTTTTTATACAGAAAACTTCTATTGATCCATCACCTTCTAATGATTTTCACCAAAATAAAAAAGTTCTTCCAGGGCTGGCCATTTAACTATGTAATTCCATGGAGTTTTTGCCTGTGCTTCTGAAGTCCCTAATTATATTTTTGCAGTATGCAAAATGTGTTCTTGAGAGCTCTGTGTTTCCCCTGATGCTCAGAGGTTTTGCAGGATGCTGCAGGGGCTTAGTTCCCAGTGCGCTGCTGGAGTGGTCCACGGGTGCACATACAGGGATGGGAATCCTCTTCCTCTTCCCAGAATCAAGGCTGCAGAAGTACACTAGAGTACTGGAAGATGGTTGTGCACCAGTTTTGGGTGTGAGGAGCTCCACAGAGGGTGCAGGTAGGGTTGAGGAGTAGTTGGTTGTAGTTGGTTCGGTTAGACAATGATGGCAGACACCAGAGCTGCCCACAAAGTCCACAGCTGGAATTCATCCTGGGTAGACTGTGGAGGCTGGTGCAAAAATGTCAGGCAAGTGTCACAGGAAAAAAACCACACAAGCACAGGAGAGTCTGGGCTATCAGAGTGAAGTGAATTGTATGGACCAAATTCATATCATGCCATGAAATCTATTGATGAAATGTATTAATGTTCTACTTAAAAATGATTTGTGGTTGTCCAATAGAGCCAGCCATAAACAGATACTAAAAACTTGAAAGAAATATTCGGTTTACCCATTTTTGATCATTTATATATGCCTTTTTAGCATGTTTCCTGCCCAGCAGTGGATACACCACCTGCTGAACTCGGTCCCTCAACCAACTGGGACCTTTAAAACAAGGGAGAACTTGAGAGTATGTACACCTGTTAGGGCTAAGTCAGTAACATGAAGTTAGTTCAGGTATCACTATACCAAACGATAACAGTTTTGGTACTCACAGTTCTATGCTGGGACTGTCCCCTCAGAGCACAACAATAATACTGCCCTTTTGCCAAGTGACCAAAGAAAGCACAACTGAGTACCTAATTCTGATTATTTCATGGAGCTTGCTGCAGAGTTACATTAGCTCTGTTGCCAACAATTTTATCTCTGATCTTGCACATTTAGTATATTAAGACAAAGCTTTGTGATTCAACTGATTGTTTTTCAAATGGGAGGTTTTGATCTTATGGTTGAAAATTAAAAGTAAATTGAAAGTAAATTGAAGAAAGTAAATTGAAGGGGCATCAAGCATATGTAGTATCTTGGATTTAGTGATCTGGATTGTAATTTTTGAAGCTGTTTTGGGTTATCAGCACTTGTCCTGGAGAGTATAGAGCAAATAACTAAGCCTTCAAGGTTTTTAATGTGATTTGAAGACAAGATTTTTGCAAAATTGCTTAGTATTCATTTTTATCAAAAGTACCTTTATGCACCCTGGTACTGCAATAGGAATGAATGTATTTGTGAACCTCCAGTGAAATGGATCTCAGCAAGTGTCCCAAACAAGTTTTTTTAGTCTTTCAGAGGTTCCATATATTGCAGAATGCCAAAAAGTACTTTGTATCAAAAACCAAAATAAATCGGAAGATTTATAATTTGAAAGCATACATACAGCTGATCATATGGAGCTGTCTTTGCAGACTTAATGTCTAAATTTTGACTTTAAGAACTCTACAGAATTTTAACAAAATTATTTCTATAATAAAAAGTCCATGCTTCTTCTTGGAATATGTTCAGTCAGTGCTAAACTTCAGCGTTTTAGTACTGTGTAAAAAAAGGTGCACTAACATAAGGAATGGATTGCTTCCACCGGCTCATTTTGCAGATAGTTGCTATTCTTATTTGCTTGTATCTGTGGAGGTTTATCTTTTGTAGTTTTGTTATGGTCAAAGGTTTGCAAAAGATCCAGTTCACCTGCTTTTCCCCAAGGTAGCACCCACGAGCTGAGCCACACCACCTGCTAGTGCCATGTTCCTGAGTGGTTACAAATGTAAGGTAAAAAGTGCTCTTTTAAACAATGTAATCAGTTCTTTAAGGTAGTTTAAGCTAGTGGCTTTTTCTAATTGTAAGAAACTAGAAGCAATTACTGCAGCCCAGCTGATAAGTGGTGACTTTCACAAGCACAGTGCTAAACCAAAGCAATAGTGTTGATAATCTGTTCCTGTTCTGTAGTATGAATCAAAACTGTTTGTATCAGTGGTAACCTAATTTGTGTAAAAACACATTTGTTTTAGCCAGATGTGGATCAGCAGTCTCCATATTAATATATATGATCAAATGCACCGCACTTGGGATTATGTTCTGTCTTTATTAATTTATAGGAAGGCTGCAAACTCCTTAGGCAGGATCAGTCTGCATTAATGCCCGGTGATGATGCACTGTGCATTTTGTCAGTCTTTTTGCAATGAATTAGAAAAAGAATGGCTCAAGTGTACTTTCTTATTTTATTTGCTTTGTGTTTCTTTTTCTGCCACATTTTTTACATCTGATTCTCTTCGTGAAAATCCAAGTTCATCAGGAATGGAAGTTAAATTGAGTTTTCACCTGCAGGATATGTGACAAGGATATACTGTTGGGCAGCACAAATCTGTCTGCCCATGCTTATCTCCCAGTTCACTGCTGAAGTGTCATCCTGCCAAATCCCAGTGCTGCATTGCCACTTGGACATACCTCTGTGTGTGGCTCTTTTTGGAAGGGTGGCTTTTGAGACACTTGCAGGGGTGTGGGTCTGTGCAGTACTGGCTGTGCCAGACTGCAAAATGCAAGTTGTTCTATTATTGGGGTAAAGAGGAGAACTGAGGGTCAGCTTACCCGTATTGGTGGACCTTACCTGCTGCCTTGTGTTAGAAGCATCCTCAGCAGCTGCCCTCAAACAGTCTTTCTCTGCCCATACCATACAAGGAAAAGAAAACACTGATTTCAAAATGATCTTGGCTTTTTCCTATTGTCTTGGCAATGGAGAAGAAAGAGTCTGTAGGAGCTTACAAGGCTGGGCTTGGTCATGAGAAGGTGCAGGGGAATCTAGGAGGTTGTTATTTTTGTGGGAGATTGGAAGAAACTGGACATTGGGGAGGAGTGTTTGGTTGTATTTTATATATAGGTTTAATAGTAAATAACATTACTGGAATGGATGATACCTTCAGAGGGACAGTTGTTCTTGTAAGCAGTTGGGGAAGAGTGAGAGAAGGCATAATTCAGCAGCTGTGGGTATGCAGGTAAATACTAGTCCCTCTGCACCTCCCTGATGGAATAGACACACCTCAGCTTTAGCATGCCTTCCCAAAAAAAAAATCATTCTTTAGGGAGATGAGAACTGTAATCTGGCCACAATTATGCAGTTCAGTTTGGGATTAAATGAGTAAAACACTGTCTTTCCATTGGAAATGAGTGACTCTTTTAAGAAAGAGGTTTTGTTTGGGGTTTTTTTCCTCTTTAATTCTGTAGGTTATCTTTTTGTAGGAACAGCTTCCTCACATCCTTTTTCCCCTTTCTTACCTCTGTAATGAGGAAGCACTCTGTCAAAAGCGAGCACGTTGTTTTTACGCAGCTCCAGATGATTACTAAGAGCGGGAGGGAGAGAAATTTGGCGGCGTGTTGGTGGGGACGGGAACTGTGCCTGCTGTATTTCACTGGGACTGGTGCGTGGAGTAGGAAAGCAGATGTGTGTGGACTGCCAGAGAAATCGCTGACTGATCCTTGCACAGTCTGGGTTCGAGAAGCTGAGACAAGACGAGGCAAAGCAGGTAAGACTGATACCCGTGCCAAAGCCTGAGCACCTGCCATGCCCATTGCAGGCAGCAGGAGCTGGGAAGCGGGGGGGCTCAGCATCCACCAGGATGGATGCGCTGAGCATTCGCTGGGATTTGTGTACTCCGTTTGATTTCTTCCCTTTCTCGCCGAACACGAGGAACAAGCAGAAGTTAACTGCTTGGAAGGAAGCTGCCTATGCCTTTTTTTTGTGCTGCGTTTCAACTCTTTTGTTTTCTGCTTGGTTGCAAAACCTGAAGCCAAAATATGATTGAAATACCTCTCCCAGGGGAAGGGGGAGCCGAGCACACCGCACCCCATCTAGTGGCTTAGCCTCACACTGCCGGGTGGACGGAAATGCGGCAGCAGGAGGAGGAAGAGGAGGAGGAGGGCTCCTGTAACTCCGGCCATGGGCTTCGTAGACTTCGGACTCCACAGCACTTACCGTGGGTGATTCAGAGATGCAGAAGCAGCTGCAGGACCAGGAAGGTATTAGCTGCCTGTCAGGCTTGGGTTGGATCACGCACGAGGGACTTGCACCAAGCTTGGAAAGAGCATTAGATAGATGGCAATACTAAACCTTCTGGAGTTAAGAAATGTGAGAATTAAGCTGCTTCTGCAACCTTAATTCAGCCTCTGTTTGCATAAGCACTAAGATACAATCTCCAATGAATGATACCACACACTACTCTTTGTCACATGTCAGTGCACAGAAGAGACTGTACTCAGTTTCTGCTTACAGCATCTCTTCTCTGTCATTCAGCAAGTAGATCCTGTCTGTCACATGCTTTGGAAATCTTTTGAAGACAATTTTTTCGTAAGGTTTCCTTCACAGACTTCACAACAACAGAGGCCAACTGCTTCATGGACATTCACTGTGGTATTTTTGTACCATCCTCTTTGTGAGAAGCACAGTCTGTCATTGTTCCCATTTTGCAGATAAGGAACAGAGGTGCAATGCAGTTAAAACCAAAGGTATCCTTTATTTTGGGATATCCATTTCAAGACCCCTCAGACCATGCTTTCCAGACTGCCTTTCCCACTTACTTCTGTTACTGCAGTGAGCACAGAGTGCGCCTGCATATCAGGCACAGGGATCTGATCAAGCTCTCTGAAAATGAAGCACATGAAATTAGTGTTCTCAGAGCAGGAGAAATGGGTAGCTGTGTAAAAAAAAAAACAGTTTAAGGGATTTGGATAGCACCACAGTAAAAATGTGTGGCAAAGGCAGGGACAGTATCCCACCCTCCAGCTCAAGGCACAGCTGCCTCCACTGTGAGAAATCTCATCTGCTTCTTCAACCCTCAGCCTCTCCCTACACAGTTTCCAGAAGTAAAGCAACCTCTTGCAGTCAGAGGATCACGTTCACTGTTAGTTACTTCATTCACTGTGACTGTGGCCACATGCTAATTGAAGCTGTTGCTGTTGTTTCACATTCCATTCCACTCAGACCCCATCCATTCTTCTCCTTCATGTCAGTGCTGAAGTTCATATAACTCCTGAGTGAGCCTGCTTAGGGCATTAAATCAAAATGAAACTATACTCTCTCTCATTTTCTGTGTTATTTTACCACTAGATTCTTGCTTTGAAAGGACTCATTGAGAGGTGCTAAGGAGAGACTATGCTATATCATGAAAAGCAGCCTGGATTGCCTGGGCTATGAGAGGGACAGGGTCACAGCAACACTTAGACCCATTTCACTGCTTTAGTATTACGTAGGTTGAGTCTGTAGTTTCACAACCACAAGTTGATTCAAACTGGTGGTGCTGCTAATAGATCAGTTCTTCCCTTCTCATGGCCTCACACTCCTGCTTACTCCAGTTTATGAGGCCAGTCAGGGAAGCTTAGAGGGGAACAGATCAGGGTTAAATTCAATGTACCTTAAATAATCAAGAAACCACGGAATTTTTTTATTTCTTGGCTTCATGAATGCATTGGCCATCACAAAGAGTGATAGCACCTGAGACAAGAGGGGTAGAAATGTTTTTTGCATTGAAAGTTTCTGCAAGTCTCTGGGGTGTGTAGAATTGGACCTTCAAGATGGGCAGTTGGGAAGTATCACAGTGAGCTGTCTAAAGACTATAACAGCATACATAAACAGAGGAGTGCCACAGGAGATGTGCCCTGCAGCCTCTCATATTGACAGTCCATAATGTCTCAATGCTCCACATCACAGCATTTTCATAGATTTTTGTATCTGGCCTTTTCAAGGTGTATTGAGAGACAGTGTGTTGTAGATCTGCAGTACACATCTCTGTGATTCCAGAGGTGTAAATATGACAAGGTTCCACCCAGATGTGCTGACAGCAGAGGAGTGTGAAGACTGCAGAACTTTGAGCTCTGGATCAGTGTGTACTGCTGTGTTCTCAGATTTTGCTATCTCTTCCTCCAGTCCCAGTCCTTTTGCCACGTCCCCTCTGATCTGTCCTGACCCATCCCTGCCCTTCATTTAATTCCCTTCGTCAGTTCAGTCTCCACCAGAACATGGTCCAAGCCATGTTTGCTAGGACAGTGAGTCCCCATTTTGTTCATGCAGACTGTGTCTCAGTCCTTGTCCTTGCTTTCCTTCACCTAACTAACTGAAAATTATATTTTCCTGAACAATACTCTGTGTGAAAGGCAGTTAAATGCGACCCTGACACCCGATCCCATCAGATCTCGGAAGCTGAACAGGGTCAGGCCCAGTTACTACGTGGATGGGAGACTGCCTGGGAATACCACGGGCTGTAGGTTTCTAGTCCTGGGGACTTCACTGTCACTGTCCAAACTCGCTCGGCCGTGGCAGATGAACCTGAGGAGTTAAAGGGTGGGGCCAGTTCCCTGCATGCTGTGCCTCACCTAAAAAATCCACTGTGCAGGCTCGAAGGACACACCCACGTGGGGAGAACCCTTCCCAAAGGTTCATTCTCGAAGCCTCGCCATACATAGATACTCTGCGAAATTGATGTCTTCAATGAACAGTGCAAGCCAGATAAGGATACATAGTTATGTATATTTTAAGTGTTTGGGATTGATTGCAACAGCTTTAGTTAATGTATATGTCGAATCTTGCAGTCCCAGGATGGCCAGTGATTTGAATTAACATGACCTTTCATCCTGTTTGTCAGCAGTCCATGACCATGCACTAGTATGTGTTTTCTGAGTTATTTGTGATTCTGTGTGAACATGGTTCAGAGCATGAATTTTGGCACCTCTTGATTTGAATAGCAGCTGCTTGTGCTATGATACTCAGCTGGGTATTCAGTTTTGAGAAATATGATTTTCCTTCTGTTCCCTGACTGGATACTTTCTAAATCCACAAAAGGTTTTTGGGTAGACAGGACAAAATTTCAGGTATGAGTGCTCATATGGAGTCAATTTTTTTGATTGTTATGAATAGGCATCACAACACGTTTTTCACAGCTCTTTTTTTCTGAAAATACTAATCAGTACTGTTTTCGTACAAAGCAGAAGAAAATCAACATAAATTTAGTCCACATCCATTAATGGATTTTTTTTTCATCTCTACATTCTTATTTCATCTTCTGTGTATAGATTTGCAAAGTAAGTCATCTATGCCAATTTTACATAAGTATGTAGTTTTGCTGCCCAGGTCAAATTTCCTTTCCTGAATTTGAAAATTGGCCATGGGTCTGCAATTCCCTTTCTTAGGAGCCCATCTGTGGGGATGGGTCTAGGTCAGCAACATTTCTGCCTGGCTTCTGTTGAAGAAAACAGTCTTTGGTGCTACCTAATTTATATGGATTGACTCCTGTCTTCCCTTCTGCATTTGTCTGCCTGGTGGTTAGCACATTTTAGAGTGGACTCCTATTGTCCATCCTGAGCAGAAAAAGTATTATAAATTATGTTTAATTCTGTCCATTGTGGGAAAAGTGTTAACAATAAGACATTTTCTGGTACTTGGAATAACCATTTTGGTGGTAATGAGAACATTAAGTTCTGCTGGGGTATCTCCAAGTACCTTTATTTTTTCTCAGTATACTGGCAGGGACATGCAGAAGCAGGACAGAGCCTGAGCTGCACTCCTTGCTCAGGCAGCAACATTCCCATCTATGGGTATATGTCAGGGTATGGTGGGGCTGCTGGCTTCATGAGAACAGACCCAAATTCCATCCAGGAGACAAGGCTAAAGACAGGACTGGAGGCACACTACAGTGTACCCTCATGGGGTCAATCCATCCCAGGTCTGGGTGCCTAGGCTCCTGCATCCATGAACAAGTGGTGTTGGGGAGGGACTGCACACTGATAAGGGCCATTGAGTCCTGTTGGCACCCTCACTCATCATCCTGACAGTATGTTGTCTGAGTGGCCTGTCCATTAAAGATTAACTTGGAACCTTCCTGCTGTCTCTGGCAGGGACTCCTGAGCTTTCATTAAGCAGCCTAGGTACATTAACATAATACTACGTGGACATTCCTGCTTCTGCATGCTGTGCTTGGGCATGCTGGAAGTCTGAGTTTTAGGCTTTTCTTCAGATACTCACACAAGGCATATGTCTTCTGGAAAAGGAAGCTTTTTTTCCTCGTAGTAAGCATTGGACAGATCCTTCCACCCTTTTCTGCTTTCAGTCTAGTGCTTTAGGCATGACCTGGACTTTCTCATAAATTAAACCTTTCATTTGCAAATTCTGAAGTACTTGAAAGGAAAAAATACAAAAATCTGTAACAGTGAAGGTTTCAACTTATCTATTATGAGTGAACTTGTGTGTATTGATACTGATGTTCTAATATGGTGAAATATGGGCACGTCCCTCCTCCATGTAGAGTTTTCCAAATGAAAAATCACATTTTCCTTCTTCTCCTGGAATGACTTCAAGACTTAGTGGGAAGAAGAAAACCCTTTTGGTTGCTCTAAAATAGTACGTTAGTTAGGTGTTGAGAGCAGGGTAGGAAGGGGTGAGACTGTGAGAGAAAATAGTGAAAGATTCGGGGTTTTGGGGCAGTAGGGGCCAAGAAGGATATTGATGCATGTGATGAATTCTTTTTAAGACATGGGTCTCTGAGCAGCATCAGCAGGACGCAAACAGGAAAAAGCAAGCAGGGGCTGTGATTGTCCTGAGCTTGAAAGGTCACCTTCAGAGGAGACTAGGAGAGTGTGTGCATCTCAGAGTCAGGTAGAAACTGTGCCATAAATGGATGCAATTGATCACAAGCAGTTGGGTATAAATGCACCATTCCAGGTTTTGGTCTTCTGCCCTGTGGCACTGTATGGCAAGGGATTGCTTGTCCTTGAGTTGATGCCTTGAAGGATCTGAAAGCCTCTAGCAGGACAAGATTTCTTTCCAGAGCTTTTGGACAATTCTGCCATGTTTTTCTCTCATTAAGGACTATTCATCATTTTGTCCATGAGAAGATTTTGTTGTGCAGAATGTCACATCATGAGACTGTTAGATGTGACAAGGTATCATCCCGCAGTAATACATACTGGGCTCTACTTCTAGATTGTAAATCCAGGCCTGAGTAGATACACAACGTGTTCTGCTTGGGAGCAACCATCGCTGAGGTAACATTGCATAACTCATGGTGGTGGAGAAATGCCTCCTGATAAATGGTCTGTGGAGGAAATCAGTGGTACATTTGAATGGCCAGGGGCAGCCTTCAGCAGGTAGGTGGGTAAGCAGGGAATAATAAACAAGAATTGTCACTTTGAACCTTTTCATAGGACCATGCATTACATCCCCTGCTTGATGTCATGCCAGGATGTTTGGTCTATTCGCTTACACGTGCTTCTCAGCTCTGGGAAGGTCGGCTTCACGAAGTCACTTCCACGGGGAAGGCAGGAGTGTACATAGGTCTGCTATGCATTGCACAGGAAGGATTGTGTCAGGATTTTGGTACAGGAACATCAGGTTTTCAGGAGGGAGTGTAGTATTTTCCTACTTTACTCAAAACATTGTTGATTCAAGTAGGCAGCTTTATTATTCAAATGAAATCCAAATGGGTGCTTGAAGCTTGGAAAATGGATAAATACTGTTCATGCAAACAGCCAAATGTATATGTTGCTGAAAACCCAAGAGAACATTTTGCCATAGGGTGAAGTTAACCCATGGAAACAGACAGGTCTATACTCAGAACTTGCAGCAGAGTAACTTTAAAGCAATTTAGTTCAGGAGGGAGTTGAGTGTGCCAGCTATTCCTGCTGTTATGTTTACCTGATCTGGTATGTCAGCATGAATTTAATCTTATTTTAGAAATATGAAAATTTTAGCCCATTAAAACAAGTAAATTGAAAACCCCCCGACCTCTGATAAAACCTGTCTGGTGTTACTCCAGAGAATGTATAAAAGCATAACTCCTGACATTTGAATGAAAATAAATATTTTTATTATTAAGAAATATCTTCATAATGAGAAATACCTAATTAATATAAAATATCTTCATTATATCAAATACCATTCACTGCATTACAAATTATTCCAAGGACTTTGATCTGCTCAAATAACTCTTTCTTGGTGCTTATGTTATCTTGAATTGAGGGTAGGTTTGGGGTGGCATTTTACCTTTGCTTACCTGCAACCTCAGTTGATATACAGACTGTATCCTAGATGAACTCAGCAGCTCTGTGCCCATCCTACTTGGAATGGCTTGAATGCAGTTGCCACAAAACTGACATGGGAATGAAGAGGTAGTGAAGTTTCTAGCTGAGCTTATGGTGTACTCAGGGCTTCAGCTGGACCACAGCTACACCAGTTATTTTTTCTCAAAGGTGACTTTGAGGCACAGTGCTTCACCTGAAGATTTTCTGCTTCTGGTAGGTGCTCTTGGATTGTCCAGGCTTCCCCCACTGAGTTGAGCTCAAGGTTGGCATTGGTGTGTTACTAAAAAAAGTACCTCATGCACATTTGCTTGAATTTGGGGTGACAGAATGCAGTTTGGCCAGGAATACTAACAGAGATATTTACTACCTACTGTTGATCATTCTCATCTTTAACTTTATTTCATTATCTTTTGAGCAGAAAATACCAGTGAATGAATACCCAATGCCTTTAAAGTCAATGGCAAAACTCCCACCACATTCATTGCGGCTAGAATTTCATACTTATTGTGATCGGTCCTTCCCCACAGTTATTAAATAACAAACAATTGAAGAGAACAATTCACTGAGGAATCCTAGCATTTATTTATGTAACCTCCTGGGTGAGAAATAAGAAGTAGCATTCAGTAATAAATGCATAGTCTTCCTGCAAGTGATGTATGAACCACAGAAAGGTGAACAGTGTCTGATATTTTGTTCTCAGGAAATTATTGGGCCAACTGCGATCTGTCCAGTATTTTGCAGAGAAGTTTGGGAATGAAATTAATATTGTAACTCTGCCATGAGCAAATCACAGTCTCCTAAAGTGAATCTGTAGGTGCCTTCTGTACTGGAAAGAGACATCTCGTATTACTCTGCCCTCCTCAGAGCTTTAAAAGTAACCAATTTTCAAGTAGCAGTAGTTGGATATTATGTAGCCAACAGGATAGGCTGTTAATATTGTGGAAGGTCATTATTGACTCCATATGTCCTCTGATAATGACATCCTCCTTCTGGAAACGCTCTCTTCTTTTGCGTCATCTGCACAGGTCATTAGAGAAGATAAGCATGACTTCTTGGTGTGTACTGAGTCTTGAAGGGGCTATGCTCAAGCTGTGCAGTATCTGAGGAAGAGATTTCTTGGCTTTCCTTACAGTACCTCCTGTATCTCAGTATCTGAACAGTTCAGGGCAGTGAAAAATCTGTGGGGTTTCGGGTTTTGTTTGTGTTTGTTGGGTTGTTGGTTTGGTTTGGTTTTTTATGAGTTTTTTTGGTTGGTCAGTTTTGTGGGGGCCAGGGGTGAGTATAAGAATCAGGGGCAGTTTCTGAAAGGCGTTTTTAGCTGAGCAGGGGAATGACTGTAGGCTGTATCACAGATTTCAGATCTGGGTCCAGAGCTCCTCCCTTTTTGTGTCTTGAGAAATGCTATTCCTGTTTCCCCTTCTTCCCTGCTAGTTAGTGTTGAAGTGACAATAGACAAGGGAAGGTGTAAGGAGGAGGAGGAACTGATGACCCTTTGATTAATGTACGGAGAACAACCAGATGCTGTTTCCTAAATGTGCAATTATTGACAGAAACTAAGCAAAACTGGGTAAGGCAAAGAGCATACATTATTGTTTGTTAGGTGAGTGAGGTGTATCATGGAGGTGCCTTTGAAGCATCACTGAATCTGGTTTTCCTCCATAGGCATTATAGTTGAGAGTGTTTGATTTTATGAGTGTTTTATCTTTGTTTTTCAAAGTAGGTCCCAGAACATTGTCTGGTACCTTTCAATAGCTAACCTTTGGCATGTGTGAGGAGCTTCTGCCTGGGATAGCTATCCTGATGTGCAATGCTGCTGTGTCCTCCACCTGCCTCTGAAGATCGATCGTGAGTGCCACCTCCTGCACAATGTCACTGATATTTGTGTAGTGAAGTATTTCTTAGCAAACACCTCTGCAGTCTTGGACTTCACTGCCTTCCAGATCATTCTCAAGTATAAATCATCCATTTGGTTTTGACCTAGAAAGCTTTGCTTGTTACATACATATCTGGGAAGTTGTGCCCCACTTTACCAAGGGTCTCCTATGAATTGTACATCAACTGCACCAAAAGGGGGCTGGTGGGGGTGTTGTCTTTCAGTGGGGCTCTTTGGACTTGCTTGTGCTCTTGGTCCAGGAAGCATGGGCATCCTTGAGCTTTGGAAAGTGTGTGTGAGGGATATGTTAGAAGAGGTGGTTTCTGCTCACTCCAACTAATCAGATATATCTGGTGTTCTCACATATTTCTCTGACACCTATCACCTTGGTAGCTAAGCATGTTTCCCACCATGGCTTTTTTCATCTTCTCTCTTTTTGATAGTCTTTTCCCCTTCTTTTCAGATTGGCCTTTAATAAAGTTGAGAATTCTTGCACAGGGTTTTATAAACATGTGTTATTAAATTTTAAATCTGTTTTGAAAGTGCCTCTATCCTACTCCCTGCTAGTAAAGTGACCTTTTTAAATGGAGGGAAGTGGGTTTAGATGACAGTCATGATAAATGCGGTCATGTTCACTCAATAAAATAAGGCCCAGTGCATTTGAGGATAAATCAGTGAAATGTACAGCCCCACCTGTCTGTCTCCATCATTCATTTCCACTGTCACTTTCACAGTGGCTGATGGATCACAGTTGCTGTAAAATTAGACAGCCTTTAATCTCATTTCATCCTGATTAGCTTCTCCTTACCCTTTCCCTCTAACTCACTGACTGACACGCTAAAAACTCACACCGGGCTGTGTTTGAGCATGGCATACAAACTTCTCTTCAAATACCCTTTTTGTGGGGCAGGCAGGTGTTCCAATGAGACTGAAATCGAAATATGATAGGATGGAATTTTTACACTATTAAAGCAAAACAGCAGACAAAGGCTCATATGAAATTAATGAAGGCAGTAGCCTGGCCAGTCTGCGTGATGGGCCAAATTCTTCCTGTTACACCCTGTCAAGCCCAGTGAGTTTGAGAATATTGTTCCTACTAGTCATTGAATTTAGCATGCTCATTGCCATGTAATTTTGACTATTATCTGTGAAAAGCTAGGTCCTACATGGGTGTGTGTTCACAAGGAATTACGCAGTTTTACAGAGCAAGTTTTCCAGTGCTTTCACGGGACATTTTGTAGCAGAAATAAAAAAATTGTTCATTCCCATAGTTTTGATTTCTGTGTATAGCTCATAATTCTTAGGGACCCTGAAAATGGTCAAGGGAAAAGATTGTGATGTTGGTGATTTCAGTTTCAGTCCCCAGAACTTCCTTCCCTCTGAGATGTTGCTCCGTGCTCCCTGTTTTGTCCAGCTCTCTCCAGCCCCATGGACAGATTCATGAGACCAAGAACAGAGTTTTTCCCAAAGCTCTGTGAGAAACAGAGGTCATAGTAAAGGTCTGCAGTGTTTTACTGCAGTCACCTTTCCTTCTGAAGCCCAAATACTACCTTCCTTTCTAAGGCAAGCTTCCTCCATGAGTTATGTATGGTAGTTCGAGTCATTTGGGCCCAGCCCTGTATCAGTGAGAATGCTGCCATCAGTTTAAGTGGGAGCCAGGATTAAGCCATTAGTTTTCAAGGTTTAATTACAAAATAAGTATGTTAGTCTTACAGCATACCTTACATGTATGGGAACAGCAGAGAAGCTTAAAGTAGAATTTCTTCCTCTATTCACCCTGTTTGTGTTACTAAGGAGGATAATCAAACACAAGTGTTTGCAAAAGGGAAAACACAACCTATGAAAACTATGCATGTATACTGCCTGCAGGTAGTTCTTTTTGTAAATGCTAGAGCTCTCCAGATTGACCAGCAGAGGAGGTTGAGGGTGCAACCACTGGCTTGGACCTAATTGGAAACCATAATAGAGCATTGGATTAGGTAAGAATTAAAGCCCTTGCAGACTGATCCTGGGGAGTCTTTTCTTGAGAGGAAGGGTCCCAAGGCAGCAAATTTCTCATGGAAAACCCAAATTCATTAGGTACTACAAGCATCCACAAAATCAAGAAAAGTGCTGGGGTCTGGGGAGAGAAGATTTTTAAAAAGGAAAACATCTGAGATTAAAGAATGAAATAAATATGATATGGGGGCTCAAAAGAGAGCAAAAATCTATTTCGTTCTTTCATTCCTCTGTTAGAATCTCTGGGTAGTATAAAATCTTTTGCAATGTCTGGTATAGGATTAGTTCCCGGTTAATATAAAGTGTACCAGTAACAAATAACCTTAATTAATGAACTTGCACTGTACCTGGCTGCCTAATTTGAGAACTTTTTCACTTACATGACTTCTAAGAGTACAGAACTATGAAAATTATATTCGACCTTTACTAGAAACTAAAAACATACCTTACTTATTCATCATTGCCTAGGCAAAAACTTCAGTAAGAAGCTTAAATGAGCCCACTTGATCTTTAAGAAAATGTGTCCTAAATAACAAAGCTGTGCGTATTTCTTCGTATTATTATTTGCATATGCTATACTGCACAACTGCATTCTGAGAAAAATAAAAGATAATAAAACAAATGAAATGAGAGATATATCACCCAAAATAATCCAAGTGTGAGATAGGCTGACTCTTTTTTTTTTTTTTTTTGGCATTGGCAAAAGAGCACAAAGTAAGAGCTGGCCCTGAGTCATATTGATTTCCCACTGCACTGGTTTCCTAAGTGCTCTGTTGATCCGTGTCAAGCAATAAGTTCCCTGCCTGTACATGCACATCACCTCCCCATTTGTCCTCACCTAGATTTAAGGTGCCCATATGATGAGCTGAACAAGGACATCATTTTTCCTACTGGTGTCACTGGGCCAAAACTACTCTATGTGGTATGATAACTAATGCTGTGTAAGTTTACATTTACCTTATAATACCATTATAGTGCTGTATGGCACACTGCAATATTATGTGCATATTATGTATATGTAATCCTTATCTTTGCATTTTAGCATTTGCAATGGAAAGCATAAATCTTAAAAAATAGATGTTTGCATCTGTAGTTGGTCCATAGTAATCACGATACCTCCAGGATAAAAAAGGGAAATTGCCAACCTAATGCCACAGTTTTGATCTTTGTTAACAAAGGGCTTCCTGATTAGATGAATAGAAGATGTGTGATTGTGCTGCTAATGACATTGTACAGGAAATTAAGCGTATACATTTGGAAAAGGCATTAAATCAGCAGGACCTTAATTTAAAAACTTAAAACTGTATGGAAATGCAGCTTGTTCATTGCTGTGTAATAGAAAGCTACCAAACATACTGACTCTTCTTGTGGAAACATTACCCACAGAACAAAGCTGGGCTGAGGTTTTTTAGTGTTTTCTAGCATCCTAGGATTTCTAGCGTCTTCTTAGTTTCAGAAAAATATCATGCAACTTCACCTCTTTTTACAAGTTGCTTTTAGAGCAGTGTATTCAGCACTTGGGCAGGATGAGGGGGCACTGAGGGACCAGAATTCCTGCTTTCTTCCTTAATTATTTGCAAGATTGAGTAGCATAACTTTACTAATAAGTGGCTTTGTCTGCTGCTAAGTCGGTGAACATACATGCTTGGGATGACACATTCCCATATTATTTTATACAGATGTAATCTCAGAGCTGTAATTTGTACCTTTGGAAATATTTGATGAATTCAGTATCCTGAGCTGACAAAGAATTCTTGCTTTGCTTGCAGTTATGCCATATAACAGTGCCCATCACTGTGTCGTGGAAGTGGAAAACTTCTTGTTCGTGCTGGGAGGAGAAGACCAGTGGAACCCTAATGGTATGTATAGAATAGTAAAAGGCAAAGGCAACATCTGCCTTCCTGTGTCTCTCTGTCGGGTCCACTGATGTAGTGATTAGCAAGGGATTTTGAGGACCCTCAGCCTAATTGTTGAACCTAGTAAAGGCTACTTTTAGGTGTTGAAGTAATGAATATCTGATACTTTTGCATTAGCATCTCCGTCATTCATCAGCTCCCACATCCCTTGAGAAATGCCACAGGCAGCAGAACAGACTCTTTCAAGTGCATGCACCAGGCAGCAGCTGTTAAGAATTTTAACCTTCATTTCCAGTCTCCTTCCAGTCATAATATAATAATGCAGTTGCAGTAGATGAATGCTTCTTTTCTATTGTCAAACAAGATACTCGCAGCTCAAGTTGTTAATGTGTTAATTATCTAGACTCTGAGATTCTTAAAGTGGTCCTTTTTTTAGTCTTGTGCAAGAGCTTCTCATATAGATTATCTGCTGCTACCTTCTTTGATTTGATTACTTCATAAATTTACTGCAAAGAGAAATTAAACAATTTAACAGGCTTCTGAGCAAAGCAAAAAAAGAATACCATGCCTTGCAAAATTCACAAAATTGTCAAGACATTGTTAAAAAGCTTGCACACAAAGAAAGAGTTGTAGTTGTAGCAGTCTGTGTAACAGAGATAATTATGACTGAGAAACCATAAAACAGCTTGCAGGTACACATTTTTACTTTAAAACACCAGAGGATCCAGCTGAAATTACATATACTGCATATATTTTATTGTGAATGCCCCATTTCAGCATCTGCACTAAAC
Organism: Sakesphorus luctuosus; assembly: GCA_013396695.1. Taxonomy (NCBI): domain Eukaryota; kingdom Metazoa; phylum Chordata; class Aves; order Passeriformes; family Thamnophilidae; genus Sakesphorus; species Sakesphorus luctuosus. The sequence continues at coordinate 901,769 of VWZD01010836.1, forward strand.
CAAATTATAGAAAATTGTTACATCTGTTCACTTTCTAAAACCTGAGACAAACAATCCAGTCCACTCTATAAGCATGTTTCTGGTGTAGTTAAGAATATCACTAAATGTCTTAGGAGAAGAGCCCCTTAGTTCTATTGTTGAATGTCCTTTATATTAAACAGGAGACAGTGCAATATCATTGATGACTATTTTTTTAAGATCATTGGCCATATCCACTGAAGGCCCCTGTTGTGCTTGGTGGTAGGCATATGGATAGTAAGAGGCAGACCTTGTTCCAGACAGTTTATACTTAAATGACCATGTCACATGAAAGGTAAAAGAAATATAATTACACACATTTTAAAAATGTGGAAGCTGAGTTGCAATGTGATGGAGAGATGTTAGACGGGGTACATGTCCTGCATCTGAGGCAGAAGTCAAGCACAGTTGTTTGTGAGATGAACGGTAACTTAGGTCTAAGATCGCTTAGATCAACTCCTGAGCTGAAGATGTTACTGAAGATATCTAACTTCCTTGTTCTGTGAAAACAAGTGCTGGCTTTTTTTCTGTAGAGAAGATAGCAATAAAAGAGGTAGGAACATTTCTATACTGATCTCTTAATGAATTTACCCCACGAGAAATGGATCTTATTTGTCACAAAAAGTGGACCTGAAATCATAAACTACATCCTGTGCTACTGCTGGGCTAGTTCTTTCTTGGAATCACTTTGCTCTACATGTGCAGCTACATGGGAATAGCTCACATGTACAGGCTTGAATTTATGTGAAGGGCTATGTCTGCTATCCTCATAGCACAGAAAGGGCTTCAGACCTTGATGGAACTGTCTTGCCGAGGCATTACAAAGCTTTTGCTTTGAATGAGAATGTTCCAGGTGTTTTTTGCGGTGTAAACATTATCCTTGAGATGGTGGCAATGGAAAGAACACCATATATTGCTGTAGCTATAAGACCATCGGATTCTTGAGAATCTGTGTGGACCCCAATGAATGCTTATGCCCCCTTCATATTCCTCTGAGTTCCTGGCAATGCAGGAAGACATTTTTTCTCACTTTTTTGCATCATACTATGGCTATGCCTTTCCAGTCACAACGGGCCCTTGCACGAATGAATGCTGATGAAATCAGGATGCAAAACATAGACATGGATTTAAGACCAACCTTCATAACCTTCAGAGCCCTTTACTTTTCGCCATGGCTGCAGAGACCTTCCTGTAGGGAGCAGACCCATCAGCTTGATTGGCTAATCCTGAATTCTGATCACTTGTCCCAAAATCTGTGTTCTGGCAGATGCTTCCTAACATGTGTAACCTCCTGACTGATGAGTAAGGCAAAAAAACAGATGCAGTTCTCTTTCAGACTGAAGTCCAGAATTAAACTGGAGTCAAACCAGTTACAACAGGCAGCTTAAGTAGGTCATCAAGGCCTTTTCCTGCCATCACAGGCATCATATAGTTCCATTTCTAATTTTTCTACACTTGAAAAGCAGTTGGATTTCTAGCCCCCAGTACTCCTGTTACAGAATCCAATTGCTCTAAATGACTAGGAGCCTTATTCTAATGTCCAGTAAAATGTATTCTTTGACTGTCTAAATCACCTTGTTCTCATGCCAAAGCTGGCCTTCAATTTAATAGTTTTTCACCTCCCGGAGATTTGTTTCTCTAAAGTATTACAGACAGCACTCCTATCCCCTTTCAGCTTTTGTTTTCCTAGGTGCAGCAGACCAAGGTCTTTGTCTCCTGCCATAAAGTAAACTTTCTGTTCCTCCTGTCACCATAGTAGCTCTTCTCTGTGCCCGTTCTAGTTTGATTTCATTGCCCTTCCTGTGAAGGGACCGGATTTGTATCCTGCGTTCCTGCTCTAGGTTTACGAAACTGTTGTCTTTCTACCCTGTGCTATACATCCTTATACATATGTAGCATTTGTAGTGAATGTATGTACGACACATGGTATGTTAGGTGGCCAAGGTCCCCAAATCATAGGTTTGTATGACAACAAAAGCTGCTGTATGACAAATGACCACTGAAGTCCCCAGTAACTCTGAAAGGTGTAGTGAAAGGCAGCATTAAAACCTCCTACTAGAAGTCCATACTTACGATCAATACCTACACTGTTTTGAAATCCTGCATTTTTAAATACAAATATATTAATAAATGTTCTAAAAACTGAAACCAGAGCTACTTAGATGCTTGCTGTTACTGTTTTACTGCTTATTGAATCCATAGCTCTCAATGCCTCTTTTTCTAAATTATCCATATAGACCAAAGGAATTCAGATGGGCACCAAAAGCAAAGTCTCACTTACCTAAACGCAGTGGCAGAATGACCAGTTGCACTTAGAGTATGGGGATCTCACCCTGTGTTTGGAAATGTGTTTGAGTGGTGCTAAGCATGGTCCTTATTAGGCAACATGCTGTATTTGAAGGGAAATGCTGTATTACTCATAAGTCTTCTGCTTCACCTTCCTCATACTGAAGATGCTTATAACACAGCTAGGATGAGTTTATTTCCAGAGTGGTCAGTGTGGTTTCTTTCCCTGTTTTCTTGCAGAACATGATCTTCAATTATTACAAATACAAATTCTAGCTGTATTGTTATTCTTCTGTACAATATTGATGGTCTATTTACACATGCTGAAGTAAGTGTGGAATGAAGCAGGCAAACTGAGCTAATCCTGCAGAGGCTTGTCTTATGCAAAAATATTCACCTTGTAGAATACCCATTGACCATTTGTAGAACTGTGACATACACAGTTGGGTTATTCTGCTGGCCTGTGAAGCCTCTAATTCAATTTTTTAGTCACACATACATAAACAAAAGTTTCTGTTTCTGAAATGCTCATCTGTTGAAGTCTCAGGTGTTACAGGAAATTGCCATGCACTCTTTGCTTCAGCTTTCTTGCTTTGATGTCAATCTGCATGTAAAATAAGGTGAAATCTTAATATCGTGAAGACATGAACACCGTTCCTGGGCTTGACAGCAGGGAGAAGCTAGTTAGCTGGTGTACGTTGCTCATGTTTCATATTTTAGCTAACACACTTGAAATAAAATTCTAAGAGTGTATTCCCCCTTCGATGCGCATCTGTAATTCCTTCTAACTTCCACTGAAAGTACATGGTAGAATAAACCATCTAGTGCAAATACTGCATACCCCATGCTGATGGCTTATGCAGCTCCTGGTTATTTGCACAAGGGTTTTTTGCCATGTTCCACATAGAAATGATGTGAGGAGAAAGAAAAGCATGTGTTCTCCCTTTAATATTTTTTACCTGACACAAAATACTCTAGTCATAAAAATACTGTGGAGATGCCCCCTTTTGGGCAGTAATATTGTTTAGTGCTGTAATATATTGTGGCTGTGAAAATACCACAGCATGTATAAGTAAATTTAAATACACATTTTCAAGATTTTATTAGAGAAAGCAAGAATAGTCTCCATCTGCTTTTACTGCTAGTGACTGCTAATTCAGACCTTGCGGTGCCCCATTTGTTGAATTATTACTGTACACACAGGGTAATCAGACATTGTTGTAAAAGGGGGAATCCTTCATAAAAGCTGTCAACGTGTGAAGTATATGTAGTATATATTACAATCGTGATGTTGAATACGTGAAACAAACAGCTGAGTGTCCAAATAATCTATCTTTACAGGGAAACACAGTACAAACTTTGTTAGCCGATACGATCCCAGGTTTAACAGCTGGATACAACTTCCACCCATGCAAGAGAGGTAAAAACATGCTATGTGTTTTTCCATTTCTGTTTTCTCATCCTAGGAGCAGCTGAAGTTTGGCTTAGTTCTGGGAGTAAAGAGGCCTACAGAAGCACTGACAACACAGATAAAACTGCAGCATGCAGTTGCGTCCCATTTGTCTCCTAATTTTTAAAACTTTCCAAATTCAGAACTCCAGGTGCCAAATCCTGCAGTGCTAACTCATGCAAAATAGCCATGGACTTTATGCAATTACTGTTTGCCTGAGTACGGTCTGAAGAATTTTTCTGAAGTCTCCATAGTGTCCTGTCATGTTCCCTGACTGAAGTGTCCTGATGAGTTTGCAGTAAACAAGCAGTAATTATAGTCAGATATCTTATAGGGAACCGAAGCACTCACATGTTGACTCCATCCGGTTTCACCACACCAGCCATGAAAAGCTCTCCTGAACATGTCTTCACTTGTCATAGGTGGTCTTTGAGTGAAGTTGCTGTCAGTTAATGCTATTAGAGTAGCTCATATTTTAATCTTGCTGTGTACCAAAGAGCAAAAGTGCAGGTGGACATGAGCAATGACTCATAAAGATGATGTAAACTTAACTGTGGATCCCAAATCCTATCCTGGCAGGAAAAAACTCCCTCAAACCTGAACTGAACGATGCATGTTTCATAAGGAGAATCTCAAAAGCAGAAAATCCAAAGTTACAATGTTATTTGAAAAACATTCAGTGTCCTTCCTTGGGTTCAATCCATCTTTTCATGGATTCCATGTACAAAAGATCTCACAGTGTCTCTCTGAAATGCTCTCCTTATTCCATGTGCTGTCAGTATTACAGGTCTTTTTTGTTAACTGTCCACAGTATTCAGGTGTCTGGCAGTCATAAATGTATTGATTTCAGTGCACCATTATGATTCAAGGTGTGTATTATGAGATGCATGGAAATAGGGCTGTCTTTTCAAATTTCTAGAGGTAAAACGTCGGTCTGCAGAATTTTAGAAGGACCTTTGTTCAAGATTCAGTTTGATTGACCTAAATCCGTATGCAGACCCATGTGTGATACTAGTCACCAAAAAATACTGCTTTCTACCAGCGCATGGAGGAGTGCAAGTGGAACAGTTCTGAGCAGGTTCGCTGTTGGAGCTGAGTGCACTGATAAAATTAGCCATAAAAAATAGAGATAAAAAAGAGCATCACAGTGCATTATAGTCTGGCTTTATTAATAACGTCGTCTTTTACTTTAAAAATCCTATACTAAAATTCTTTTTTCTTTTTTGTTATTAATAGAACTAGTCAAACAGTGGTGGCCCTGCTTTGGTGGCACCCAGCTTTCCCTTCACTCCTGCCAGCACTGTGGGATAACCTCACAACTGTGACTGTTTACCTTAAAATAGAGGAATGCCTTCACGTCTGGTTCTGCTCCCCAGACTGAGTCACCAGGCTCAGGTGTGGGCAGGAGGGGCTGTTGGCAGGAGTGGCAATAGGAGCTGAGCATCAGATTGCGCATCACTGTGCAGGTCATCCTCGGTGAACCGGGAGACTGGCTGGTGTGTCTGTACCCAGCCTGAAGCTCTTCCATGGAGCCTAATCTGTGTCCTAATTAGGTCCTCTGGGTATCTGCAAACAATTCCTGAGAGGTGTGTGTGGCTGGCATGAGCCATTGGGTTTATTTGGCTGATAAAGCTCAGAAGGCAAAAGTATGTAGCTGAGGGTTCGAGAAGGAAGACAGTAAGACTTTGTCCATCTCCACATGGGCCAGTTGTGTTTCACTAGAAAATCGTGTCACAATGTGACTTGCCTTGTGTTCTGGGGGAAGCCAAGAGTCAGAAATTCAGCTGTGCATTGTGTTTGCTTGGCAGCTGCCCGATAATAAATTGTAATGTATTGGTATCTCAGCTCCTTAGAGTGTTATTTAAATGTAATGGTCCACTTATACAAGTTCCTTCTGCAGGGGACTTTACTATGACAGTGTTGTCATCTGTTTTGTCCAGGATACAGAGATCATGGGCTTGCCCACTGTCTTTCTTTAAAGGCTTCTAAGCACTGGGGCTATTGTTGGAAAACAGGGATTTTCAAATAATTTTCTAAAATGTTTTCGATGGTTTATTTGCTTATCCCTAATGACTTCCTCAAAGTTGTTGCAGCCTTCAGAGATATGGATGGCCCAGTTTTTAGAAGACTGTACAAACAAGAATGAGCTTTTCTGCAGTTTCTTTTCCCAGTTCCTTTCGTAAGATAAAGTTCCCATTAATGTCAACAGGCTGTTTTTCCCCCCTAGGAGTACAGGGTCATGCCCTGTCTCTGCTGGCATAATGCAGGCACCATTGACAAGACAGACTGTTTAATGGGGTTTTCTGAGCCATTATGGTCCATCAAGTCAAAACCTACTTAGGAATTTTAGTCTGAGAATAATTGGCTGGATAGACTATAATAGCTGCTTTGAAATGACTACCAGGTAAATGTGGGTTTCATTCACAGGCAGTATATTCTCAAGTCGAAAATCTGTATGAAATATTTGATAAGTAAACTTTTATCTCATATGCCAAAATCCATATCTGATTGATTTTAGTGTATGAGCCATAAAGAAAAGTCTAGTGCCATTATGGATTCAGTGCTGTCAGTGTATTTTCTTTAAAGCCAAATTTGGTTTCTTTTCATTTGAAGAACATCTCAAAAATAGATGCTTTTGAAAAGTATGTACTATTTTCAGGATTTCATTGTTTAAAGAACCAGCAAACGACTCATAAGCTTTGGAAATACACATCTCCTTGGCAATGCCATAACAACGGGATGCTTTTTGAAGAGCAGTTCAGTTAGACTAGGACAGTCTTTGTATCAGTTTTATCTGAACTTGTGGTGTGAGCTTAAGCTGGACATCTCAGTCAGAACTGTTGCATCTTTCCAAATCAGAACAGAGCTGTTATAGGTGTGTGGAACAAAATAACATTTAACACATCTTGCTTTTTCTTATATTCTGAGTTAAATTTTTTTGTTTAAAGCAGCAAAAAGTGCAGCATTGTACCAGGTTCTAAAGAAGCACAGGTGGAAGTGGGAAGTGAGCAGATCAGTGTAGTCTCTGAGGCTGAATGAACTGAGAAAAGAAAGCACAGAAAAAGAGATAAAACAATTTCACATTTTATTTTTGTCATTGACTTTTATAATAACAATGTTAACCCCTATTAAGATTATTTACTTCTAAAAAGCAAAGCATATACTCAGTAAGTGACTCTGAAATCAGGTCTAAATATTGCAATGATCAGTAGTAGCATTGGTAGTTTTAAACCTCAGACTGGTAGCGCTATTTGGTGTTTCAGGGCATAAATTAATCATCTGTGAAAATCAGAAAGAAAAATCTTCCCTTTTATGTGTGTATACTTGAAGGAAGGAGTTGGTTGCGTTGATGATTGAGTGAAGGAGTGTGAAGGAAAAGCATTTCAGAGACCAGTGAACATCGAGTACCTGCAAGTCCTGAAGAAAATCACAAAATAATCATCTTATTGTCCATATTCAGATCCTGAGGTGCATTCCAGTTATCTGATTAGAATGGATGGTGTTGTCCCAGTATTGTGGGGAAAGTTGTCATGCAAAGATTGCTGTATTATATTTTAATCTGAATCACATTTTACAGCAATTTAAAAGTCATCACTTGACAGCATGCCCTTACACACTGTAACAGCATGCCCTTACACACTGTATCGTTGAAAAGTAAAAAACCAAAAAGCTTAAAATATTTGTGACAGGAGCTACTGAGTGAATATTCACATCCAAGCAGAAGAATGAAGTGTGTTGATGCTTTCATTTCTGCTCCTTATAGTGACACTGTGTGGATGAAACCAGGAGTACACGTACAGAATAATGTCAGTGAAATCCTAGTTAACAGAATAATGCCTTCAAGTTGTACCTACCTCTTTATTAAACCTGAACTGAAAAAAAACCCAGAAGATGCTGAGAGCAGTTAGTTGATGGGTTCATCAGGACAGATGAGTGGATGTGGGAGCACTGATGTTAGAGACCCTGTGGGTTTGTGCCTTGCAGCTGCAGGACATAGGAAGGTGGGAAAATGTATACCTGCCTGTGCAGGCTCTCTGATATGTAATAGGAGGTGACCACTGCAGTTTTTCCTACTTTTGAGACAGCTGTGCGCACTCTTGCCTCTGGCCCTTCCCATATTTCAGAAAGCTTATAAGCACTGGATTGCCTGTAATACCTATACCCTCTGTCAGATTAGAGTGAAATCAGCCAAGAGGGTTTTTTTGAGGAGACAACAGCCAGGCAGACATGGGTACATGTACAGTGTAATCAAATAAGCTTTGTTTCCATAGAAAACCAGGCTAACAACATAGATGCACAATTTGCTGCCCAACCATGTGGAGCAATATATGCCATCAGCTTCTATCTGCCCATTGACAGATAAATTAAATGGTCTTATTTAATTCGTCAGTCGATTTGGAGAGACTTAGCAGTATTCGTGTCCTCCTCTTTGCATGGGGGTTTTCAGTAGTCATATCCCTGTGGTGGAGTTCCCCCCCCCGACTCAGCAAGGGGTGCCGTCCCACACTGTCCAAGTTGCCCATGTGCGGGCAAGGTGAAAGCAAAAAAGTAGACAGGAGGTGCTCAGTGACACTGGCTGGTGAGGAGCCCTGTCAGGTGTGCACCAAATCCTAAAAGTAAGATCAGAAACAGGCAGTGTTGCATCAAATCTGCTCCCTAAATGCCCAGCCAGCCCTGCTGTTTCCATGGCTGTATCTTGGTGTCTGCCTGATTTTTCTTCCAACTTATAAACCACCAGCCAGTCACAGACACTTGTAACAAAGAGGGAGTTTTCTCTAAAATGTTAAAGGATGCTACAAATTTTGTGAGAAAAGGCAGCTGTGTAAAAGGGAGAGATCATATTCCTGCCTTCACTGGAGGAAATGCTCCTGAATATGTCCCTGGCTAGATGGCAGGTTAGAGACAGGGCATACTGGGCTTTGCTAGCTCACCTGGTAATGGGATTACTATTGGGAACCTTGGGAAGGAGTTGAGACATACCAGAACTGTTTATTGAGGGTGATAGGCACTGTAGGTGGACCACTGCTCATCCCAAATGCTTTGGGTTCAAGTCCTTGATGGTGCAGGTGACCATCAAGCCCCCAGGATCTGCCACATGATTCAGGAGTTCAATATGCAGCTGCTCCCAGATCCAAATTCGGCTGTGTGGGCAGAAACTGGAGTACATTGTGTCAGCCATGGATCAGGGTTTGGCAAGCTGCAGCCACACTCCAGCGTGCCTCCTTTGCAGGAACTCTCAGAGCTACACCTTGCCATGCCTGACCTGCCTGCTCCTCTATGGGCTCCCACGTCACTCTGGTTTCACTCAGGAGAAAATTTCATGTTTGGGACTGACAATTCTTGTCAGTCAATATTTTGTACAGTTTTTTATCCTAGCCTAGCTATGCTCTTTTGCAATTTCCTGTCTCATATTGCTGCAGATGAAAATGAAAGGTCTCTACTCTAGCAAACTGCCCTCTGCTGAATGGTATTGGGAGCTTTCCCTGAAAGTGGATTACACCAAACAGGGTCACTCAAAATTGTCTACTGCTTTTTTTTTCTTCAGCAACAAACACTCACCATTAATTCTGGAGGCATCAGGAAGACAAACTAATATATGCCTAGCAGTCCTGGAGAGAAAAATTGTTTCCTGTACACCTGCGTTGCATGTGAAAGCAGACAGGTGGCTAAAACTTTTGTCAGAGTTAGTTGGATGGAGACAGACCTCTTTTGAGTTAAAGGGTGGAAATGGAGTGTTGTGGCTAGCATAAGGAAAGTTGTTCTATTTGCAGTACTGCAGAAAAAAGAAAAAAATTATAATTGAAGAAAAATTTTGATGATGTGGTTCTCTTAGTAATTGGGAACAATGACCCTTGAAGGACCATAAAGAAAGTGAATGTCAAGATAATTTATTATTGTTACATTATCTACCTCATTTTTCACTTTGTCTTACTGAGTTGTTATATCCCTTACAAGGTAATGCCCCAAACATTAATGAGCACCTTTTTATCTTTCACAAATGTGAAAAAGCAACTAACAGCTTTGAAAAGGGTCATTTTCTGCCAGGTTTATGTGTGTCTATTGTTTTGACATAAAAAATGAAGTATTTAGTTGATGTGGAATGTATATTTGATTAGCAAAGCACCCACAGTCTCTAGGATAGCTCTAAGCATGTGAAGCTCTTCTCCCTGAAGCAGCATTTGAAAGAGCAGCTATCTTAGTTCAGGGAGTCAGCTGCAGAGGGAAGGAAGAAAAAATGGTTGACATGGCTAATTGGTTTGTTGTTGGTTTGTTTTCTTTGTTCTGCCTGGCCCTCTAGGAGAGCCAGTTTCTACGCCTGCCGCCTTGACAAGAACTTGTATGTAATCGGTGGAAGAAATGAAACTGGCTACTTGTCCAGCGTTGAGTGCTACAATCTGGAGACAAATGAGTGGCGTTATGTGTCTTCATTACCACAACCTTTGGCTGCACATGCAGGAGCTGTTCACAATGGCAAGATTTATATTTCAGGCCAGTGTCTTTATAATTACTGCTACCTAACAAAAAAAACCCAACCCAAAACCTCCATAAAAAAAAAAAATCCCAGAACCCAAAACCAGAGAGCTAAATTCCTACTGCAACCAATAACTTTATTTACCTTAATTAACTGATGTGTATTTACTTTGCAGGAGGTGTTCACAATGGGGAATATGTTCCCTGGCTGTACTGCTATGACCCTGTGATGGATGTCTGGGCCCGAAAACAGGACATGAACACAAAACGAGCAATCCACACTTTGGCTGTAATGAATGATCGACTGTATGCAATTGGAGGAAACCATTTGAAAGGTCACAATTTTAGTAGCAAAAAAGCATTTCAATGTCCCACATCTCTGGTGAAGAATATTTTTGTTAGACAGTCATTGTTAAGTACATTAAAAACCAAGCAACACAATTTAACAGGACACTTGAGCCAGCAATTTTAAAAACATTTTATGCAAATTATTTTAAAATTATAACAGTACATTAAATATATGAGTAATGAATGCTTTAGATAATAAAAATTGGAGCTTCCATTACTCAAAGGCATGGACAATTTGTCATTACCAAGAATTCAATGAAACAAACAGATTATTCTTTGACCCGAAAGCACCAGCAATATTTTCCTTTGTAAATCATTTTCCAAAATGTGCAGTTAAAGAGAGCTTTATTCAGAGCAACACACAAAAACAAGCTCCTGATTTAATGAAGAGCAAAAAAAGCAAACTTCCAGCCATTAAATATTAGGACTAGGCTCTTAGATCCCTTTTTAGTATTAAATGTAGCTTGCTATTTATAGTTCTTTTGATAGGCCTCTTGTTTTCATCTTTTGAAAAGGTCTCATATTAAAATAACTACTTCTTGGGGATCTGGTATTTTTTTTGTCTTAGTGCATATATGTCATTGCTGTTACTGCTGAAGAGATGTTGCTTAATCCAGCCACTAAGACAAAAAGCACAGCTCTGCTCCTTTGTCCTGCAACAATATTTGACAGTTTATATTCCTGCTTTTTCTTCTTTCCCCTTTCTTGCCTAAAAAAACCCCAAAAATACCCCAAAGACTCCCAACAACAAAAGAGGAAATTATAATACAAAAGAAATAGTGTTAACTGCCAGTAACACCAAGCCATGAATGACTTCAGCACCTTGGCCCCCATGAGACTGCAAAGCCACATGCTGCTTTTGGAGATCAGAATGTCTGTGGAACACATTGGGACAAAGTTACAGATGTAAATTTTCCCTGATAAATAGAGCTGGTGCATAAACCCCTACGGCCAGGTTCATGGCAACCCTAACTCTCCACACCCAGTTGTGATGGGTGTTCCTGGACTGGACATTAGAAGTTGAAGGATGTAAAAGCTGCTTGCTCATGAACACCTGCAAATTTTGTAGAGGTTACAGAGCTCTGCAGTCTTGACTTTTCCTGCCTGAAAAGTAAAACATGTCACAGCTCTCCTATAGCTAAAGCACATGCTTTGGTTTGCATAGCCTTGAATTGCTTCCATCCTGCCTTTTGCTTTTTTTTCCTACAGTTTTACCTGCTTCTAATGAACATTATATTTTTGCCTCTACAACTGTTGCTCTAGGTGCCTTTGTTATGTATGAACTCCTCACTGTTGTGAGAGGCGTTTAACATGCTGGCTTCTGGAAGGACATGGCTGTCTGATAGAAGGGCTTTTTGGAAAATTGGTTTCTTCTCTAGAGTGAAACAAAAGGAAGAACTGCAAGGAAAGGGAGGAGGGAGGGGACTGAACTGTGAATGAAATGCTACAGATTCTCCACCAGCAGGGAATAGCAGGGCTCCATGCAAAGCCCTCCTTTGTGAAGCTGGATCTGTACAGTAGTGTTAGCAATGCATTTACCACATCACAGCCAGTAATGTGCATACTGCAGTTTGTTACAGGGCTTTGGACAGATTCTGGGTGCACAGCAGTGGCCTCTCTATGGCCCCTTGAAAATCTTACAGCAGCAAAATATTATTTCATATTAACTATTTATTAGAATAAGTAATATTCTACCAAGCAGCATCATTGTGAAGTGCTGATATCACCAAATACCCTTTTTTCAGAAAATCTTGCTTCTCTTTGCTGTCATACTTTGAAAAATGCAGTAGTGTCAAGTAAAGCATCCCAGCATATTAAGAAAATCATAATTTTACTGCAGTGCTCTGATAAAGAAGCTTTTTTGAGATAGGGAAATGCCTACATATTGGAGCAGGAACCAGGACTCCTGCTGTCTCTATTTGTGGTCAGGTCACTTAATTATATGAATTGATACAACTTGAGAGTCTGGAGCTGAGACCCATCTGCCCTTTGGTGATCACAAGGCAGTAGTTGCTTGAAGTGTTGTTTGGCCTGTCAAGGAAGGATGGGACCACCGTTTTTGTGGTTACATTTTTTTGTTGCCTTAAAGACTTTACCATAGCTGCATGCTTTAGGGCACACCTTAAATCAGCTGGAAGATTGAAATTGGTCCTGCAAATCACGTCCATCATGCTAAGGACTTTGTCCCTCTGGAACCAGGGGGCATCTGTTGACTTTTGAATAGATAAGATCTGTTCACCTTCAAGAAAAACTGCCAGGACAGTCTTTTCCCACATGTTCAAACTTGTATTAGCACTGATAGATGAGGAAGACTATTGCTTGAATCTGATTGCATCACTGCTAAGTTATTACTGAGCGTTTTCTGATGTGATCAGGTTTTATATGGACTTGTGATTTGTGGAAGACTGTAGAACTAATGGTAAAAGCCTTCAACAGATTTATTTGAACTGAAATAATGAGACATTAATGTTATAGAAGTTGGCTTAAATGTATATGGCAATATTTTCTAAAAAAAAGGTTTATACTTTTACAATTTTAATAATATAGTTGTAACAGTAATATAATGAATTTAACAGTAAAATAAGTAATAAAACAGTATGTCATAATGCGTGTTCTCTATTCTCAATGCTCTCATCCAGGTTTCTCCCATCTTGATGTAATGCTTGTAGAATGCTACGATCCAAAAGGGGACCAGTGGAATATCCTCCAGACTCCTATTCTAGAGGGTCGCAGTGGCCCTGGTTGCGCAGTCCTTGATGACAGTATTTACCTTGTAGGAGGCTACAGCTGGAGTATGGTGTGTACCTGCTTTCTGCAAAGTCCCTTGTATTGCTTTTTAGTTCTTGCAGCCAGTCCATTTAATACTAAGATGGGATGGAGAGGAGATGAGAGGGGAAGTAGCTGCAGGGGTAGGTCTTGGTTTGGTTTTCAGCTTTTGGAGAATGTGGAGTGGTTTTCCACCTTTGTGCTTTTCTATTTAGATAAGTTATTATTAGACTGTATTCACTGATACGGAGTAATATAAAAATATAAAAAGATGGGATTTTGAAAAAATTATTGATGAGAATATATGTTTATAGCTCTGCTTATGAGGCACTTGTAAAAGAGACTGATTTGCAGAGGCTGGGTGCTCAGCACATATAACTAAACCTTTTGGAGGGCATCTAAGTTAGAGCTCAAAACCATGAGTCCCTTTCAAACATCTTTAGAGTAGAGGTGTGACTTGGATTTTACCAAAGCTACATTTAATATGACATTTTGTTCTGTTACAGGGAGCCTACAAATCTTCTACTATTTGCTACAGTCCTGAGAAAGGGACTTGGACAGAACTCGAAGGTGATGTTGCAGAGCCACTTGCAGGACCTGCCTGTTCAACTGTCGTGTTGCCAGCCTGCGTCCCATACAACAAGTGACAGTGCAGGAGCATTCACACGAACACTCATTGCATTTGGGTGAATAATGACGGGTGACGTAAATATTTTATTAGAACAGAATTCCTGTTAAAACAAAGCTACCATAATTGACCCCTCATTCCATATTTATGCTTTAGGAGCAAACTGAAAGAAAAGAAAACCAAGCGTTGTCCCATCTCAGATAGGTGCCGGTGTCTGATGAAGCAAGTAGCTAAAACCCACCGAACATTACGTGCTGACAGACTGCCATTTCAGACTGATTTAAACTTTTCCTGCTGCAGAGATACTCTCACATCAAATTTAACTTTACAGAAAAATGATGGCTAACTGTTCAAATACAGCCTGAAGAGACAAGATGAGTATTGTGCATTGTATCTACCTGCATGTGATCTGTGTTGAAGTCATGAGGATGTTGTTTTCATGAATGCTTCAGAATTCAGATAGTGAAAAGCTCACGCTGCATTGCAGAATTGTCTCCTCCTCTCTAATCCTAACCTACAGCTACTTCACATGCTCTGCAAGCAACACAGCATCAGAAGATTATAAAAGGTAAAGAAATATCATTCTGTTTTTGCACAGCTTGGCAACTCACACACTTTGCCTTCAAAGTCCCCGTGTGGAAGTGCAGCAGAAAGCAGACTACAATGAAAGCCATGCTTTACAGAGCACTTCTTGCAATAGCAGCTTAGGGATTAGGATCAAATTCTTCTAATCACACTCGTGTCAAGTCAGAGTCATTTCACTGGAATCACACAGAATGACTGTTTCTACATTAGTATTACAGAATTTGGGTCCCACATCCTAAAATCTGGCTTTGTAAGGTAAGCTATTTCTATGACCACTAAACGAAGCACCAGAAAACTTACTTCCTTTTCACTAACCTGTTAGATAGCAGCATCCATGCTAGTTGCTTCCAAAGACAAGAAGACTACATTTAATTATAAATTTGGACTCTGAAATGCTTATGCACATTTCTGGAGAGACACTGTTAAGTATTTAAAGTAGTCCTGTGTGGTTAAACTGAAGATGTACTCTGAAAGATTTTTACTATTGATCCAAAGTAATATGAGGCTAGACTTTCCACTGCCTTATAGGCTGGGTAATTATTTACACATTGGAAAGTGAGTCAGAATGCTGCCACATGGGACCAGTAGTGTTTAGGACGTGCTTCATGAACTCATAGTTGCTTGAACAAATCAGACTATGTTGTTAAGCTTATGCCTTTCTGTCTTGGCTTTGCAAAAGCAGTGACAAAATCTGAGCCTGATTCTTCACCTCCTTGCAATTAGCAGACATAATCATCTGCATCTCAGTAAAGTATATTCAATTCTTCCACTGTGGTTTACTGATGCTGCATTCATTACATTCAGTACCATCCTCTTTGCTCGTATAAACTGACATTGCTCCATTGAAGCCAATGGATGTACTTTATGTCAGCTGAATATCTGGCCTTTAATTTGCCTAGTTGTAGCTGGCTGCATCAGATAAAAGGCAAAGGACACTCAGATCCTTTATTTTCAATCCTGCACATATCTTTCATGACAGGACTTAATGCTAGTGCATTAAGCAAGGAGCAGGCAACTACTGGAGGTTGGTTTCTGCTGTAGAGGCAATAGATGGGAGAAAGAATTCATTATTTGCTTTGCAAAATAGAAAAAGGGTGAATGTACACAGAAATTACACTATATATTGATGCTTGAGAGCAGTGTAAATAACGGAGAGCAAATACCATGGGACTGTTACTCTCTGGCATCAGCCCCGTTTTATTGCAGTGCAACTCCCTTGCTTGCAGCGGAATTACGCAAGTTGTAAAATTGGAGTTATGCAGTAAAGACTGATACTACACAAATGCAATAATCCAATTGATGAGGTTGCTGTTTAAACAAAATAATTATCTGGAGATGCTAATATTTGAATGTGCCATTGGGGAGTTTTCCAGTGAGCATCACTAAGGAACTCATAAAGGTGGAGTGTATATCCTGAAATCTCAATCCATTTCTACTATATAGTGCAATCTTAGTTGGTTTTGTATTTATTTATATTGTTCAGATCCAAGGGATCCCTTGTAAAATATATTTGGTGCAATCATGACTTTTTTTTTCTTTCCTGTTGAAAGTATATAAATATAAATATATATAAAAAGGAAACTGTTAAGATACTAAATGAGGAAACCTTGAATGACATTTGAAAGGTCTGCCACTAAACACTGACTGTCACCTGTCTCTACTAAAATGTACCATTTTTAAAGGATATTTCTTGTCCTTTTAAGTGGTTCTTTTTTTATCAAGATAATTTAAAGATTTATGAGGACTGTATGTAAATCTTTCTATCTTTCAGGAAGGCATGACCAAGGAAAAAGTGCTGAATAAGTCACACAAAGAATGTAAATTTTGTACAGTACTAGACTGTGTAAATGAAGCTTGCTTGTAGGGGGAAACTTTAAATAAAACTTTATGTACTAATTCAACTGTCTGCCATATTCCTACTTATAAAGTGTATGTATAAATAATATCTACATTAAATTCTTTGGAACTTTTTTATCATGCAGATGTGTAAAGTTCGTTTATTTTGGGATGTTACAGCCTCATTGTTTTCCAAATGTCATTACCCAGTATTTCTGAATGCAGTCTGTATTGAGTCAGTCTTCCCCTGAGTGTAGTGCCTGGCCTGAGTTCCAGCAGGGAAAGTTCCACCTTTGTGCCTGTTCTGACTATAGAAACGATTGCACACCTGTGAAATGCCTCTGCCTTGCCTGGCTCCTCCATTCCTCTGTCCCATGGTTTCACAGAATATTCCAAGTTGGAAGGGGCTCACAAAGATCACTGAGCCATCCCCATACAGGGATCAAACCCACAACCTTGGTTTTTATTAACACCATGCTCTAACCAACTGAGCTAACCTCAGGGTCAGGTAAGTGGAAAGGACACCACTTTGTTAAACCCAGTCTTGCTTTGGGTAATTTAATGCTAGTTATGGCAACTTCATCCCTCTTCAAAATGACCCTCCTGTGGCAATTATCCCTTCTAACTATGGGTATTTCTGTTCTTAGAGGGGAAGTGTTGGCATGGGTTTGCAGTAGAGAAGTTGGGACAAGAGGCGTTGCCAGGCTAAAAAGACAAGGTAGAGGCAGGGGGTTTTACCAAGAAGCAGAAGCATTATCAATACCAGTTACTATGCTACTACATGTATTATTTGTTCATGTTTACCAACCTTTGTCATGGACTAGAACTTTCCTATGCAAACCAGGTGGGTGCACTCAGCAAATTGAAAGGTGGTCCCTGATGCCCATGGTTACAGCAAGTGTAAGCTGTGCTGGGCACTGGCTGAGGGTACAATGAAAGCCTGTTCTAACAAGAGGAAATCAGTCCTGTTAAGATCTTTTGTGAAGAAGGGAGAAGTGAGCCGGTAGCAACTACAGGAAGATAGTACAATGAATAGGATTGCTTCATTAATGAGTTTATTTCAGCAGATGAAGAAAGGGAGATTTATGCATATTATTTTTAAGTATTGTGGGAGAAGAAGCAAGAGGAGAAGCTAGAAGCAGTGGGCAGAGATATTATTAAGAAAGGAGGGGAATGAAGCATAAAAGATGTCCAAAGGAAAGGAAAAAAGCAAGAGCCTGTGAGAGGAGAAAATGGGAACTTCTTGTGGGTCAGGGGCACAGAGAAAGTCATGGCTGGAGTAATGAGGAAAGCAAAGATGGTTTCTGAGAAGCACATATCAGAGCAAGCCTGGAAAGAAATAACAAGATAGGTGATACAATGAGTCGAAGAGAAGCATGAGAAAATGCAATAAAAGAGGATGTGAGAGAAAAACAAAACTAAATAAGCACTTGGTGATTATGCTGCTCCTATTCAGCAAATCATTTTCAGTGGTCTAGCTGTCAAGCAGAAGGATAAATCTGCAGAACACTTAGGTGATGCAGTGTTCAAGCTTTCAGTGCATGGACTTTGGCACAACAGAAATAATGAGCGATGCCCAGCGGCACCTTCGCAGTGCTTGGGCTGTGGCAAGCACCCAGCTACAGCCAGCACCTGTGACCAGTGAGGAGAGTTAATACTAGTGGTGAGAAGCACAAGAAGAGCAGATGAGTAAGAACTCCTGGTCTCTGCTGAGCTGCAGAGAAGCACCCTTTCTCTCTCTGATTCTCTGATGAGCATACCTTTGGGAGTTGGACACACGAACTGTTCATGGTTCTCCTTCTCTGTTGTCCTTCCTGCCAAACCTTAATCATCTCCACTTTTTCCTCAGCATGCTAAACCTGCATAGGTACTTCTGCAGAGCTGGGCCTGGAAAACAACAGACTAGTGAATTAAGCTACTTCCCTGGTCCTGAGCTGTGGTTCTATCTACTGACTAAGAAGTGTGAGAAGACTTGCTGCTGACTCGCAACCTGTACACATGCCCTTAAGAATGACAAAGATGGCATTTCAGAAGTATACTTTTCATTAATTATAGCACTGTTTTCAAAGATATGGTGCACCCACCTCCCAAAAGCTGGCATTGCTTCCCTTCATGTGTTTGTCCCGTTTCCTGCTTTTAATACAATTATTTACTCTGCTAACTGCATCTGTGAGCCAATTTCTGAGAAAAATGCATGCCAAACCTCATTATATATGCCAGTTTCTATTGTATTATAATCACTCACCAATAAAGTACTCTAGTTCCCTTGCTTTGAGGGAGAGTCCATATTTCAATTTGACTAGAGCTTTCTGGGTATAGACAAAAGAGACAGACGTCCCAAATAGTGCTAAAAAGCCAAGACAGTAATTGCCAACATACACTCCTGGGCAGTTTTAAGATACATGTTCTAATTTCTGCTGTTAGTGCAGCAGTGAAAACGAGTCAGTATTTCAGCCTCTCAGGTCCAGCCCAAGGAAGTAGTGACAGCAGCACTGGGGGTCAAGAGTGGTTTGCAGGAAGGGAAAGCACGTTAATGAATTCTGGAGGGCTTGTAATGCCATAAAAGATTCCGTTAATCTGCAACATAGATGTTGATCAGCAAAACTGAACCTAGCTCTCTGGACCTTGTCAGATGTATTCTGTGCATGTCAGTGTTCCACACCAATTACAGATTTTAGAAGATGCTGTCATGCAAAACTATGCACCCTAATATATAAGCCAGCTCAGATGTAACTAAAATTAAAATCTGACTGTGGCAAATCTCTGTGATCCTGATATATGAAAATCCAAATAAATGATTTGTTCCCAGAAATGAAAAATAACTTCAGCAGGAAATTTCAAAATTACTTATGCAGGATTAATCCAGTTCAATGAATGCATCTTGCGTTGATTAATAAAGCAATCCTGAATTGCAAACTAAAAAGAGAGGAGACTTCTGGTACTGATATATTTGTGTATTTCTGAAGCTAGAGGGAAATGCGCACTCGCAAGAGATGTGGTCAACCAGTGTAAACAGGGATTGAATACAAATACTGATTTTCTAATTGTCTTCTGCCTCCAGCAGAAAACTACCTTTGTGGCATTGATCCTTTCTTGAAGAACACAGGTACTATGTTACCTGCGACATACTGAATAAGAATAGGGCATCTAACATGATTGTACAATGACTCCAATTAGCATCCAAATGACATCTACAGTCTTATATAGCAAAGAAAAGCAAAACTTGAGCTATTTTCTGATGATTTTCTTGCCACATAAGAGTAGAAATTTTGGTAAAGTAGCATTAGCTTTCGTGATCTGCTGCCCTTGCGTTTAATTGAGCTTAGAGCTGAACAGATACAAGGAAACTGTTTAGAAAGTGAAAGGAGATTTAAATGAATGTAGCATTTTCCTAAATTTTCATCAGCATCTACACAGACAAAAAAAATCAATTTAATTTATTTAATGTGGTCTAATCACTTAATCTAAAAAACTGTTCTTCAGTTTAGAAAATTGCCTTCATTTCTGCATTTTACAAAAGAATAGTTATGAATGGTCGTGATATTTTGCAAAATATCATTAAAATCCTTATTGTTTTATCTTTAAGAAATGGTTGACCCTGAAACATCTTCCGGAAAACCACACTTGCAGGATCATATTTATAAAGCTTGCTAATATGTCAGTATGTAGTGTGGTATTCAGTTCCTGATTCTTTGCAAATTCATTTCCATTTTTGTTTGCATTTGTGCAAAACAATTCAGTTTTCAAAAAACTTTGACTGACCAGGACTATTTTGTATGAATGGAGACTGAACTTTAAACATACTTCACTGTGAATAGTGAAAACCAAAACTGACAATCCATTCCATAAACAGTAACAGAAAAATCATTGCTTCTTGTATATTTAGGGGTTTCAAGAAAGGTTTATAAATACATGTGCTTATTTGCACACAAAAAATGTTAAGTTCATAGGCCATAGCAAGGACAGCTGTGCCTTTGTTTTTACTAAGCAGCACTGAAACTTGCATGTTTTCCTCTAAAAACCACCTCTTTAACTGCAAAGATGCCATTAGTCACAGCAGGGAGCATAACCAGAAGGAGAATGTCTGTAACTATAGTGAGAAAGCACATTAAACTGTAGGTCAAAATCACGACTGACTGATTACCTTCAGGGTGAAAGTAAATCTTCAGACTTGCCAGAGTGATAGGGAACAGGACTGACTGGGGCTTGCCAAGGTCATCCTCTACCTCCCCCACAGCACGGCAGGGTCAGCGATGTCCAGCACACTCCCAGCAGACATTTGCTGACTCGCCTAACCTTTGTAGCGATGTGTGACGGGATGCAGTCATCGTCATCATTAGAAAATGCTTCCTAATGTCTAGCTTAAATGTCTCATTAGATTAAAGAAGTGATTTCAAGAAGAACCTAAAATACAAAACATTATTTTTAAAAAATGGAAATCCATGATTAAATAATCTAAAACTTCCACAAATGACAGCGCCTTCAAAGCTGCTTTTCCTTCTCCTGCTTTCAGTGAATAAGGAAAAGTGTTTATTCCCACTGTTTACAACAGCTTGTTTTGCAAACCAAGACTACCAGTCTTCACTTTTCTCTAAGCCTGTGACTTGGTCTCTCCTCCATGACTATAGAATTTACATCTACCAGTAATCTAGTTTTCCCTTTTTAGTTGATCTCCAGCTGGTTCACATCTTCAGCTGCACAATGACTAATGTGGAGAAGACCAGGAGGTTTCTATCTAAATTACAGTAATGCAGCCCAGGGTTGCATTGGACCAGAGCTTTGCAGTGAGTTATTTTCATCTCTAGGAACCCTCCCTTTAACTTTCCCAGGTCAGAACTGATCAGACCGATATTTTGGCACTATTCAAGACAAAACGCTTCTTAACAGCACTTCCACTGAAAATAAGGATGAAAGCCTCTATCTGGATGTGTAAGATTCAGGTGAGGAGTCCAATAAACTTTAGTGAATGGAGTGTACATACAGGACTGTATAAAGATTAATTAACCTGATGTAGGAAAGTATAGCATTTTTATCACTGGCTGGGCACTCAGAAAAAAATTACTGTTGTCTTTTAAGCTCTTTTGCTTCTTCTAGTTTAATAAAATGAAAGATATCATTGAAGAATTATGTCTGGCACATCACCACATCTAGTGAATTACTCCCCAAGCATTCACTTTTGCCATGATATATTCCACTGGTTTCAAGAGCTACTGAGCACTGCCAGTATTTGAAATGAAAAGGTATATTTCTTCAACAGCAATCTGTTTTGACTAGGACAAGGGTGTTATGCTCTGGAACCCCTCCTCTTGTTTTTAGGTTGTCACTCAAGGCAATTATTTTCATAGCTCTATCTATCCATGCTTCTGAAAAACACTAACTCTCCTGTTTTTCCTGAGAAAAATGTCATTGGACATCAATTTCAATTGATTCCAGCATGGACACTTCCTCCAGGCCTGGCCCTGCAGTTCAGAGTTTAATCAGAAAACCTTTTGTTGCAATCCTTAGTGATACTGGATATTGAGTCTTTGCATTCAGGGTTGCAGTAACACTGGCCATTCCTCTTACACTGGTGAAAAACCCAAAGGCTTGTAGCCTTGACCTGAAAAGTGAATTATATAGTAGACTCCATGTCTAGTCTAACCCAAAAAGCCAATGCATGATGCCTTGGACTAGCCTACACCCCAGTCACTATAAACCTCACATCAGGCAGATTACGGGCTGTATAGCTTCACTCCCTCCTCTCCTCTCCATTCCCTGGAAATGGGTGACAGCTCATCCAAATGCCCCCTTTCTGGTGTCACCCCTGGCACAAGGTATTCCCTAGGCTGTGTCCAGCCCTTGCCTTCCCCAGGGCCCATTCTTGCTCAGGGATGGCAGCAGGGTTGGCATCAACCATGTATTGGGGACAGTCACTGTGCCCTGAGCCCATCCCTATTTCAGATGAAGAAATTAAACTATGTTGCTTTAGAGAATTAACTATGCAAACATTTAAGACTGAGCTGCAGAACAGAATCAACACTCTTGTACTTCACCAGAGGGCACTTATTGATAACTATGGAGAGAACTCAAAAAAATCATTTTTAAGACCTGGAACAACACTTAATAGATGAGAAAACAGAGTTGTCATTCTGTACTCATTGGTTCCAATTAGAGGATGAAATGTCCTCAATTTTCCAAAGCATGTTTGACTTTGAATGGGTTTCTCAGGGGCAGTGGGCTACCATAGGCAAATCTCATTTTGACAAGTACTAATTATGGACAACGCAGTGGCAGACTGTAATCTCTGTCATGAGAGCTATCAACAGGGATGCAGCGAAGGCTTTAACAGTGGGTGGCAGTACTCTGGGTCAAATTAATCACCACCATAATGACAATGAAAGCAGTAGAGCTTTGGGATGTTAAGTTTGATAAAAGAAGCCGTTCTGTTCTCTGTCTGGCTATTTACATTAAAGCCTGGCCTCAGCTTGAGCTAATCCTTTGTCACAGTGTTCAGGGCTGGGGGTTTTTGGCAGGGTAGAGAGAGAACAAAGAGCAGCCCCCCTTGCAGAAGCAATGTTTTCATGTCCAGATCTGAGCTGCTGCAAACAGATTACCTAAGTGTGAAGCAGACAGCCCCAGATTTGCACAGGCTGCCGTTTTGAGGCACGTGAAAGGATTCAAAAATGTAAATGGCATTTTTGGGGCATGGAACCTTGGAAGTGCTGATGTCCATGAAGTCAGCTCCGTTTTGGTTTTGGCTTTTTGTCAAAGAGCTTTAGGAAGGTCTGTTTTGCCTTCTTTGCCCCCCTTTGCCACAGCCACAGGGGTTGAGGTCTGAACAAGTACCCCCCAGAAGCATGATGTAGGCAGCTGCCAGAGATATGCAGTAAGTGCAGACACAGCTGAAGAAGTTTCTAGGAATAACCAGGTGAGACGATTCTGCACGTAATGATGCTACAGTAAACTGTGTTAAATTTTAGCCCAAGTCAGCCTTGCCCTACAGCTATGGGCTTGCTCACCATGAGCGTTCCTACTGCTTTATTCTGCTTTAGATACATGTTTCATGCTCTGCTGCTAATGGCTGTTTCTGTAACACTGAGCCTAGGACACTCCTTAGCAATGTTCAATGTACCAAGGTGTACCAATGCAACCCCCCCCACCTCTAGACCTCCAGACAGGACACGTGCAGGGGCTGGACAGGACCTGCCACCCTTCCTACCAGCTCTTCAGGCGGCACATCCAGGGCAGTGGGGCCTGAGGCATTGTTCAGTGTATTCCAACAGGTTTGTGTGTACATAGGCACAGCAATAGGCTGTGCAGCTTGTGTTCTGGTGTGGCACAAACAATGGAACACCTCCTTGTTTAGCCACACAGGCCTCCCCCATCCCCTCTCCTACCCTGCTCAGGGTTATCGCCCCATGTCCTCTGCATCTTCTAACTTACCAAATACTGCTTTGATGAGGGTGATGCAACCCAGCTTTTTGTCTGAGGCTACAACGGAGAATTTTCATTCCTACATCCACAGTCCCACATAAATAGAAGAATGAAATGTAAAACAATGTCTTTCCATTAACCTATTTACTACCAGACTAGTTACAAAAATATATAACTCCCCTAAAATCCAAATAAACTGCCAACCACCCATTTTGAATCCACTTTGTAACTATGCAAAATAATCTGTTCTTTTGTTAGAATGGTTAAAGGAGATTTAGAGGGAGGAAAGAGCATGGTGACTTCCAAGGGAAGAGTGAGTGATTCAGTGCAAAAAGGGTAAATTTCATCTGCACATTCTTAACTGCGAGGACATTCTGCACATCTCAGGAGTGCACTAAGTGGTGCAGTAAACCAGTAAATTAGAAGAATGTAAATTCTTTAGTAGGAATTGCACGCAAGGGAAAAATGCTTCCTCATGCTCATATTTGTTTTCATGAAAATAATGTACACTCTTTCTAAAATCATACTGGTACAGAGGTGAGTAAGACATCAAAACCAGTAATAGATATTACACTGGACTAAGAAATGGCAATGATACAATTATCTTCCATGTTTCAGATGATCACTGTGATAAAGCCAGGAGCTGGCATATTTAGAGCCTGGTACTGAGTAGGGAGCCTTGTAGTTCCCTTCCCCTCTCACTCTGTCTGTCTTATTTATCTCTCATTAAACTAAATTGTATTCTTATTGGCTGACTGACCTCTGATACTGTTATTAATTGATTTATATAGTGCCTTTTGCAAGCCTCAAGGCACTTCAGAGGATTGCAAATATATATAGTGATCACTTCACCAATCACCCCCCCTTTGGGCTGGAAACTGGTGGCCATTGCAGTGGCACTGGGGAAGGCTTTGGATTAGAAAAGAAGTCAGGGTCATGGAGGCAGAGCTTCTAGCAGTCCTACTGCCAAGCAGCTACCTTGATATCAGACTGGAAGTGTCAGCAATCCCTCAGGGAAAAGGCTACTTATGGCAAATAATGAGTCAACAGAACATGTTCAAGAACATTTTCCTGATGAATTCAGTGCCCCACAGTTGTGTGTGTTTTCCTGAGGTTCTGATGACCACAGAACTGCCCACACAATGTTCCCTCAGAACTTCTGCCCAGGACCAGCCCTCCTTGCAGCACTGACTGACCTCCCCACTGGCTCACATGTGCACATGCAGCATGTATCTGCAAGCCAGAAGGTCCCCAAAGGAGTGCTGGAGGTGCTGGCAGAAGTAAATGCCATGTACAGCTTTTGTCATTGAACAGCTACTGGGAGCCAGGCCCAGTGCTTCCTCCTCTCACCATGTCAGACACTCGGGAAGCTGAGAGGGATTTCAGAGTGGAACCTGGGGCTTCCCAGCTGTCTGAGCCCTTTTAACTCAGGACCCAAAGCATCCCAGACAGTGTGTGACGGCTGCCAGCACCACTGCTATGCTCCCTTGATGCCTGCAGTGCTATGAGCAGTGAAGAAAAAAATGTTGAAACAGGCTAAGACACGTATAGAGAGTGGCCACCAAGAAAGGAAGGGATTGCACACACCAAAGAAAAGCATGCAGATCTTCTCCACAGAAGAGCATCCAGCCCTCTTTTCCTTACCTCCAGTGGTGACTCCCAGCACCACAGGAGGACCACCATCCATGGTCCCTGACAGCATCGATGCCAACCTCTCAAATATGGGAAACCTGTAGTTTTCAGAATAATAGCTTCAGCATTCACAATAAATATTTTTAATACTTTCTCATCAATCATAGATGAGAGGGCTTCGTGTTTTTTCAGAATGTTATAGTTTTGTCTTCATTTGAAACATCTGAATGCCTCAAATTAAAAAAAAAAAAAAAAAGAAAGACATTTTCCCAAAGGTGCAAACATAGCAGAGAATATCAGAAATCTCTTTATGTTAGGTCATTACAGCTACTTAGTCAAATGCATTGTACAGATCTGAAGGTTTTGAACCCTTCCCCATTAAAATAAACCCTGAATATGAAAATGTGCACCCCCTTCGAAAGCAGAATTAATTTCACTGACTCCATTAACAAGCAAGTCTGCTTTCGTCTTATCTTTCAAGAATTCTATACCTGATTGCATTTATGTTCTCATTTAGCATCTCAAAATGGGCACTTTCTCTCAAGAAGGGTTAGTGCATGACTCACCCGCTTAGTTAATCTGACTAATTAGCATACAGTCACCCATTAACAGCATTAGAACAACAACTGTAGCTCTCATTTCCACACTGTCTGGAAAACAGACCTCTTCTAGTTTGCAAGGACATTGGTTTCTCCCTGTCTTCTGACAAGTGTGGGGTTATTTATCACACCAGCACAGGATTTGCAGATAGCTCTGGAAGGGGGGTGATATAATTCTTAATATTCTGCAAAAACCTTCAGCCCATAATCTTTCCTAGCAACTTATTGGAAATTATTCTAAAATTAAGTCCTTAAGTCTGCCAGAAACCTCAATGACATCCAGGCTGCTCCCATGCACCTCTTCTAACTTCATTGAAAGAAACCAATGGTGGAAATTAAATAAGTTTTTCTCATATACAATAAGTAACAATAAGTGTATCAATATTAAAATCTTTCATACTTCAGCCATTCATGGCAGTGTTGGACTTCCCACAGCTATTCTAGGTGTATCAAGTCATGCTCTGACACAAGTAAGATTTGTGGGTCCTTAGAAGAGTAATTTCCCAGGAAGCATACCTTGCAAACCAGGAACATTTTTATTCATGGAGGTGATGCTGGGAACAGCAAGTTAAAAGACTGAACAAGGGAGGCAAAACCATCAACTGCTGGACTCCTTAAGACAACTGCAGAATTCCCAAGGTACTCAAGGAGATTTACACACCCAATTTCAGCCTGCCTCAAATAGGCTGAAAAGCTGTAGAACGCAGATAGGTGTGAATTTCTGTTATTTATTTCAAAGGGCTGTTCATGGGAAGCCTAATTATGGTCACTTAAATGCCAGGACAGTTAATCATTTCACTGCTGCTCACCATGCCAGAAATACTTATCATCTAACAGACTTCTGCGTCACCAGAATGCAGGTGAAACCTGCAGGTGAAACCAGCACCACACACCTTCACACCACGCTCCAAAAGGAATAAACCTGCAGCCTGCAGCTCCACCTGTACAGCCCGGGGATGGCCCTCAAAGTGTGATGGGAAGTATTTAATCTCCCCTCCTGGCCCTCAAAGTGTGACAGAAAGTATTTAATCTCCCCTGCTGTTGGCATGGAGCTGTTGGATGCTGGTGTTTAACTGGCTTCAGTGGGTGCCTCAGAGCCAGTGCTGGCACCTGCAGGGTCTGGAGGCTTTGTAGGTAGGGCTCCTTGCCTCCTCCTCAGCTAGCAGTGAGTAGTAGCAGACATAGTAGTTGAAAACACAGGTATTCATCATAGTATGACAAGCTTTAGAAATCTGAAACATTTAGCGGACCTGCAGGTTTTTCCTGATGGGAAAGTCACTGTTTGACAACAGGAAATCCAATCACTAGGGAGGCTCACACTGGACAATGCCAGAACTCATGCCAAGTGAAGTTTTTATCTGCTTTGAGCAAAAGCTGAGCCACAGATTTCCTGATCAAAGATCCCTCACAGAGCACTGGTCCGCACAGGATTTGATGTTGCTTGTACTTCACTCCTGCTGTGCAGTCATGTCGTGCCACTCGTAATGACTGTCCATGCTACAGCTGAGACTATAAAACGAAAGCTCCTAGCACAGATGGAACAACACCATTGTCACAGGAATCTGAGTCGTGGTTTCAAAGTGCCTCTGATGGTACCAACAACGGTCTTGTCCAACTCACATTACCAGTTAAAGTAGTTTCAGGACCAGTGGAGGACAATATTGCTTTGGCTTCCTTGAATAAGGGGATTGAGGCACCAGCTAGGGCACAGAGTTGCTGAGTTCAGGGCAAAACCCTTACTCTGGGCACAGGATGACACTTACTGTTCCACAAAACCCAGCCCCTAGGGTGTATGGCCACTGGAGCACCAGCACTGCCTTGTGAAATGCATCACTTGCTGAACACCAGCTTGCTGTAGAAATTGGTGCTTTTGTGCTGGCACCATATCCCCAGACTAGTGCACAGGGAAAGACGGAGGTGGAAGCAGCTCCAGGGTGAAACAGATTCACTGTTTTCCTCTTTAGGAGCTTGACTCAGCATTTAAAAATTTCCCAGTTCCGCATTTACCACAAGCTTATGTCTACATAAATTTATGAAGAAGCTTAAAAAAGAGGTACTTAAGTCACATTTGGGGGAAATACAGCTCGTTAATGCAGGAAATAAAGTACTTCTTGACTTGAGCAAAGTGCTCGGAGGGTGAAGCCACCATGCCTGCAAAAGTAGCAAGTGACATAAAACATTTGCTTTTTTTAAGTACTTCTTTAGACTCCTTTTATAATATTAAATTCCTTATTTTAACATTAAAAAGGAATGTTCGTATTTTGTTTTGCCTCTCAGCACCTTTGAATTGCTCTTGCAGTGATATTATTTATTCTGCTATAATTTCTCTCTCCTGTTTGAGACTTTAATTCACTAAGTCTTTCCCTGGAAGGAAATGCTTTGAAGTAGTACTCAGTGAAAAGCTGAGCTTTTTCATCTTTGGTGTCCGTGGAAGTGACAGCTGCCTGCCAGTACCCATGGAGCAGGTGACTGCTGGGTGACTGCTGCTGCTGGGGTGGGGAGTGGCTTTCCAGAAAGATGGAACAAGAGTAACAGGGCTGAAGGCTGTTTGGACAGACACAGCAAGGGACAAAGCTGGGGTGCCTAAGGGGAAATTAAAGCCTCATAGGGTTTGCAGGAGATATGTAGGCTTTGTGGGAGCAAATGGTGAGCTTTTTCCTTTTATTTCCTCACTCACTTTGTGCTGCCACATCCCTGTCTTCTCCTGCTTCTGTCGTGTCTGGGAGAACCACAGTCCCCATGAAAGATCCCACAGTAGGTGCCAGCGCAGTCCCAACATACACCACGAGCAAGCACTGAGAGTCCTGCTGCCCAGGCTGCAGTTGGGGAAAATTGTCAGGATTTCTTTGCTTAGACCTGTTATTTGATTGTAAAAGCAGAGAAAAGCTGCCTAGTTTTTTTTATATGTAGATAAGTTTATGCCTGAAAGCTTGTGTAGTTTTCCAGCCATATCAATTGTTCTAAGAATAAAAGGTATAATTTCTTCCTGCAGTCTGTGTCTGTCATATCTGTAGATATGTATCACAGCTACAACATGATTCAGAATTTAGCACATGCCATTCAGTGTGAGCTGCACATCTGTGCCTGCTAAAATGCTGTGCAAGAGACAGAAGTGTGAACCTCAGACCATTTTTGAATTGTATGTTCAAGCTTACCTTTACAGGAACCAGAATTTATTTATATAGCACAAAGAAAAAGATAGAAAATTGGAACTGAAGCCTGGAAAGCCTTAACATGCTATTGGGATTCCTTTTTGTGTGACAGGAGCATCTGTATCTTTTGTATGTAACTACTAATGATAGCATAGCAGCAAAGACGAGTGCTAAATACTTTCTCAAAAGCCAGGGATTAACAGAAAATACTAACATTTCACCTTTAACATGTGACTACAAAGAACAGGTTGGCCATGCAAAAACCATTCCTTTAAATGATATTATACATTTGTCTTTCTGAGAGAATTTTGATGTTAGAAATACTATCAAAAGCTTTAGAGAAGACCTGAAATATTTAATAATGAAATAGGTCCCTCAAAAACCTGGAATGAATTTGGGTTTTAAGCTTTTCATCTTGTGATTTCACCATGGACCCAGTGGAACCATGAGGGTTCAGCTGCTTTTTTCTTCCTTGTTGTGATACTTATGTCCCAGGGAGTCACATATTATTACATTACATGTACAATATTTCTGGGTCCAGAAGATAGGAGGGAACCCAATTGAAAAGCCTCCATTGTTAATGACAAGAGATGCTCAATACTCAGTGATCGTAGACTTCAATAAAGAAATCTACTGTACTTAGGAAGACTTGCACCTCTGCATATCCACAAGTCTCATCAAAATGGGGGAATCCAAAGAGACTGTACAGTTATGTCAGTACTGGCACACCACATGCAATGAGAATGTGTTGGTTTTACTCTACTGATACCAGTTAGTGCCTCTTGTAAATTCATGCTTGTTCATCTGCTTCAATCCACATACTTGCCAACAGCTTTGCTGAAGTCAGGTTAAGCATGCAGGCAGGGTTAATCTAACTCATCTGTGAAATGCTAACAAAGAAGACATTCTAGTCTTCTATTACATTAGAAAAAATATTGAATTAGAACTTTATTTAGTTAGAATTATTAATTGTCACATGGGTCTTTAGCTCATTGTATCAGTGCATCCAATTATCTTCAATTCACAATCCAGTTGGTTTATAACACATGATCACAGGGAAGGACCCTATACATCCTTAAATTCTGTTCTGACATGTCTGTATTCCTCAGACATAGGTGACTTTAGCAAAAGAATAGCTAAAATTTTGGCTATTGAGAAAATCACAGAGAGGAAGTTCATCAGAAATGGCATCTCACTCTTCTGCAAAGCTTGCACAAGCTTCTCAAAGGGGTGACCAATACACAAGAATATTTCTACTTCTGCCTCCAGAAGAAGAAAGAAAAGGATAGTGATGGCTTGGAGAAAAGGTATTGACACCTTGTCTTGCAGGAACAGATATGATGCTTCTGGGAAGGGTCCTTCACTCTAGTATGAGCTCTGTCTATCTATCTCACCCTCCTCAGCCTGGCTTCCTGGGCTCTGGAGTAAGCAGCACAGAGATCAGGGCTCAGTGATCTGAGAGTTTAGCCAGATGCCTTCACTGCCTATGCAAAGGGTCAAGTCCTGCTCTACTTGGCCAAGAACAGGAAATTACAACATTGATATTCTGATATTGGTATCCTATTGTCACATCTGGTGGCCAAAGACTGTCTTGAGGTGTATTTATTACACTGATATTTAATCCAATACATACACAGAGTCATCATAAACAGGATGAGACTTGGAAAGAGCATTTATACACTTTCCAGTTACACATAATTTTTCCCAAGCAATGTTTGCTAACCAGATCCTAGTCCTAACCAGGAAGATGCACCATAGTGCCTCACTGTTGTTGCTCTCAGATGTTTCTTAATATCTAAACTAAATTTCTCCTAAGGCAATGTAGAACCCTTACTACTTCTTGATGGGTTATTGTTGTACTCTTTGAGGTTATTCCTACCCTCTTTGCCATTTTTGTTTTTGAAGATGCTCAATCTGCCTACTTTAATTTCTCTCTGCTTTAGACCAAAAAAGCCTTGCTCCTTTAACCTTGCCAGAGAATTTAGAAGAGAATAAAGAAAATTGCCAGATCCACCCTACTTCACCTGCATCTTTCTTTAAGCACTCAAAGTGTTCATAACTGGACACCATTCTCCAGCTGAATAGCACACCTGCATTGAGCAGAGGAAGAAAATTTCATGTATGTTGCAGAAAAAGGGCCTTTTTTCTATATCCCAGTGCAATGTTTACCTTTTTGCCATATCATTAAATCAAATTCACTGCAGCTTCCAGATCCTCTCCATGACTTTTATGCTTTTGCAGCATTTCCCTGGTTTGTGGGTTTTGGAGTACAGATTCTCCTTACTGAATGTAGGGCTTTTCCTTACAAACTTGCACAGTGTTTTGTTCTCATCACCTCCTCTAAGACACCAGGAGTAGTCTGGATCCTAATTCTGTCTTTCAAAGTGTTTACAGATCTCTCAGCTTGATTTTTTTTCTGCAAATCTAACAAATATGTTCTTTCCTTCATTAGCTGTGTTGTTACTGAAATTTACTCTGAATGAATATTCAACACTCAGCATTACCAGGTCGATGACAGATCTCTGGGATGTTCTCTCTTGAAACATGCTCCAGTGTGAGAGTGATCACTAATTATTCCCTTTATTTTTTGAAGATGGTTGGAACTGAGATATCCAGAATGTTTCCCTTAATTGCTCATGGGGATTCCATGTGTAACCCTGACAAAAATCTGCCCAAAGTCAGGATTTATAGACTTTTATTCCTTCTTCTCTAATCTAAAAGGCCTGTTATCCTGTCACAGAAAGAAATCAGGCTGTTTTAATACAATTTGTACTTGACAAATCCTATTTGTCCTTGCAGCTAGTTTAGTTACTTGTTCCATGAGCCTATGGCTTTTCCTTTCTCTGCTTTCTAAAGGTAAGCATTAGGCTTATCATTTTCCAGGTTTATCCCATGTAACTTATCTGTCACACATTTCATTACTTGTTTTCATCTCTAGCTTCCTCTGAAGGTGAGATTTGGTCAACTTCACTGGTCATGAAGCAGCATTCTTTTAAGTTGACACACTCCTATGCACTTTGTAATGTGCACGATCAATGGCTTCAGAAGAGCTTCAGAGCTCTCCTTCAGTCCTAACCATGCTTATTTCAGAGAAAATAGCAATGCTCACACCTGTGGACAAACTACAAGCCATAGTTGCCTCAGTCTCTACAATGACAGCACCGCTGTCAACATGTCAGCTCTGCTTTGGCCAGCCACAGCCTGAAGTAGCCCAAGGTAATTCTGCCTGAACAACCACAAACTCCAAATTTCAAATAAAGTCATCTTTGAGGCAGGCCACTTACTGGATTTTGATTTAATTTAAGGAAAGTCATACCCCCAGTACATCACAAAAAATTGTATTCTATAAAGGACAAAAGAGTCAAGTTGCACAGTCTGCTTTGATTTTCCGGCGACCCACTAGCTCCCATGTCTCCCATCCTGGGTTCTCTCACCTCTGCGGTCCTTTCATTACACCAGATCTGAGCTATGCCCCATGAAACAGAATGTTGGAGAGATAAGCAAGGTGGGAACCCCAGTAGGGATGTGGGAAATGATGGATGAGGTTGCTGTGAAAACAGGGTAAGCAGAGTTACATGGGGCATCTGTGGTGGTGCATTCCACCCTCACTGCACCCCCACCTTCCCTCCCACATACCCTGAATACTCAATTGCTGCTGCAGCATGAAACAGAATTTATGAAGTTATTTTTTATTTGGAAAATGACAAAAGAGATCCAGAACCCATTCCTCATATAATTCATTGGTTTGGCCAGTTCAAAAAACAGACAGGAGGTGGCTATGGATTACCAGTGCTTAAATGCCAATACAGCCGCACGAACAGCTGCAGCACCCAGTGTTGAAAACCTGAGCCACACTACAATCAGCCACACACCCATGGGTGGCAGTGCTAGATAGAAATTATATGTTCTCTATGGTCCCCTTATGGGAAGAGGATAAATAGAAATTTGCTTTTACTTGAGAAAGTGTGCAATGTACCTTTCGCAGACTCTCACTGGGGTATAAACATTCACCCATGAGTGCTCATGCTGTGCTTATTGAACTTTCTGAACTCTTACAGACAGTCTCACTTCCTCAAGATGTGAAATTATATCAATATGGATATTATATTCTAATTGCAGGAGATTTGCCTGAAAAGGTAGGACAAGCAGCAGCAACAGTGTGACAAAAACTACATAAAGCAGAATTTGAGATCCCACCTGAGAAATATGTCAAGGACCAAGTGAAGAAGCAGAGATTTTGGGTACTTGGTGGATAGCAGGCAGTGCAGTAATTTATCCAGACACCTTAAGAAAAATAGAACAAGTGCAGATGTCCCAGTCTAGGAAAGAGTTACAACAGTTAATGGGAACTCTAGGATACTGGAGAAAACATGTCCCTGGATTTTCTACCATTGCTTGCACACTATATTCACTTTTATGAATGGGAAAACTGTAGAACTAGGAACATGAAGAGGCAGTCAGAATCTTGATACAGGAATTAAAAATACATCAATCACTGTACACTCCCACAACCCTATCACAACATAATGGGGTATAATCGAATATGGTACTTACAGTAACCTATTTCAAACTGTTTCACTGATACCTCAGCAAAAAGGATAAATGGTAAATGGCAATGTAAGGCTGCTACACCAAACATTAACACTGGTAAACAAATAATAGAGGAAGGTGAAGGTAGTATACAAGTAGGAAAATTAAGGGCAGTTGTTTTGGCAGCACAGAATGGAGGAAAAATGATATATGTGGACTCCTGCAGTGTGTGGTTCAGTCAATGGGAATCACTGAACCAGGAAGCAGGCAGATCTCCAGTTTGGAGAACTCAAGATTGGCAATTATTATTAGATGTAGCCAGGAAAACACCATTCAAAATGGGATGGGCAAAACCTCACACCAAGGATAATAAACCAGCCACAAACTAGAATAAAAAAGTGGATGAATTTACTAAAATTAGAGAGATAAAAATAGGGAACTCCTTAAATCCTGAGTAGTATCAACTGGGAGAATAGCCACATCAGAAAGTAGGTCACAGTACCGGCCCCAGGACAGGAAAACTTGTGGAGTTACTCTTATAGAATGTCCTCAATGTAGATTAAAATTAGTCAGATTAAAATTACCCTGCTAAAACATTACCCTACACATTAATCAAAGAAAAACTGTGTAGTCTACATGGCAAATTCATTATATTGAGCCATTAAAACCCTCTGTGGGAGACCAGTCTATCCTCACAGGACTAGGAGTAGTCTTCCAGCTTACCTATGGCGACTGCTGAGAGGCTGTTGGATAGAAGTAGAGGGGATATTACTTTGGTTCTCAAGTCTATCTGCTCCTGATACCACTCAAAGTGATACTGGCTCACACTTCTCATGTAAAGAGGTGCAAGAAGGGGCCAAGCAAGAAGAAATTCAATGTGTATTACACTCCCAAAATGACCCCAAATCAAACAGTAGATTAGAAAGAACTAATCGGTTACTGAGAAGGAGCCTTAGACCACACAATGTTCAGTGGGATACTTGACTTTCCAAAGCACTTCATCAATTGAATAATCAGTTATCTGTAACTTGAGCATTATTTGTAAAGCTGAACCTGATGCTTTACCTTTCAATAAAAGAAAATACTAGACAGCATTACAGCCAGGACAACCTGTTTAGATATATATCTATAGGGGTTTAATATATATATATATACACACACACATTTTTAAGTCAGTGCATGTGCATGTGAATTGATTCAAATGCCCTCTAACCCTCTAACAAGTATAGTGAGAATGTTGCTATCTTGGATCTATAATTAAGTGGTTGCTGTAAAGTCTACTGAATCACTTTATAAATATTAGTCATGATTTAAGTGCTGCTAAACCCTTTAGACATAAACCATTGAACAAATATGGGACAGAGACTGGACTCAGCTGCATCCAGGATCCATCAGGAGTTTAGATAGCAAGGGAGTCCTCTCTGAACTTTGTGACTCAACAGAAGTGTCTCCCTTATCCTTTTGTACCCTTACTGTTTGCATCCCTGGCCTCAGTGTAAATCATTCTAAACTGATTCTAATCTGATTTTCCTCTGTATACTTCTTTTAAGTAGTGATCAATAAAGTGAACCTTGACATCAAACTCTGTTAAAGTCACACTTCCACCAATTTGTATTAAAACTTACTTTTGCTAATACCTTTGGTGATGATTCTTTTAGTGGCCTAAACCACTCATTTGCAAGAGTTGCGTATGGGGAAAATGGGAGCTGTGTGTGTGACTGGGTAGCACATCAGCTCCTTTGGCAATATTAATTCAAAAGTCCTAACAGGGACGTCAAAATTTCTGGTGAACGAATAACTAGAGAAAGAAAACAATAATAATGTTGAGCAGAATGGTGTTCCCCAAGAGAGCAGCAACTTCACACCATTGTATTGTTCTGTAGCAAATTGAAAGATTCCAGGCAAACTGTGAACAGAAACATTTTAAAAATGCAAAATTAATTCTTTACTTTCTGTTGGAAGGGGAAGGGAGCCTGTCATGCAGGTGTACAACCTGTGTGCCCCACTGCATGAGTCTGTTTCACTAAACAAGGCATATGGGCCTTTCTCAACATATTTTTACTGTTTCTCCAAATGACATTCAACTGCTTGATCAATATTTCAAATGATGTGCCAAATCACTCCTTCACCTTTGTGTGTATGTGGGGACCTGGATGGAAGTTTGATTTGTTTTAACTGTAAATCAAAGAAAATGTTCTTGATTTAAAACACAGCTTTTACTTAAGGGAGGCATATCTTTAAGAGTATTAGGCTGAGTTAGAACTGAGCATTGGTTATTTCATACCTTTGCAGCACAACTGCACTGTGTGTTACTTCTCTCTTCAGTGGGTATTAAGAGTTCATGTTCATATAGCTTCCCTCCATTCCACACCTCCTTCAAGGCTTTTTTCCTTTATTTAGAGGGGAAAGAAAAGGTATCATCCATGTTTCTTAGGAAGCTGTAGAGACCAAAAGACAATTCATTCATTCTTGCTTGTTCTACAGTTACTGTTCTAATAGCTCATCAGAGGGTGTGAGCTACTTAATTACATTTCACTTTCACCATGTTTTATTTCAAAGAACAGCACAAGAATGCTGAACCCCAAAGTAACATTTGTGCATCAATGATGTCACCAAAAATTAAAACATGGGCTAAAACATCAAATTTTCTCAGGTTTCTTCTACTCTAAAGGCGCATTTTAGGCACTCTTGCTCCAGATTTGCAAGGAGCAGTAGCAATCACAATCTGATGTTGGGTATAACACACTTCATGTCAATGGTCAACCTGCCAGCATGGATGGCCAGAGCTCAACTGTGCCCCCCTCCCTGGCACCGAGACTTCTTGTGCAAGCTCCCCTGGCTCATATTAAACATCTTAACCTGTATCCAAATTATCCTGGAAAAACAATCAAAATGTGAATGTTTTACATGGCTTCATGTGGGCAAAAATATTTTCCTTCACCAGGGCAAGGTGGAAGCCATCTCACATCCCAGGCTCCAGCACCAACCACCCTACAGCTGCATAAGTAGCAGAAAAGGTGGTGTGCCCACAGTGACCCTCTGAGCCCTTATAGGAGCACCACAGGGCTCAGCAGTCTGTAACCAGAGCTGGACCTCAGGGCCTTAGATCCTGAAAGGAACTCCAGACATAAGGAAACTCACCATACTTGCGTTGCTCACTTGAGACAATACACCGTTATCCAAGACACAGAAAGCTACATTAACTTTTTTAAATTCTCAATATATTTAAAATCCTGTTAAGAATTTGTAACCTTAAGTTACATCACGAATTTAAAAAAAGTCTAAGGCAACAGCTAATTATTTAGAAATTATCATTAAACATTTCATAATTTTGAAATACTGTGATTTAATGAACAATTTTATCTGCTCTCAAAGGTAACTTTAAATAAAAACTGCATAAGACTTGAAAAATCACTAATGTTTCCTTGACAAATACTTGACGTAAAGTTGTTTAAGTCAAAATAAACAGAAAGAAATAGATTGCATTTGTTAATTACAAGAAATAATATCAGAAACTCTATTTGTCCGAATGGTACAGGCAGTGATAACAAGAAAAAGAGAACTTGCAACAGTCAGACTAAAAGGGAAACAAGGAAGGAAGGGAGACAATAACGAAATAAAAGTTAAAAAATAGATAAGGCATGAAATATGTCCTACAAAAATCTTGGGTTTCAAAAGCTGAAGTTCTCTTTTTTAGAATCACTGCTTCAAACCAGTGGGGAACAACTGAGGCATGTAAGAGGCGAGGGTGCAGAAGAGTTAGTTTCTGTCTTTCTAGCAGATTAGAATTTCATTTCTACAGAACTGTCAGGTTCCTCCACTTCTGTGTTGACAAAATATACTTCTGTTCAGCTGAATCATGCAGTACAACCCCAATATGTCTTCTTTCCAGGGCTGCTTTCCACAGTCAGTGTTTTTATGGAACTTAGATGAGGTTCTGGTGATTCATAGTACTTAAACTACTTGAGAGCACTTTTTCAATTGGAAAATTCACTTGAAGTAAATGCATCATCAGCATGATTGTTCATGCATGAAAGAACTACAAGCAAAACAATGAGCACCATTTTTTAAGACCTACATTTAAGCCAAGAAAAACAGTTATCATGAACTATTAAAAGACCTTATTTTATTCAGTTTCCATGAATCTCTCATGGAAAACATGGGTTATCCTTGTCTCTGCATTTCTTATTCTGAGAATTCCAAATTGCAAATGACAAAAAAATATAATGTGCACATTGGTTCAGAGTCATTAACGTGATACATAGCAACATAAATTGTATTATCTACAACAGATTAAGCTATTACTGATTTAGCCTTATTCTTCCAGTAGTCTTTTCCAGGAAAAAGCCTATAGGATCTAGTCATCAAATAATCTTAGTATTCCCTACTTTGCTTTCAGAATGCTAAATATAAATAAAATGCTATTTAAATCTTTTAAGGATTAATGGAAAATGCTCTGGTATCTGCCAAGCAATGTGCATTTGAAGAACATATCAGGTACTTAAATGAAAGCAGAGGCCTGAATTTTTGGCATTTATCTGAAGGACAACATACTATCTGTGGATTATGTATGTGCATGTGTCTATATGGCATTTTCACAGATGATTTGATAGTGGTACTTTCAAAATATTTCTATTCCTAATAGCATCAATGCAATATTTCACTTTTACTCCATTCTGGCCACGTTTATTTATTTATTCACTTAAATAGATTTATATGATACATAAAAAAGGCCTATCTGCAACTCTGCATGCTTTGGATAAATAGAAAAAATATAGTCAGAATGGTGAAAACAAGTATAAAACCAGCAACTTCCATTAAATCAAAAAACAGTCATTGAAAAATAAATTAAAAACTACTGCCTGCTCCAGAGAGTCATTCAGATAAGCTGCACTAACCAAAACCACAAGGGCAATTTGAGAAGGTGACTTCAAATCTTAAGAGCATTTAACAAAGGAGCCCACCAAGCTCCCAGCTCTGAGTGCACCCAGCCCAGTGCCAGCTTTGTGTCCATGAGCAGTGGGAACTGGAGATGGGTCCATCAGATCTGAAGGTCAGAGGAATCAGGCGATTTCACAGGGGAGAGGTGCAGTCCAGATGTGAAAGCTCCTCACCAGGAAGAGTGTGTTCCTGATGAAGAATGAGAGGATGCATGTTCATGTTACCCTTTGGGTAGGGTTTGGGGGTAGCCGGGTGCTTTTGGGCATGGATGGAGACTCCTGCCCTGGAAAGCTGACCTGTCCGGGGAGCTGCCAGCTGCCTTACAGTTTGCTAATCAAGATTCAGAGGATTTGAAAGAGAAAAGGGTCCAAAAAACCCCCCTAGTTTTGTGAAGTTTCTAATTCTGCTCTGCAAAGTATTGCTTGCATAGCAAGAACGCTTAACTCATGAAACAGCATGAAGCGATGAGTTGCTGTGTTCTGGTACGGACTGTCTAGCAATTATAGAGACCAGTGTACGCTGTATTAGGAGTCATAAATTAGGGTGAGCTAGACACTTCAATAGGATGAANACTTAGCAGTTGTTTATTTCAAGGCATTTTTTGCTGTCAGGATTAAACAGCACTGTCATGAAATACCAGTGTCTCTCTTCCAAAACCCTGCTGTCATGGGTTTGGCTGATGGGCCTAAATTTGGGCCTTGAAGTTCAGATTTAGGCCTGAAATTGTCAGCTGCCTTGAGCTGGGCTGAGNCTCTTAATTTTCTCTTTTCTGTATAAATACATATAGTTCATTTAAGCATAAACCTGGTTTGGAAGTTTTTTCCCCTTCTCCCTCTTCTTCCCTTTTCCTTTGGCTGGTTGGGGGGAGGAGGAACCTTTTCTCTGTACTTGGGCAGTTGGCGTTTTGCCAGCTCAACCCAAGACACTTGCTCCACCAAAGGCAGCAGGGCTGTGGCCTCAACTCTGTCTGTGATGGGCTGACAGTCACATTATAGCTGAAGTGGCAAGTTCTAAAGTAGAAGAGGAGTCTCTGGCACGCGAGTTAGCAGGACCAGCTGTGGCACAACACATGGAGACAGGAGCAAACTGGTGAGTGCTGTCCAGAAGGA
Organism: Sakesphorus luctuosus; assembly: GCA_013396695.1. Lineage (NCBI taxonomy): Eukaryota > Metazoa > Chordata > Aves > Passeriformes > Thamnophilidae > Sakesphorus > Sakesphorus luctuosus. The sequence goes on from VWZD01010836.1 coordinate 941,533, forward strand.
GGTTTACCCCTCCCATAACTTTGGTGAACTTGAATTGAAACATGGATATTTCTACTAAAGGTGATGCAGATGTAGCCTATGTGTTTGCAGGCTCATCTGTAAGCAGTCTGCTTGCATGGTTTCCTATTTGTTTCTATTACTGGGTAAAAAAGTAATCAGAAGACCATGTAGAAGCTCACCTTCAAAGCTGACTGTCACAGCTGCTTAGCCTTTAGTTTGTGACCTCGTTAGGCCACATACTCGATTTTGATCTTCTAAAACTGCTGCAGGAATCATTCCCATAAATTGTACCTACAAGCCCCTGGAAGGATGAATTCAGTTCTTCACCTGTACATTTGCTCTAATTTTCTACTCTCTGTCCCCCTGATTTGGAGATCAGTCATCCCCTGCTCCTGACATTACAGGTGCTAAGAAAAATCAGAATAAGCACACATACTTACTGTCTTCCTCCTAGTCTTTATATCTTGATCATAATGTATCCTTTCCCTCTCTCCCTATTCCAGGGTTCTTTTTTGTGATGTTAGGATGCTTCACAAGTTTTTTGCAAATAACATAGATTCCTGTGGCTAAAACGAGGAGCAAACAGGAAGGTAAGTAGGGATGCTGTTTACCAAGGTATCTTCTGTATTGGTTTTCCATGGCCAGGTTTTGGTAGGCAGGGGGACTACACGGGTGGCTTTTGTGAGGAGCTGCTAAAAGATTCCCCCATGTCCAACAGAGTCAATGCCAACTGGCTCCAAAACGGACCTGCAGCTGGCCAAGACAGAGCTCATCAGCAACAATGGTGATGCACCTAGAGTAAGAGTTAATCCCAAAACCATAGAATGGTTTAGGTTGGAAGGGACATTTTTCAATAGCATTTTCATCAGTAACCCCACATTTGAGTCATTCTGACCCAGAGAGATGTCCTGCTCTCTGATGAAATCTTAAAAATTATATTCCAGTTTAACAGAGAGCCCTGTCTCTTAAATAACTAAAATACTTCACAGTTGGCCCAGAAATTTCATTTAAAGATTAGTGAACCCTGTTTTGCCTATCATGAGTAATTTACCTCTCAATTTTGTCCAATCAGAAGTGGTTTTACCTTAACAGAAATGAAAGCAGAGTTTCACTTTGGTCACTTAAGAGAACCTATTCAGTGAGTAATCTTGACATGAGCAGTGACTTAGTACTGAGGATTTAAAATCCAAATTAAGCCCTGCTCTTTCTTCTTATTACCATTTTTAGCTTATACCTTCAGCTCAGTAAAACTTTCATGAATATGCTGCTAATATTTGTAATTGTGTTAGTATTCTAATATTCCAGCACAATAATTTCAAATGAAAATACATTGAACCACTTTGCAATATTTCGTAAGCTTTATTTCATTAAGGAGGAAGCTCCATTTATTAAGGAGGCTACGGCACCTGTAAGGGTGCCATTATGTTTAAGAAATATGTTTCTTTATCCTTGGTTTATGTTTATGTTCATCTCCTTAACTTTTTTTAGTTGTTTGTTTGTTTGTTTTTAAATAATGGTTGCTTGCAAGGATGTGTAAAACAGGGTTAGTGACAAGATTATGCTGGATGTTTTGCATGAAATATTTTGCTTAAGAATCTTTTTGGTTTCTTCCTGCATTCAGAGCAATTTTAAGTAGTTTCTGTAACTGTGATGAAGAGTTGGCCCACTTTTGTGGGGGTTTGGCTATATGAAAAATAGGCTGCTTTATCAGCTCTTCAGAAGAGATTGGGTTAATACACCACACTGATGCAAAGTAGGAGGTGTGAGCCTATTGAGAATTTAAAAATATCGCATTGTCTTCTTTGCCCAAAGTACTTCTGTACTCAGAGTAAATTGAGCAGTTATTTCTAGACTGAACATTTCAGATAAGAAGCAAAAATGTAAAAATCATATCTGTAAGTAACCATAACAATTTACAAACATTGAATAAAAATGAATGTTATTTTTTACTAACCTAACATTTTATAAATTAAATTATAATAAATCTAGTCATTTTTCCATGTGAAAATTAAAGGTCTCCCATGAAAATGCTTTTCAAAAATATATCTTTATTATTATTATTCATGTTTTTAGAAAGATAGAGACAAAGAAATGGAAGTGAGCAATCAAAAAATGATCTATGAAAAGCAAATATATCCTTTTCCAAGGATATCTCAATAAATACAATGGAAATACTGTTTTGTGCTTTGCACTGATTGTCTTGTAGCCACAGGCATTCTTTTCAAGTCATTAGCTTCATTAAACTAACTATACTTATGATTAGCTCTGTAAGTCCACTAACATCATACAGTCTACAAAGATCTGGAACTTTTTTCTAAAACACGAAACACATATTTAAAAAAATTAATTTAGTTCATTGAATGGTAGCTTTTCAAGGAGCTGACTTTTAAATGGTTTTAGTCGGTGGTAAGAGATGGAAAGACTGTCCCCTTGTGGATAGGAACATTAGGAAAAGTGATACTGTAACTCACTGATAGCAGTGGTAACCCCGGGCATTTGGAGTCCTATTAAGAAACTGGCCAGAATCCTGCGTCGCACATTGCTCATAAATCAACACTCAAATATACAAAATGCTATGGAGAGCCTTTTAATTTATTGGTTGGCCTGGCAAACAGCAGAGAGTACAGACTGAGCTAATGCAGCATCCTTGTTAACACCATCAGTCCAGGCTAACACCTAAATGTAACTGCTGCAGGTAGCTGCAGTGCTGCCTGCATAGAAAGCTATTTTGAGAAGAACAGCTTCAGAGCAGACAATGGGAGAAGGATCCACAGAAAAGACAAAGCCTTGCAGTGTATCTATAAACCAGTGTGCTAGCCACACACATGCATCTGTCAAAGCCGTGCTAGAGCATCCATCTATAGGACAAATCACCACTGTCCTCACTCCGGAGTTGCACTGACAAAGGGACCAGAGCAGGATTGATGCACAGCTGGGTGGAGACACTCACCCGTGCTTGCAGACGTTAGATTGTCTGTCAGCACCACAGATTCCCCATGCACATCGTCACCTCTGACCCATGAGAACTACAAGAAGATGCCAGCACCCCATCATCCCTCAGAGCTGGGATAATCAAGGGTAGCTTCAAGTTTCTGCCCAGAGAAGCAGAACTTCAAGGGGCTGCTGAGATAGCAGGGGATGTTTGTCATAGGAAGTGTTCTGGTTTATGAAGTCCAGTCTTTCCCTATCACAGGCAGTTACAGCTTCCCTAACATGTTCATCTGTTTTGCCTTTATTAATTTTCTAAAGTATCATTAGAAACTTCAAAAATTTTAGCTTGGCCATATTGGCAAACAGTGTATATCAATTCATTCTATTATCCTTTTGTTTAAGCAGCTTATTTATCACCTTATAACTTGATTCCTGGCAGAGTGTAATCATATTTCCTCCTAGCCTTTGTTTTGTCCAAATAAACAAGCCACATGACTGCAGCTTTATTGCACAGGGCTGGCTCCTCAAATGCCTTCAATAATGCCATGGGTCAACTGAAAGTGTACTGTGCACTCAACTTCTTCTACCAGCAGTCACTCTGGAATGTGTTTGGTCTCATCAGTACAAAACCTTACTCTGACCCTAATGGCAATACTTTGACTGATGCCTTCTTTGCTAGTGTTGGGGTTTTTTACACAGTCACATCTCAAGAATTCACTCCTAAAAAGCCCAGATAACTTGGTAGTTGGTTTTATCTGTATTTTCCTACTGATTGTAGTGGAAATTCTCATTCTTCCAGCAATGGTTGAGAAACAGGTGGCTGACACCCTTTGAAGACTTCCTGCCACAAAGTCTGAGAGGTTTGTGGATAACCAGTCCGAGACTGGCAAGCTGAGGTGCAGGCTGGTGTGCAGGTGAAGGGAAGGTAAGCCTGAAATAACACTTGGCCTTTGATAAGAGGATATTTGTGGAGTCACCATCCCTGGAGGTGTTCAAGAGGCATCCGGATCTGGCACTGGGTGATACAGTTTAGGGGTTGCAGTGCTGTATTAGTGGTTAGACTTGATTTTAAAGGCATCTTCCCACCCTGATGATTATATGATTTGTGATCCTGAATTGTGCTAAGTGGAGCTCACTGAGTCAGAAATGTCTTCCACAAAAAGCGACTATGTCAAACCACTGCTCTGTGATACAGGAGCTTAGCAAGGAATTACATGAAGGGTTGAAGATGACAATGTCAAACCCCTGAAGAGTCATTGCAGGCCTAGATAGACACAAATATTTGCAAACATATGTTAATACTATTCATTCAGATATATCTAGTTCGCACATTTACGACACTGGACGAGTTCCATGTGCCCACTGGCAAATGGCCAAGGGACTTTTAATTCAGACAGTGTAAGATTCTGGTAAGAACATCCAGACACACACGCAGCAAGTGTCCACACTGTGCATAGAGTCTCTTTTTTTTTCTTTTTGTTACAGGTCGCTTTGACTGTCAGTTGAGAACAACTGAAATGTGAAAAAGAGGAAATTCTTTAAACCTGTTTCCTCTATCTCTTCTTTAATTCCAGGAAGCAAGGCGAAGCCAGACTGTTTATTTCTGTACTTGACGGGGGAAGTGTCACGGGGCTTGTGAAAGTTCCCTCTCTCCTCCGCGGTGATGAAACGTCATGAAAAAAAATCTCGTCTTTGCATAATTTCATAACCCTCGCTCGGGGCAGCAGCTGGAGCGCAGCTCGCGGTGCCTCCGGGCCCTCCCCGGCCCGGCCCGGCAGCGCTGGTGCCCGCCATGGCGGGGCCGAGGCACGGCCCGGGCGGGGCGGAGGAGCCGCCGCCGCTTCTGGTGAAAATCGTAATGGCCGGAGAGTCCTGCGTGGGGAAGACCTCCATCGTGAGGCGCTACACGGAGCCCGGCTCGCCGCCCGTCGGCGCTGCCGCCGCCTCCTACTTGGCCACGATCGGTGAGTGCCGGAGCCAAGCCCCGAGCGCCGCCGCCCCGCACCCTTCCGCGCCGCCCGCCGCGCACACACGGCCAGGCCGGCACTGCCGCTCTGGGACACATCACAGCTCCCTCTGCTGAGCCCTGCGTCTGTCCAGCCATGGCCGAAAACTTAAACCTGTGCGAGGTATCAGGACATGTGTCACCTGGGCCCGAGAGTCACTGCAGAGTGCCGTCTGCTTGCACTGCCCCTTCTGTTCGTCTGGGCCTTGGGAACATACTCTTGATTGAAACTTAGGAAGACAGCATGTCCTTACTGTCTCCTGTTGCCCACGAGGCGCTGCTGCAGGGCTGCAGCTGGTGCAGGGGCAGAGAAAACCATACGGAGTCACAGAATCCATGAGGCTGGAAAAGACGCTCAGACCATCGAGTCGAACCTGCGACCCAACACCACCATGTCAGTCAGACCATGGCACTGAGTGTCACATCCAGGCTTTCCTTAAACACCTCCAGGGACTGTGACTCCACCACCTCCATGGGCAGTCCATTCCAATGTCTAATCACCCCTTCTGGGAAAAAATTCTTCAAAATGTCCCACCTAAACCTCCCCTGGCTCAGTTTAAGGTTACGTCCTCTCATCCTTTCTCTTGTTGGCTGGGAGAAGAGGCTGACCCTGACCTGGCTACAGCCTCCTTTCAGATACCAACCTCAAAGACATGTCAGACATCACTAGAATACCCAGTTCCTCAGTCTTTCAGGCTAGAAAGGGATTTAACTTTGTACTAATAATTTTAATGGTATAAAGTCAAAGTGCTTTGCACTGTAGGTAGCTGCATGCATGATGATTAAAGCAGAGCCGTTGCTCTGCCATTAGCCCTGCCAGAGAATGTCAGTTCCGTGCTGTACCACCACTCTGCCTCCCCTGGAGCATCTGCAGGTGGGGGATGATGTGGAACTCCCCACTGCCTTGGTATCCCAGCCCCACAGTGCCATGGGGAACAGCAACCTGACAGTCCACCTGCTGAAACCTGCATAATCAGCAGGAAAATGTGTTATGTGTGTGCAGTGGAGATTTTCCCAATTTTCTCTTGGGAAATTTTAATATTTAAAAGTTTGTGAGTATGAGTCTATTTTTCTTTCTTTGCTCTTGAAAAGAAGGCTAAAGTATGCGAGGGAATTGTGTATTCCTGCATTTAGAATATGCATGGGTCTTTTACACAGTTTTCAGTCTGGGAGGAGTTGCGTTAACTGAATTAAATAACAGATAGTTGCTGTGTCAGTAGTTGGTCCAGGAAATACTTAAGTCCATGAGATGACTTGACCTGCCCACATGAGAACAGCTGAACAGCCACTTTTTATTTCCTTGCCCATTTTTGCAAAATAGTTTCTGAAACCATCATAAACAAGGAGGAAAGAACACAACTAACAGTGGAGTCAGGAAATTGATCCTAATAACAGGCAACTTGTTGCCAGGCTTAGCAAAGAATCCCAAAGAATGGCCATGAAAATAAACATCAGCTTTGTTGATGTGTTTTATATTGGAACAGAGATTCCTGATCATGAGGTTATTATTTTGAGATACAATTTCTTTTACTCCTAATTCAGTCCACTGCAGATTCAAAACCTTTTATAAAGTCATGATATTAGGAATATATTTTCCAAGTTGTGAGTTAAGCTATTTTAAGGAAAATTAAAGCTGAGTTTTTGTGAAAGTATGGACTGAGATTAACATTGTTAGTTTTACTATTGACACCAGTTGTTGAGAGATTTAAAAACTGTGTATCTGAAATGTAAATGAATCATCCAAATGTGGTATTTGTTACCTGAATGTGTTTTTAAAGTTATTTCCAAGATACTGAGGTCCATTTAACTCCATCTTAACAGGTGTTTTAGAGCTCAGAGTTTGCAAATAGGTGGGATTGTGGGTGCTGTCTTCCAAAAGAGTAATATTGGAAGTGGAAGTTTCTTTTTTCATATAGGCAGCTGCAGTGGAGAGGATGCCCTGTTGTGGCTACTAATGGTGTAAAGGATAAAGATGTGATACAATGTTTTCTTAGTTTGTGAGGTTTTCTCCCTCGTTGTTGACACCATCAAAACAAGTAACTCTTTTTATCTGGATGCCTGTTCCATGCTCAGTCAAATGATCCCTTTCTATCGGGCTGGCTACTAAATACTCATCTGCTGTTAACTGCTTTTTCACCTTACCTGTCCAGCTGTAACAAGTGATTTGAGTAGAAGGAAGATTTATCCCAGCTGTGCAGTTTGGCAGCCTTCTGAGTTCCCTGATAAAATCATGTGCCACCACCTTCCTTAGTGGCAAAGGGTAATGGGCACAGAAGTTAAAAGGTTGTTGAAAGTCTCATTTCTGTGTCATCAGGAATCACAGATCTGTGTTACTAGGAAAACTCCTAGTGTTATTGCAGGAAAAATCCAACCAAGCATTTTGTGGTAGGTTCCAGTAGTAGTGATCTTTTCTAAGATTATGTATTTTATGAGAAAAGGCAAAAAATGCATTAACAGTAAATTTTCATTGAAAGCTTTTAATGCATCACTTAAACACTCCAGGCTGGGTGCCCTTCCTCCTCTTCAATTACACAGTTCGGATAAATTAGAAGCAGTTATGGTTTTCTAATTAAACTTATACGCATCATAAGGTGGATGCATTGTGTTATGACTAGACTATAAAGAATAAATGTTTTTGTTTAAACAATGGCATTGCATATAAAGCCATAGAGAAAGTTTATGAACAAAAAAACCCCTTCTACACCAGTGAACAGAACTGTGTTCTCATGGACTGTGAGGTTATTTTACTGTATTAACAGTGGCAGTGGTCCCACAGAACACATGTTTTCTGGGAGAAATATTTCTGCAGGGCTGTGAGTCCTCTCAAATCTATCATAGTTGAAAGTGGTACAGCTTCAGCATTAGGATTTAAAAGTCTGTGTAGGTATCCTGATACTTACTTTACAAGGAAATAAAGTAGAGCTAATGAGGAAAAAATGAACCATAGTGAAGGTATATGTTAACACCACCAGTAGCAATTCACATCTGCATTCTTTTTGTTTTTACAAGGCTAGGTTTTTTGTCACTGTTACTTTCCTAGCAAACCATTTCATCCTGCGAGTTGCTTTTCTTAGCAAACCAGCAATTATTAGTACTTGTGACTGCTCAGTGACCCCAATGCTTCTGGTATTTCTTGATATGTGCATCTTGACACCAACAAGTAGTAGGGGTTAAGCCTGGGTAGGAGTAACATGGTGGAAACTCAGCCCAGAGCATCTCACTGGGCACTTGCCCGGTTTGGGCACCGGAGCTGAGAGCAGCTGTGTCCCTGTTTCTGGAGTTGCAGATACTGTATTGACAGTAAGGGGGCATTCACCATCCTCTGCCCATGTGCTCACTGTTGCATCCTGCTAAGCTGTTCAAACTTGCATTTTCTTTGGATAGACACATTTTTTGAGCATTTTCTGTCAGAAAGTCACAGCTCTGTTGGGGTGAAAAGTGTGTTGTAATTTTCTAAGCCAGCTGCAAAAGACCTCTTCGAAGAGGGCTTTTGCGAATGGCTGAAGCCTATTTTATAGATATTGAGGGAAAAGAAGGGCATTTCACAGCTGAATTACCCTGTGGCTGACTATTTCTAGGCTTTTTAGGCTAATTGTCTATAGGATGCCTCAGTCCTAATATGGGAATATTTGCTTTTTGGAATATAAAGAAAAAATAATTTGATGGCCATGAAACTTGGAAATAACAACTGGAATTTGAACTTGCACTCAGCATACCCCTTTTTGTTTTATTGGACAGCTTAAAAGAACCAAATACAAGCTGTTGCATTCCAATAACATCTATCTCAAGAACTGTAATCAATTCTCACTTTGTTATGTTGATTATGTTGTATAACACCTAGGCCTAAAAGCATCTGAAATTGTGGGCTGTCTTTGGCATTGTGTTTCTTGTTTTTCTTTGCTGCCTTGCAATTTGCTAAGTTTGCTGGAAGTTTCATATAAAGACATGAACAATTCATGCATGCAGAACATATTGACTTCTGTTTTTCACTAACATTCATTGACCTTTTAGGTCAATAAATTTTGAAGTTGACTTAAGAAGTCAATATGCCTGATTTTAATTTAGATTAAGTTTTAGTCTGATTCAGCACTCTGCTTCCCTTTTTGTAAAGAAATAAATAAAGCGTATAGCAATTTATTATTAAAATGTATGTCAACTAAGTACTTTCTCATATAGGTCTAGGAATCCCTCTCTGGATTATAACTTTTTGCTGTATTCCCAATGCACCATTTGAAAGCGATGTTCCAGCCTCCCAGTGTGTACCCTGTCCCTCTCAACATCAACTGTAGAAAATGATACAGATAATTAAACAAAACCATGTGAATTTCAGGAGCAAATGTTTTCCATTACGTTGGAATTTCACCTTACAAGAGCAAATTTGACTTAAATTACATTTCCATTTGACATTATTAATTCCATCAGGGAAGCTTTGTGTAGTATTAATTACAGATACCAATTATATTATTTCATCTTTCCTTTCCATTGAAGCTTCAATGAAAATTCATCAAGTGAAGGACATGATTATCATAATAATTTTTTTAATCCACCTCAACTCCCTTACCGCATACACACAAAAAATGTTAATAGCATTGGAATCATGCATGTGAGAGTGTACTTCTCAACCTTTTGTGCACAATACATCTGTCAGTACAAAGGAAGGGAGCATTTCCTCTGTTGCGTTTTTGGTTTGCTGACATGGATACTTTCCTTTGATAAATTAATTTGGCAGTCAGGTTCTTACAGAAATCAGTACAATGGTATTAAGATTTTTGTGATTTTATAATCTGTCTAGGTCCTTCAAATGACATTACTACTGGTGAAAAGCCACTCTGATGTAATTTTAAGTAGCTACGGTTTGATCTTACAGAATTTTGACGATATGGTATGGTCAGCTGTTGCAATATCACCTTAACTTCTGTTAATATAATTGACAAAAAGAACCTTATTGTTTTTCAGAGGGGAAAAAAACTATCAGAAGAATTATCAAATGATATTTCAAACTTCAGCAATAAAGTAATAGGTTAACTTTGAGAAAATATGCCACTCTAAGGTAGCAGCTGATAGCTGGCTGATTCTAATATTAAAACTGGAACTGTAGCAGCCCATAAATCCAGGTATCATCTACCACATTTGGAGTACTAATTTGATAATATAATAAAGGAGAACATCATAAATTATAGGGAAAATAACTTTGAGGAAAGCTCTTTAGTCAATGTAGAGGCAACACTCTGCACTGATTTTAAATATTAATACTTGTTTTTAGCATTGGCATTCTGGATCTCTGATACATGGTGATTTAGGCTGTAGAGACAATCCTCTTCATACTGAATTAAATCCCCTGTAAGTTTTGTCTTTACGTTTAATTTGTACAGGCAGCTCCTCTTCCTGTTCATGTAATCCTGGATAATTTTTTTAGGGATTTGAAAGCAAGGACAGAAAAATGGTGCACATGTAACAGCTTTGTAAGCGTTGCTGTCTTTCCATTCATACCTGCCATGCTGTTGAAAATCACCGAGATACTTGCACAATGTGTTATTGTGCATAGGCCATGAAACTGCTGTCGTGTCACTTGCCTGTCCATGGAAATACCTACTTGTTTCAGAGTATCTGCACCTTTGCTTTGGCCTGTCCCTCCATTGCCTGGTATTGGCTTTGCTTTGTATTGTATTTGTGCAATGTATTGACACATAGTTGCCTTCACCATTGAATAATTTCCTTTCACAACTTTCATTTTGAATGTATATGGTTGGGTAGTTATTCTCTGCTTGGTATTGTTCCTTTTCTCTTTCTGTTCAAAATTACGTGGTAACTGGAGCTAAGAAACACTCTTCAAAGGGAATCCATGTTATTATGAGAAATGTTAACAGATTTTCATTCTTTCTTCTAGGCATTGATTTTAAAGTAAAGCCAGTAATGTTTAATGATACAAGAGTGAAACTTCAGATATGGTAGGTTTTAATTTGTATCACAAATGAGAGTCAACTAAATTGCAATATAACATGAAAAATCTCATCTGCTTTTAATCACGTGTCTTCCTAACATGCAAGTGTTCCTATTAGGTCATTTTATAATTTGAATTTAGCCTACGGGAGCAAGTTTTTTGCAGCAACTAATGTAAGTTTAGAAGAGGGTTGTCAGTGGGTTGCTTTAACAATAAAACTTGCAGCATTTAAGCAGTGCATAAGCATATTTAATTGTATAGTAACATTAAGGGAAGTGACAAAGCATGAAAAGGTTATGTTTCATTAGCCATCAAATGCATGTTCAAAAGCATCACCAAGAGAAAGCCAGTAAGAGGAGTCTGTGCACTGTTTTTTGGTTTGGAGGTTTTTCTAGAGGTTATATAGGGCTACTGACAGCTGTCTCTCCAGTCATCCAATACTGAAGATTATCTGTATTTATCAGTATTTAACTTCTCAAGGAGTAAATTTGTACTGGAATTATCTGACCAGTATTAGATCTGCAGTTTTTCCCTCTCAGACTTTAACACAGAAGTATTGGAGGCTTGTTTACAGCTTTCCTAAGGCACAATTATGTGTAGGAATCACTTCATCCCTGTATTTTGTTGACTTTTTCCCGAAACCTGTGTTCCATCTAAACCAGCGTATTGTTTGTGTCATAGTTTACAAAGGGCTTGTCAGAACACGGGGATGTCATCTGACTCCTGCAGTGCTTGTACTCCAGATTTTTTTTATCACCTGAGTTGTACTGATCATAATGATTATGTGTATAAAGAAGCAATGGTGGACTTGACATTACACTCAGACTTCAACCACTGATTTGGCTTCCCTAGTAGGGCTGTATTATTTGGAATAAATTTCCAGTGTATTTCTTTTACTGCTGTCTCTCTCACCCATATCTTTTCTTGTTCCTTTCACGTTAGAGTACATAATTCAAAATTTGGGCAATATTCCTTAAAATATAATGATTTTCTGTGGGGGTTCTCCAGTTTGATCATCTTTTTATTGTCTCTGTGTGTGTGTGATTTGTTACAATTTCTTTCAGGGATACTGCTGGCCAGGAACGGTTCCATACACTTAGTACTAGCTATTTCCGTGGTGCACAAGGCTTTGTTCTTGTATATGACATCACAGATCTGAAGAGTTTTCAAAGTATAACAATGTGGATGGAAGACATACACGAGGTAAGTATATCTGCAAGTGGTTGATCTCTTAATGAATGTAATTAATGTTGTTTTAAATGCCTGCATGAGACATCCTTGTTTCTGTATATTTCTAACCAGAATTTCTTTACTTTAACTCGGCACACAGTATGACAGTAGAATTGCTGTCATCTGAAACTAAAACACAGTATATACTGTACAGGGCAAGACTACAGTGATGCAGGAGTGTTTTCTGAAGTAGTTCCAGTCCAGCTTTGCGCATGCTGAGTTGTGATGCTTTTGTAACTAGAGTGGCTATAGATAAGTCAATCTCCACGAGCTCATCCCAGGATTTTAATTGGATTACATATGAAAATTTCATATCATAGCCAGTTAGTTCCCTTTCCTTAATTTCTTTACTGAAGTGTAGTTACTTCATCCCAAGATCAAAGGAATTAAACATCCTCTTTGTCCTTGCTGGATATTCCTTGGGATGATGGTTTCAAGAGGTAGGAAGTGAAGTGGGAAGCTATTTGTTTAGCTCATCTGCTTGTGATACTGCAGCCAGAAACACGTGCTTTCATGTGATACAGGAAGTGATTCAACAGCACATGGCTGTCAGACAGGGTGTGTTCCCACCTTTCTGCTCCTAAAGGTTGGTTCCCACTGTGCTGCTTCTGGAGCTTGTCAAGAGCCCTCTGTGGTTCACTCTGACCTTCTAGCACAATAGAAAACTAACACAGCAAAAAAATTTGTTTTTTTCTGCTCCACTAGTGAGTTTAAGAGGCTCATAGAAAGGTCTGACAATTACTGGAGTTGGTGCAAGGTAAACAGGCAGGAATAGGAAGGCCAGGAGAAGAACATACGGGAACAATGTGAAGGGAAGAACCAGGAAGCGAGGAATGGGCAAGTCCTTACATATGAGATCATTCAGCTGCCTGTGACCCTGTATTCTAAGTCTTTACTGCTAGGTCTCTTTTGATATGTTCTCTGTTAGGTAGAGGCAGGTCAGTTTAATAATAGAATAGTTCAGCTGTAAGGGGCTGTGGTAGTTTTGACCTTGGCAAAATTCCAAGTATTCACCTTGTTGACAGCAGCCCCTCCCCTTTTCCCAGAAGGGGAAGGAAAGGAAAAAAAACCCCCTCAAAACTGTAATTTACAACAAGGCAGATTATATTTACATAGAAAATAAGAAATAAAAACAAAAAACATAATATACACACACACACACACAAGTCAAGCTAACAGAAGAAATATCTACTTCCCCACAAAAGCGGTGATGAGGAATCTCTGGATCTCCCAGCTCAAGGCAGCAACGTCTGTTATCAAAGACTGCCACCACAGTAAGAGGGAGAGCAACTCCTTCTCCCTTTCTTTTATGTCTGGTTTGGCATCATATGGTATCAAATATTTCTTTGGTCAGGTAAAGTCAGCTGATAGCCTGTATCCCTTCCTGTATCTACCAATACGGAAACATCGGGCCTACTATGAGAATCTAAAGCCTGGCCTAACTAAACCTATCACAGGGGCCTTCAGTGATCATCTAGTCCAGCTGCCTGACCTCTTAAGGGCTGACCAAAAGTTAAAGCATGTTTTTAAGGGCATTGTCCAAATGCTTCTTAACTTGGCTTGGCAAGTCGACCATTTCAGTAAGAAGCCTGTTCCAGTGTTTGACCACCTTCTTGATAAAGGGAGGCTTCCTGATGTCCAGTCTGAACCTCCCTGGCACAACTTTGAGCCATTCCCATGTGTCCTGTCTCTTGATACAAGGGAGAATCAGCACAATTCTCTTTATTTCCCCTTCTCAGGAGGTGGTAGAGAGCAATAAGATTGCTCCCAAGTGAGACTGTGGGAGTTTGTAATTAGTGTGCTTGTGTAAGGTAGTGTGCTTGTGTGAGAATCCAAGCAAGGTAGTACCTTTTTTTAATGCTCTAGTGATTTGGTGGGAATATGACATGATGGGTGGGAGAGTTCATCTTGGGAAAGTGGGCCTGAAATAAAACCATCGAATGCATCATTTTCTCTCTTTACATCTTCAGTATACAGCTGAATGAATGAACTACACATGGTCATAGATCCAATAATACATACATAGCTTATCTTATACTCTCAGTAAAACATTACATTATCTAATTATTAACAACATTGCTATGGTGACCTAGTACCTCGTTATCCTTGACCTTAGAGCCATCTTAAAAGTCATAATGGCAACAGAGCTGAACTTCAGTAATGTGTTACAAAGGAGATTTGATGACACAATGTTCTTACTGACTTGTCTGCACACACTTTAAAATAATACACCTGTTTTATTAATTTTTTAAGAAAAGCACATGCCTTTCTGTTAGGCAAACAAAAGCCACAACTAGATGGGCCACTGGTTGTACAGTTTCATGGTTAACAAAGATTTTACTCAGCACACAGTATGGTAGTATGTTTACCGTGATCTGATGCTGAAAATGTAGATTATCCATATATATCCATTAATATCTCTCTCTCTCTCTCTCTCTCTCTCTCTCTATCTATCTATCTATCTGTCTATCTCTGCATGTATCTGTATATTTGTGTGTATGAACTTCAGTATAAAATACTGATCTGTTTTCACCCTGGCTCCAAAGTGGTCATTTTGTTCTGTCATTGTTAATTAGATCAGCAGGGTGATGAATTCAGTGGGTTATAATGCACAAGCATAAACAGCAAGAAGGTTTCAGGGCTGTATGGCCCGGGTGCAGGGAAGGATGGGACTAGCCCCTGTAGCCACCATGCAGGATTAGATCTGTTCAAGTCAGTCAGGAAATGACACCTGCACAAGTCTGCTTTTTGTTTGTGACACTTCAAAGGTTTTGTGGAAATGTACTCAAGCTATTAATATTCATACTGTTTAATCTTAACCCCTGAAGGTACTTTGGTAGTTTAAAATGTAACAAAACAAAAAATACTCAGTCTGAAACAATTTTTAGAAATGTAAATTGCATGATTAATTGTGCCAATCTCAAAACTAGCAATTAGTGTTGTAATAGAGCTAGATAATAATAAAAAGTTTAATTTAGTCCTAGTGGGATATCAATTTCTGAAGTGTCTTGGTGAAAATATATGGGGCCATTCATTGCAAAAGAAATATTTTTAAGCAATAACTGTTTAAACATAGGTCATTTCATGAAAATTAATTACTTCCTGGAGGACGGTGACATTCCCTGCCTTTGCTTTGGTCTGTGAACACAAACCAGTATTTAATTCCCCACAAATGTCCAGAATCAAGGTGGTTATTGCTGCAGCACCCTTTGAGATATGCAGGCGTAGAAAAAATAAATAAGTTTTGAAAAGGAAACAGTCTTCATTACATACCAGACTAGCAGGTAAAGCTTGCACCTGAAACAAACATTGAATTTTTGAGACAATTCAACTATTACAATTATGCTTTCATTTTTTTAATTCTTTGTAGATAAAAAATTTAAACGGTTATTTAAAAATCTGTTCGGTGTTCTAAGCCATTTTCCCAACAGTTGAAAATAACAGTCTAAGCAATTTAGCAATCTTAAAACTCCATTGATTTTATAAAAACTGGCCAGTCAGTGCAATTACAATTAGATTACCAGTAATATTCTCATTATATTTCAGTTATTTTAAGTGTGGAATACAGCAAATTTCATATTAAAAATTAATTACTGTTCAAAGAAGTTCAAGACACAAATAAGCTGCCATATCTGTATTGCTGTAAAATTTGTATTCAGAACTATAGGAAACTAAGTAACATGACTGTACTTAAAAAGCTTACTAGAAAAATATACCCACTCACAGATTAATATCTTAGGATGTTATTGGCAAATCCAATACAGGTATATTGGATTTGTAATGCACTCATTAGGACTATGGTAATTGCAGGAAAATTATTTTAGAACCTGAAACCATTCTTTATTTGTAGGATTGCAGGTTATGTGCAATTTATTAAAATGTCCCTCTTGTCTACTGCCGTGGCTTTTAGCTATTGTATGCACCTGTTCTGCTTTGCCTTTCAAAATTAATACAAACAGCTGTTTACCAAATCCATTTGCAGAAATCAGTTCTTTCCAGTAAGTTTTGAACAACATTGGCAAAAAATTCCTCACAACAGTAGTCAAATGCTCAAACAGGTGCCCAGAGAGGAACACTTAAAGGACATACTTAAAACTCCATTCAACAGGGCCTTGAGCAACCTGACCCCACTTTGAAGTTGCCCTCTCTTCGAGCAGGGAATCAGACCGAAAGATTTCAAGAAGTCCTTGCCAACCTAACTCACCAGTGGACTACATTAGGTTTCTATTTGTCCTACCTGAAGAAGTGACCCCTCAACCAGGATATAAATGGTATTGGTGTGTTGGCTTACTGACATTTTTGCATAGTGTCCTTTTTTGGTTCTGTTCGTCTGGTGCATCTGGGAGACATTACTGTCTTTCAGTGCTTCTGCATCACAAATAAAAGCATTACAGCAAACTGCTTTAAAACTGTAATTTAGTTTGACTTTAAATTCTCTGAGTTTTTCTTCCTCAGATGGGAAAGTTTGATGTCAAAAGATCAAATTGTTCCAGTTTGTAGATGGGTTTGTTGCTATGGCTCTGATTAGAACTTAAAATTCTTGCTCTTGTGACTTTGCTAAATAGGTTTATCTGTAATCCCAGATTTCTTTTGGGATAAATTGGTTTATATTTAAGTTTGCTAGTAGATAAACAAATTTTATTGTTTATTTCCACTGAAGTCCTGGAAACCAGGCATTTGTAACTAAGGTCATAAGGTGGCATTTGGAAAAATATATAGAAAGAGACATATATGGGAATCATAATACAAAGACTGCCCTTGTGATGCTGTCAAAGAGACTGTGAGGTCAATCTATTCCTAACAAATTTCTTTTCAGTGTTACAAAGGATAAGTTTCTCGTGTCATTATCTAGTGAGTAAGAAGAGGAAACTTCCCAACTTTATGGGCTTCTCCTGCACTACCTTCATCTTGCTGTTTCACCATGTGCATCTTCATCAGATGTGAAAAATTATATTAATACTACATTACTTACTTCTGAGTGCTGGGTATATTCCCATAGTGTATTTATCAGGTATGGGTTCTCAGTTTCATTGTTTGGACCTACAAACAAACTTCTGTTCCCTTTTCAAATCGTTGTCAATGAGAATCAAAACCATGCAGCCCTTCACAACTCCACCCTGGAAGTGTGGTGGAGGGACAAGGGGGTTTCTGGAAGATGTATTGCTCGATAGGTCAGTTTATACTGTAAGAAGTCTGGATGAGCTCATCATCCTCATGGTCAGGGGAGGGCTAGCTATTCATGGTCAGGTCTGTGTTCACCATTTAAGAAGTGAAGGGATAGTTTCTTCAGTAATGGGTAAGTACAGATGTGGTGATGTTCTCTTACAGTAAAGGTGTCTGCTGCTTTTCATACTCACAGAAATTCACAGTGCTTCTGGAAAATAGGAACTGCAGAGAAAAAAAAGACCTAACATTTGGAGGGAGAAAAAAAAAGAAAACAAAATCTGAAAAAAATCAGATACAAAAGGGATGAGCAAGGTATTTTCCCCTCTTCATTTCTGATTTCTGTTAATAGCCGTGAAGTCAGGCAGTGAGTTGTGTATTTGCCTGGTTGGGTGCCCAGGCTGGGTGAACATTAAGTAGAAGAGTGAAGGGAACGGGTGGGTGTCCCCTGTCAGCAGGTCGGTAAAGAGACCGTGGTGCTGTGGTGCGAATGTCCAGTGTTCCCAGCCCAGTATGTGGCAGTGCTGAGTTTGAGGCTCTGCCGCTGCTCCCTCCCGTGGCCACTGCTCAGAGCAGCCTGGATCCTGCTGCTGCCAGATCCAGCTGCCTGGCAATCCAACGGAAGGAAAACCCTTTTGCCGAAACCTGGTGACTCCCAAACTCTGCCAAACGCATCAGAAAACTTGAGTAGTCTCAAAAAATCTCTTGGCTCCAATTTTTTGAGAGAAATATAGTACTGATATTTTCCTTTTCAAAATAAAATAGTACAGGTTTTCTACCAGTTCAGATTATTTTTATTGTAAACTTTAAAGGAAAACTGAGAGGGTGAACCAAAAATCTGGCATATTGAGAAACCAAAGCAAAAATACCTTTTTTATCTTTAAAAAAAATGGGTTTGCCTTGATGAAATTGATGAAATATTTAACAGTACTGCTCCATGATATCATGGGGGAAATGTTTCCTGAGTCTATGAGCTTACTCAGTGCTGACTTGCATAGTAGCATTTTAGCAACAGCAAAATAACCATGATCTTTCTAGCTATAGATTTTGCATTTGAAAAGCTTATTCCCAAGCTGTAAATAACAGCATATGAAAATACACACTTAGCTTTTGGAAGCACTGAAGAGCCATATTTTTGGCCAATTCAAATCAGTGTACCCTTGCAGGTTTTTTATGCCAACTGAGCGCATGGTCAAACTTCTGCCTAGTCGTATTAACTTTATTTTTTAAGTCTTTGTCTTCATAGTCAGTTTTCAGAATCTAAAGTGGACATCCTTTTAGTTCTCTAAATGCAAGACACTGCAAGATACCATCTATATAAAAGTAGTTTAAGTGCTTTGATGGAGGATCCAGACAATGTAAAAATACATGAATACATTATATTGGTATAGAAATAATAGTTATTTGCAGAAATAAATACTTAGTGATTGGGAATACTGATGAATACTTACTGAAAGGCCTGGTACCGCTAACCTCTTTTAGATTTTGTTATTGTTTGATGCTGTTTAGAAAGAACATTTTTACTGCAAAAATTTGTGCTACTTATACAGAAATAAAGTTGCAGAATTCAGTGATTTTGTACATGTGGTATGCAATGACCTTTAACTTCAGGGCAAAGTCAAATATCAGTCATAAAATGTCATTGACATATATGCTTCTTCCAAATGAAAAGTTGATTATGTCTATTTACCCTATTTGGGGGCTGATTTATGTGATTTTATGTAGAAAAGCCATTGACTTTAATGAGTGAATCTCCAGTGCATTCTGAAACTACCAACATTTTTGTCTATTAATATAGGTTAGATTTATTCACTATTTTAAGCTGTACTTTGTACTTTTATGTTATGTTTTTCATTTTAGTACTATCTTATCCTGAACATCAGCTGTGGGTATGAAATAAGTTGAGCTGACTCTAAGAGGAGAATGGATTAAAAAAAATGAAATTGTGTTCCTTAATAATAAATTGTTCCTACTGCTGTAGTCTTCAAATGAGGCAACTTAGTTGCAAAGTACAAATAGACTAAAAATAATGATTCTGTCATCCTTTAATGAATAGAGACTTTTCTCTGCATTTCTCTAAAGGGAGGGACATGCATGAATTTGTGTGAGCTCTTGGCAAGTTTGTTGTGACTGATTCTGTCTTACGGCAAAGTTATAAAAATTAAGGCTGACAGAGATCAGAGATTTCATCAATGTCCCTGTAGAGAGATGTGCAGTCTGAGACCAGGCTTTGTGAGTCATCAGAGAAGCTGCATGAGCACGTACCTCCAGAATAAAAGCCACAGCATCAGACCAGATTAACTTCAATTGTCTCTAGATTGAGACCCTCAGCTTCCTCCATTTAAGCAACAAAAGTGGGTTTAAATATTATGATTTTCACAACAAATGTCATTTTTCATATTCCACATGCTGTTGCAGAACTGTTCCATTTCCTTGCTATTATTCCAGTCATGCATAGTTACAGTGGCTTATCTTAAAATAACATTGATATAAAGAACCCAGCACATTTCACAGTCATCATGCACGTGAGTGGATTAGGGGAACAAAGGATGGAGACAAGGTCAAAAAGGTAGATTTTCCTTCCTTTTGGGATCAATGAGGTTTTTACATTTTACTTCATTAAAAATCTATTGCCTTCTTCCTAGTGTCTTGGAATAATCAGACTTTTATGTTGAGTTTGAACACTTTGAATGTAATTTTACTGTCTGTGTGCAACAGCGAAGCACAGAGAGGTGGTCTTTCAGGTGCAGAAAATTCTTTCCTTTTACTTCTGAGTGCTGGGTATAGACTGGAGTCATATGCTAATCCATGGATCTATTACTTTAGGGAGGGAAATGTCTGAATTCAGGACATTTCCAGTCACTTTAAAGCCTCCAGATGGAGCATTCATCAGAAGATGGTGCCCATGCACCATATACTTTATATCTTATGAAAGGGGTTGGAAATTATACATGGCACTTCTAAGTAGCTTTTTCTGCACTTTGCAATCTTGCTGTTTCACTCCAAGTCCCAGTAACTGATGGAAAATATTTCCACATGTGAAGGTCAGGACAGAATTTAGCCTTTACTTTCAAGGAAATGAAGTGCTGAAGGTTCCCGTGAACTGAAGGTGAGGGGCTTTTGTTGCTTGCTTTTTTCTTACTTGACATTTATTAATGCTGCTTCTCTTTTAGAAAGCAGGTGATGAAGTGGACGTAATACTGTTGGGCAACAAGTGTGATAAGGAGTCAGAACGCGTAGTTCCAAAACAGAAAGGAGAAAAGGTATCACTGGTACTTTCTTTGGGTTCTCCTGAGTATCTTAGTATGTGATTGTAAGCTGTTAAACTGAAAATGGTGAAAAGCTCCTGAATCCCAACAATTCTATTAGGGATTGCTCCAGAAGACCAGTTGTGGAGTTATAGAGCATTGGGGTATTTTTTTTTTAGCGTACGAGTAGAAATACATTAAGTAATTCCTGGCTGATCACTTTCGAATATACTTTTGAAGGTTAAAATGCACTTCAAAAGTTTCAGGTGCTACAATAGAAGTTTATATAGAGTCTGCATTTTCAGAGTACCTTTGTAATGTGGAATATTAAAATGTAATACATTCTGCATAATTTTTCTGGTACCACCCATCAGTGATCTTTTTGCTACAGTTTGACTATAAAGAACTATTCTGGCAGCCTGTGCAAAGTGATCTGCATTGTCTATGAATAACCCAAAATAAGACTGGACAAATACTGAACATCCAGCTCCCCTAGACCTAATGGTGTATGTGTGGTGCAGCTGAGACTACAGTATAGTTTATACCTGCTGACCATGCTTAGGGGAAGAACTTTTAGGAATTGGGGAGTGCTGTTTTAAAGGCAGTGGCAAAAGACTCTCATTGAGAACCAGTGAGGAGATTCAGAAACTGTGCTATGACAGAAAAAATTTAGATAATAACTAAATATTGCAGGAGCATGGTCTATGTACCAGTGATTGTGCTACTGCAAACTATATGCATTTGTTATCTGGAACTTGGAATGAGCCCTTCTATTACGCTTTCAGGCATGATGAGTAAGGAAGGTTGTCTTGTGCTTAAAGAAAAACACACTGATGATATCTTGCCAGTTATATAATTCCAGATTAGAGAACTTTAAAAAAATAACATCACCTTTTTGACAGCATTACAGTCTTGAAAGTTGGTTGTTTGTCTGCAAGGTGCTTTCAATGTTAATGTACTGCAACTGTGTACAGGGAATAAGGTTGCTGAAAAATACATGTGTACTCTCACACAAAGAATGTGCTGTCAGAAATCTGAAGAGTCACTGGATGCATGTGCACAAGAGGGCAGTAGTAGGGTTTTGCATATGGTATTAAGCATGACATTTTCTCACTTCTGTGTTCTTAACCATGCGATCAAAATTTCTCTTAATGTAGTACTTTTTTCAAAAACAAATCATTACCTCCTCCCCAGTGAGTCTACTTTCTAGATTTCCCCTGTGTTTTGGTGCAAGGCAACTCTTCAGTTGTACTGTTTCTTCTTCTAATATGATTTACAAGTGCTAAATCATCTGACTGAACATGCTGGAGAAATATTCCATTAGCTGAGAGAGAGCTAGTAATTTTCCTCTCACTCCAAAGAAGAAAATATCCTTATTAAGAGGGGAAAACAGTTTGATACTAAGTTTGATACATAATAATTCATACTTATGTATTTCATATTACTCTGAGAGCATGAGCTGTAAGTATTGTTCTGTTCAGTCTCTTGCAGAGAAGAACCCTAGATTCCCTGGGAATCTTATAATTTATGTTGGAATTTCTGTTATAATGGACTGGCCATCATATATCACTTCACTGACTAATGTAATGCTGAGAAATTTTTTTTGTTGTTTTATTTTGTATTTATGTAATTTTGATCACTCCGAAATTTATATATTTAATTTTAACACTATGAACACTATGACATATAATTTTCATGTATTAATTGCCTCTTACTCACTTTTAACAAAAGTTTTAACTCAACCTTCTTGGGCTCTTCCATTCACTCGTCAGTGTAATTACCTTTTTCACTGAAAAACCAAAATGTTGAAGGTTATAGATTGGGTAGAATGTGGCAGTTTTTCTCCTATCAAATCTTTCTAAGAGAAAAAGCCCAGTAAAATTTTTCAACCATTTTTTTTGCTTTTGCTGTCTTCATAGCTGAAGCTGATTTATAACTTCAAAGCTCGTTTTACATGTACAATAAAAATTTAAAAAAATACTCTGCACAGTTCTAGGAATATTTCAGCCACATCTCTCTGATTCAACACAAGAAATTGTAGCAGCACTTTGCTAGGAAGTAGTATATTTAGAGTTAAATGAACAATTGGAATTAAATTTCATCTTAAAAGCGATATTAGCATTACCTATTTTGTTCCTGTAAGTAAGATATGAGCTTATTTCACACAAGATCTCCAAACTGTTCTCAAGGATATTATAAAATAAAATTTCCCAGTAATGTAATTCCCATGGGTTTGTAAATGTATTTAGGTATTTTATTTATGGATCTGCTCAAGGTGCTCCCAAAGGAAAAGAAATAGTTCTTTGAATGTGCCTTTCCAGTTTCTATATGAGGGGGAGTAGTGTTCATATTTCCAACGGCTTTAATGCTGGACTGGTGGGTTTTTTTCCATCTGGTTACTTTTTTAGAGGACTGGCTTGCGACAGAACTTCCCAGTATGCAGGGTGAATGGAAATTATACATACATTAATCTTCCTTGACCAGTATTTTGCACATATAGGGAAAATGCAGGTGCATTGATAGATGTAGTAGGCGATGTAGTAATGTGACACAGAGAAGGCTAAAGTGTTCAAGGTTTTTTGGTTTGATTTGATTTCATTTTTCTTTGGCACTGGTCTTCACAAATAGAACAGGTCTGTTTGTCTTAGACCTCTGCAGGTACTGGCTTGGTTTGGGAAGGAGCAATTCAGCCAGCAGTGGGAAAGCTTTGGATTAGAAACTGCTTAGGAAAGTTGGATGCATCCACAGTCATGATGTTCACCCAGCTGTGCCAAAAGAGTTGGATCAGTTGGGCCACTGTCAGTCAACTCTGAAAAATCATGGTGGTTGGCAGAGATCCCTTTTGACTAGAAAGATACCAAAAGGATACACATCTTTCAAAAATGGCAAGAAAGGCGGTTTAGGGAACTATAGTCAGTCATCCTTGCTTCAGTCACGTTGTTCGACATCTTCATGAGTGATCTTGCTGATGATAGATGGAGATTTGCATGTGACAGGAGGTTAAGGGATGTGACAGGTACACCAAATGGAAGAACACCAATTCTGTGGGATGTTGGTAAACTTGAGAACTTGGCCAACAGAAACATCATTAAATTCATGAAGTGCAGAGATTTGCACCTGTGATGGAATAATCCCATGCATGAGTCACTGCCCTGCTGCAAAAGGACTCTTGAGTTACAGTGAACACCAGTGTAAATATAAGTCAGCAGTGTTCCCTCATAGTTTAAAACCATACTGGGTGACATTAGAAGGGTAATGGATGGTAGATCTGGAGAGAATATTACCCCCCCCCAATTAGTGCTGGCAAGACTCTATGGAATATTGTGTCCAGCTGAGACTGGAGCTGAGGCTCACCCACTTCAAGAGGGGTGTTGAGAAACTGCAGATGGTCCAGCAGATGGGTACAAAGGTGATTGGGGTCTAGTACCAGTAACCAGTGAGGATAACTAGGGGAGCTGGGTAAGGAGCAGGTACTGGTCTACAGCAACTGAAGTGTAGCTAAAGAAATTACAAAAATAGGCTCTTCTTTTGTAGAGACAGACAATAAAGCCAGTGGCAGCAGACACAAGTCCTGGCATGAGGAAAACCACTTGCACTAAAAGGGTGATGTAGCCATGGAAGAGGGTCCCATAAAGGTTATAGAATATCCATCATTGGTGGATTTCAAGACTTGGGTAGGCAAAGCCGTGGCAGACTCCATATTGTATGGGCAGTAGCCCCATTTCAAATGAGGTTATCTTTCAAAATGAATTCTGTCATTCCATGACTAAACATTTTTTTGTGTTCATCAGAGTTTGTACATAGAAAGCTGTTACATGATACAAGGAAAAGGGAGTTTTTAATAGTAGTTTATGTGTACTTTATAAACCACTAAGCAGTTTGCTTTAGTTGCCCAGTATTCTTATTGCCTGTATTTTTCTTTATGAACCATTACGCATCATTGTTTGTATTGACACTTGCCAAGAGCCAGACGATCTTAACTTTCTGTAACAAGTTGCTGCAGTACTGAAAATGGTTTACAGCAGTCAGCTACAATTTCAGAATCCCTTATCAAGCAGTTTGTCTAAAGAAACAGTCTAGATTTGATATTTATTTTCAGAATTACATTTTCTTGTAGCATTTTGGAAAGAAAACCATTTTGCTTACTTTCTACTTTTAATATAACCTTTATTATATTTTGTCTAAAACTTTGAAGTCTGATTCTTTTATCTGTATCTTCATGCGTGCTTTTGGAATTTTTGTAAAGCATTAATTTGTTATTTCTAGAGCCCTTTGAAAACAAATAGAACTGCCAACATCAGACTTTTTATCCTAATGGTGATCCTTCCAGACAAATCATTAAGTGTTCAGTAAATACAGGATTTTCTATACATTATAAACAATAGGGTATTTTCTTTGCATGGAATCATCTTCTCCAGATGTGTACCAAGAAGGAATCCATTGCAATGGGCATAAATAGACCCTCCCCCTATTTTTGACATGTTTATTCTCACTTTGGTCCCCCTCCCTTGGGAAGCAATCATGTAATTGTGTTTTCTTTTTCTCCATGTATTTAACTGTATAAATTAGGAAAAGTTTGGGACCCTAAAAAAACTATGACTTCTTGTACTGGGGTTTCTTTTCTTCATGCAAACATAACTCTAAGCTATCTGTAAGGGAAATATACTGGAAATGAGAGAACAAGGGTAAATAAAATAAAACCAACCAATATAAAGTCTGTGCTGTCCTTTTAAGTATTTTCTCTTTGCCTATTACCATATTTTTTGCACACGTATCTTTTCTTTGCTTGCCAGTTATCTCTGTGTTTCTCTCTGTCTGACAGAAAGGAACATCTCTTTTATATTTCATCACATCTCTTTTTCTACAGTTTTTGTCATGTTTATCTATACTTTTCTGCAGGCTCTCCATTAGTTTCCTCTAAATAATTGCCTAGAAGATAGCTAATTTTCCAAATCTATCAAAACATTGAGAACAGACCCACTGGAGATTATTCTTGTTATTTACAGGTAAAGATAGGTTAAAAAGCTGTTTTGAAACTGCAAAAATTTAAGAAGAATGTTTCAAGAGCTACCTGAAATTTAAAAACAAAGGATGAATATGAATATGGAGTACTTTACTGAGCTAACATGTACTTAATCAGTGTTTATATAGCATGTTGGAAGCAGTCAGAACACCTCAATTTCTCTTGATACTAGTATTAGGAAGTATTTTTTTTCCTGAAGAGTGTTCATCCCATTGCCTACATTTGTTTTTCAGCTTGCTTGGGAATATGGAATACCATTTTTTGAAACAAGTGCTAAAGATAATGTGAACATTGAGCATGCATTCTCAATCTTGACTAAGGAAATACTGGAAAAGGTAGGCTTCTTTTCTAAGTAGAAAGAAAATGGGAGATTTTTATTGACAGATTGGGTAAACAAGGTTGTGAATACAGAACGGGTTTAGCTAAGCACAACTAATGTGGGGGTTTTTGCATTATGAAGTCAATATTTTGAAGGGATCTTGTAGTCACAGTCATACAGAAGAGGAACTTGGGGAAAAGAATTGTGGCAGAAGATAAAATACCGTTCAGAGAGAAAGTGAAAATTCAGGAAGACTGCTTTTGTGGCTTTCTTGGCTGAGCTTTTCTTGAAGAGATTGGTTAACGGCTCTGGAGTAGTTCCACTTCTGCACCAGGATGATTCCATTTTCCTCCAGGTTTCTGGAATGTGCATGCAGTGAAGATGCTGTATGCTCATGGAATCAGTGGACCTTTTGTGTTCAGCAATCAAATGTTTTATCCAAGGTCCATAGCTGTTTGTTTGGCTGATTTACACTAGTGCTTTTGAAGTTATCATGACCTGAAAATTTGAGTTAATTAGTAGTAGAATCAATACTGTAGCTGTCAGAGTCAGAATCTCTTACTTGAGTGTTTTGGCTTGAAGGTCCTTATTCCTTGGAGTTGCAATACTTTTGTAGGACAGAATTCTTGTTCATTAGCTCTGAAAATGTTTTGCATTGTAATTTATTTTTAGACAGTAGAATATTATTTTAGACATTAATAGATGTTCTTCATGCAATGCATTATCATTGCCATTCATCACCAATATTAGTTATACAAAACTAACCTTCCATTCCAAGTACTCTCAAAGTCATAATAAAGATAAATGAGCAAAATTACTGACAAAGTCACAAGTTGCAGCATTTTGATTAAGTAGCCATAGGGAATGGTCAGAATAATAGCTCAGGGTTGGACTGCTTCTAAGTTGAGGTCCTGTGGTATTATATAGTAACACAAGTAATAGTTGGTTATTTTGGGGGAGAAAAAAAAGATGAAAAAAATCTTTTGATTACTTTAGCATTAAAATGAAGCACAGCAACTCAACAGACAAATACTGTGTAGAACAGGAGGATAATGGCAGGTCCTTGAAGAGTTGGAAAAAAGTCTCAAATAAGTTCCGTCTGATTTTGTTGTAAATGAAAAAGACATTGACTGCTGTAAACAGAGAATAAATTAGTATGTTAGTATGAAATGTGAAAAGTACAAAACAATAGCTATGCCTTTATTTACAAATATGTGCAAAGTGAGCATTTCTGTACAGTGCACCTGAGTAAGAGCTAAGAATTCTCTACAGCATGCAAAAATGGTGTTTGGATATTTCTCACATTACAATTACCTGCACTTACTTTACTGTAAGTGAAACTTCAGTATTCCTACTCATTTTCATGAAAATTCATGGGGGTTTTAGTGTGGACATGGCAAACAAATTCAGACCATGTTGAAAATGTTATACCACTGCACAGTGTTAATTAGAACTGCTTTGAACAGTTGTATGCTCTGCATGCATGTGTGTGTTTGGGAAATATGCCCATGAGAATCTGATGAGTTTGTCTGTAGTAACACTTCACCTTAACTAGAAATGTTTGGAATCCTGGTGGGGCATCACATACCATTACTTTGGTGTATAATTTGCCATTTTTAGTGAAATGCATTTGTTGATTTAAACAAGGACTCCTTTAGCCCAATTGGTTTTGCCACTGGCCTGGTAAGAGAGTTCGCTGTAAAAAAAAATTTTAAAAATCTACCATCATACAGTTTCATCATGGTTTTCAGGTTTGACAAAATAATTTGTCTGTTCACAAAACTGTGAAATCTGAATGTAGTACTTGAATTTTAACTTCTTCTAACTGATGAAATTTTCTAGAATGGAAAATGCAGTAGGAAGTCTGACTGGTAGCTGTGAAAAATTACATGGTAGGTGCCAGTCTGAGATAATTTCAGTCATACATCCATTCTGTAGTGGTGAAATATGTACTTGCTGATTGTGAAAAGGGGATACCGCTTTGCAAAGTTCTGGCTCAAGACACCTATGTCTGAGGATATTAGGCCTCCCTTACTTATGCAATAGGATCACCTGTCCCAAATTGATCAGATCCTTCAGTGGAAGCATGTCATTGCTTTACCAGTCCCACAGGAGAAACTCATTTTGAGGAACTCCCTAGAAAAGTGTATTATGGCTATGCTTTTGGGAAGTATGTGAAGGTCATTCAGAGGTAAGATAAATAGGCAGGGCAGGCTGACAAGCAGTGAACCATTTTCAGATACATTGCAGGAGATTGTATTAATCTGAGGAAATCTAGGATTTTTTATATACAGTCTTGTCTACCATCTACTACAGACATTTCTTTATTAACTAAATATGCAGAAAACACTCCCGTAGATGGGGAAGATCAATGTCCAGAGTTACAGAGCTGATACAGAACTACTAGGACTCTTGATTATTTTCAAATTGAGAACAAGTTGTGGTACAATGGAGGATTGGGAAAAAAAAAAGTACCAAAATGTGTCAGACATTTAAACAAAACAAAACAAAAAAGCACAAAGTTTGTAGTGTCAGTATTTTGGGCTGCATTCTCCTATCTCTTCGTTTATAGTTTTTCTTGTAGTGGGCTTGAGGGAGAGAGAAGGCTTCTCTATCCCAGTGATTCGGGTAACTGAAGTACTGCTTGACCTTTCAGATACTCACCATCTCAGCCGTTCTATGCTGGGTCTGTGTCCTACAGCTCTAGTTTACATACGTAGTCTCACTGAAACTATCAGATATTATTTGACAGCTTACATTGTTAACAGCTAAGGAGTCATGCCATAGTTCTGAGAACTCACAATTTTCAAACCAACAAGATAATAATAACTTTACTTTTAATGTCCTCCAACTAATGAATTTTTGGGGAAGGGCCATAATACCTGATGTGATTGTATTTGAAAGGCTGCTGTGGAAATAAATGTTAATGACAGATTATTCCAGAATATTGCTTAGACATGCTGACAAATAACAACAGTATTTTATTTATTCACGATTCTTATGAGTCTCAGATACGCCTAAACCTGTTCATTAATAGATGACAGCTGTTCTTTGACAGTTCTTGTGGTTGCCAGTGAACTATTTGTACTTGTGAGTCAGTCCTCAAAAAACAACTAAACCCAAACAAATAGCACCCAGAATGCATTTAGCATTTGCGCTTTTGTGGTGTTTGGTTGCATGACTGATGTGCAGTACTGTTCTCAACAACCTTTAAAAACTATTATAAACCTATGTATTTATGTCTTTGTGTAGTTGTTGATATTTTTCTAAAATAGAAGCGGAAGGAGATAAACTGTATTAAAAATAAAAAAAAAGAAAAGGAAAAAGAGTGAAGTTTTTACCTTTTCCTGAAAACTGCAATCAAACTTAGCCAAAACTTTAAGTTCTGCCTACCTCCCAAGAGTGATTGACTACTAAGATTATTTTAATCACATTAAATAAACATATATCTGCTGAGTAGAGAACAGTGAAAATCCATTTAAGACCTTGCCCTGTGCTGTTGAGAGCAACATTTAATGTTGAACAGCTGGATGTCATTTGAGATGAGCATTCAGAAGTAGCAGGCCTCAATTCTGCCCTTCCTTCATTTCTTTACCTTCCTTTCCTGTGACTACAGATTTTTAAGATTACATTGTATGCCCCATTCCTTTGCTCCTAAAGTTCCCTTTGGAATTTGCTAGCTGATTTTAAACAAATTTGACAGGTCAAACTAAAAGATAATTAAGCTCCCAAGGAGTTCCTTGAAAATAAGGTGAGAGGCAGAGTACTCTGCAGATGGAAAGTCTCCAGCATTAGTTCATAATAGTCTCTCTAGAGAGAGACTGAAAACTGCTTCAACCAGCCACTCCAGCCTGACCTTGCATCACAGATACCAAATTTAATTCACATCAAGACCCAAATCCATAGGAAATCGTATTTCATTATTGCTGAGGTTCATGGAATTGTTAGTCTAAAAGATCCCTCTGTCTCCAGCAGTGCATACTCAGTGTTTCTTTGTTATCCTCAGTCATGCATGGAGCCCCAGGCTTTGTTTGCCCCTTATTTATCTTGTACTGACCACAGAATACTAATTCTTTCACAAGGGTTTTCATAATGCTTGCAATGTGTACTTTAGATCTATTTTAGATTTTTATCTCCATAACCTTCTTAGTAACATTAGGTAGTATGTTCAGCTTTGCACACATGGGAACCAAAGTACGGAGATTAAAGCAAAGAGGATAAGTGGTACCAACTCACTTAGTGCTGGTGCAATGTAAGGCATAATTTAACTACACTATCTTACTTAATTAAAAAAAAGTCTATTCTGGACATTGAATGAGCCAGATATTCTTCTGGAAACAGCAGCATATAATTAGGTCATGTAAATAAAAACTTAATCACAATGTCTGAGTATAGGGGATGAGATTCATGTTAACATGCAACCTTAGCCAGCTAAAATTTGCATGACTGGTCTGGTTATCTGGAATCATCTCTATATAGTTGAAAGAGATGAGTCTTTTTAGGATAAAATTGTGTTCTAGAGGTGCCTTTCTCTCTCCATTGATTATAGAGGGCTCCATATCTCAGCCTATATGGTTTCATATGTTTCAAATTAAATAAATTAAACTTGATAAGATCAACCAAAAGAATGTTACAGACTACTTACTTCTGGCATTTACTTCCTCTGTGGGATCCTGGCTTTGAAGATGTTGCTCTCTTAAATAGGGTTGTTGAGGTGCAACTATATACTAAACTTTACCTAGATGATTTGTAGGGTTGTGGAACCTCACAGGAGGACCACGGCTGTCTTCTCAAGTTTGTGAAATAACTAATTGCAGTAAAACATTGTTACAGTCTACCGGTATTAACAGAAGTCCACAGTAGGTTGGATGTTTTAGATATGGTGGAATAGCTGGTTTGGGGAGCAAGGCCTTGATCAACATTTCTTA
The DNA here is from genome assembly GCA_013396695.1 of Sakesphorus luctuosus. Taxonomy (NCBI): domain Eukaryota; kingdom Metazoa; phylum Chordata; class Aves; order Passeriformes; family Thamnophilidae; genus Sakesphorus; species Sakesphorus luctuosus. Next base: position 972,321 of record VWZD01010836.1, read on the forward strand.
AGGAACATCTTCAGCAGCATTTAGATCCTGCTCCTGTTCCTGTTCCCACAGAAATTGCCTTCCCTGTTAATATATCCCAAGTTCTTTCTTAATGCTACATGTGCCATGTCCTGCCCATTGATGTTGTGAGAGGACTCTCCTGCATTTTGGACAAGTAATTTGAATTATGGAATATGGGGAAAATGAACAGAAAGTATCGGGACTGTTCATAACTGAGCTCTCTCTACTAGCAGTTCAGGCACGAAAGTCACATGGATTTGGTTGCATGAAGTTCTCTACCATGCTTTGCCAGTCTTTGTCAACTATCATTGTTAAATATAAACAAAATTAGTGCCGTGATTAAGTAGGGTCATTTTGTCATTAGACCAAAAACCCTCAAAATTTAAAGAAGTTATAAATCATAGTAACCTCTAACTTTGCCTGGGCACATGATCTGGATAGAGTAAAATCCTGTATTCTTCCAAACCCACAGTGAGCCTTACCTCTGAAATAACTAAACCAGTATCAAAATACCAAGAACTAGTGCTTGAGTAGGTAAATCATTTGCCTTGGTATCACACAGTTGACCTGAGCAGTTTTTCAGCAAGGAATTCTCACCTGATCTTAACAAAGATTTACAGATTTACTCCATAGGAAGCCTTTCAAAGACTTTATCTTTTTTTCTCATTACATTTCCCATTGTATACCACCTTACCTTTCTTTCCCTGATTAAAAAACCCCCGAACTGTGATCTCAGCCATCTCATCACTATTCCTGTGTCTGGGTATCTGTTGCACACCAGTGATACAAACTGCTTAGAGCTGGGGAGGAGAGACAGCCGGGAGGGGAGACAGCAGGAAGCACAAAACTGGCTTGAACAGGTACCTGTCTGTTAGGTGAGACATGTCTGGTGTGCTATTTAACAGGAAAAACTAGTATTTGATAGGAGAAAGTTTCAACATCTTATTAAAATCACTAAATGCAGGTTAGAGTGGCGTCTCTGTCTGTGTCAGTATTTTCAAAACCCCACTTTGCTCAAGATGCCTAAGTTGAAACTCAAGCTTCTTGGTACCATTTTGGTTCTTCTCACTTTTTCAGAGTTTTTTGCTATTTGTTGGTTGACTGTCAGGCAGTGAATTACTACAGGCTGAAATGTGAGCTGGAAGTGTTAGTGTTCTTGGAGCCCTGAAGGAGGGAGGAATGCTGCCCGCCGTGTTTCCAGAGGTGGGAGAGATTTGCATACCTCCCTGCTGTAATTGTGGGAGAGAGGGTGCCCCACCTCTTCCTAGGTTTGGTTAAAGTTAAGAACTACCTGGGATTGCCCAAATCGTGTTGTTGCTTCAGAGCTCTATGCGAGGACTCTTCATATCTCTTGATTATAAATGTGCACTTTCAAATGTGTGTACAGCACATTTGGTTAAATGAATCCTAGGCCCTTATTTGCTTCACGAAGATCTTGTATGGAATAGTCTTACCAAACTGAAATGTTTAAGAGTCCTCAACTTTTAAAAGGATTTTGAAATGGCTCTTCTTTATTTGTGGAGTGGTGGTTCTTGTCTTTCTGTCCTATCAGATAATGATTTTACAGATTATGAGAACCATTGCATTATCAAATATGCTTCACCGTTCTTAATTACTTACAGTACTGAAGATCCTTGCTAAGGATACATGAACAGCTCACTTGCCACCCAAAAGTATTATTAAGTGGTAAAATTCTTGCAAATAAGCATCCTCAAGAAATATGCAAGTTTCTCCCCTTTGACCAAACGCACGAAGTTTGATCCTAAAGTACAGCCTGCAACATCTTCAAATTACCTGTTTCCTTTAAAGTTAAGTAAGTGAAACCTGAATTCTGAAACTGTTCAAACTGGGATTTTACTAGAACTCTTTTATTACTTAAACTGATTTTGTTTTCTCCAGAAGAAGTAGGGGTGAAATAAAACCTATATAGTTTATGTCCACAGTAATCAATGTGCAGTTATTTCTGGGTCTCAAAAGAGTGAATTTAAACTTCTTATTCTACCATTATCTTCCAAAGCTTTTATTTTCCCTTCAGAATATTATCTCTAAACCAGAGTGGTGTCTTGTTCCTTGAGATGACAAGGTTTGGTTTGTGCTCTTGTGATTCTGCCTTGCACTCTCTTTTTAAAAGGTCTTCATAGTTGACATTTACTGCCTGTGCTTGCAGACTATCAAGTCCTGTCCCTGTGTAGCACAAATTGTAATGGCTACTGCCTGTACTTGAGTGCCTTAGGCACCTGTGTAAAAAGTTGAAAGTAATCAGAAGTTATATATCTGTGTGTTGGTATTTGTGTGAATTCTCAAGGGTAATAAAAATGTTAAGTTTCTTGGTCCTTATCACTGAAAAATTAAAAATAATTTAAAAAACCCAACCGCTCGGAAAAAAACAGTGAAAGTGCACATGCTGTGTTTCTTCATTATGTGACTAAAGACAAGAAATTTGTAAAATCAGTAGGTCACAGTCTTCCAGTATCCTACAATCAGAACAGTATTTGCTAATTATTTTACTGATGACAGCCTCAGCATCTATCCTGAGGTTTAGACACTACAATACATTTCCAGCCCTCTGCTCCTGCCTTTATCCATCCCTTCTGATCCCCTCCCAGGTGTTTCATCCTCTCCCCCAGCACCATGCACTGTCAAAGTCTTCCTGGGTCCCTGCAGCCTGAGGGAGGAACGAGCTCAGCCACTCTCTTTGTGGGCACAGCCCTGGCACAGGGCAGCCAGCATGCTGGAAGAGCTGAAACTATTGCTACAGAAGAAAAAAGGAAAAAAATTGCATGCATCCTGTCCCAAATTTTAGGTAGTGACAAATATTCTCAGCCAAAGAGGCATAAGGTTTATTTGTAGCATGGGGTAACTTTTTATTTTGCCCTCATTCTGATTCAGCTGAGTAATTTTAGATGAACCCTTCTGGATGTAGTCAGTGTTCAACTACCTGTGACATTGTATGTGTAAGCTTTCAATTCTGAATCATGATTAGCATTGTATACGATGCTTTAAATTTCCTGAATCCCATCTTAGATAGCTGTTGTCTCTGGAAGCTTCTCTTTATTTTCAGAAATGGCTGTTGGGTTTGGGTTGAGAGAGGAATGTGGTGAATCCAGTGGTTGCACTTAACTTCTCTGTGTATCTTTACATACTTGGTAAACCTGCCAAGATGCAGACAGGAGAATGGCAAACAGAGAAGGTGGGATTTTTTTTTTCCTCACCATGTGACAATATTCTCTATGTCTTTGTGCCCTAGTTCAGGGTTCAGCGTTCACAGTTTCAAAGTACAAGATTGCAACGTGTATTTGTACTGTATTGCACAACTGGGTTTGATTGTTTCTCTGGTCAGTGCTGATTATCTAGTTGAGTTCATTGCTGAAAGGAAGAGTCCTGGTTTTGATGTTTTTTTATTATTGTTACAATCTGCTTTTGCAATCAGTACATAAATGTTTTACAAGGGTGGAGTGCTATTTTGATAGTTTATCATGATAAAGTTTGAACTGTTTCCGTTTGGAGATATTCGTGGTTATTAAATAGAGGCAAGAAAACAGCATTTTATTGAGTTTCACAAAACAAATTAAAGTCCTTTCTAACATTTAATAGCCTCTGCCTTTTTTTAATGGATGCTGATACTCTGTATTTTCTTGTTTCTGTCAACTGGGCTTTTGCACCCCATTCTCGATACTTCAAAGATTAATGCACTTAACTGAAAATTAGTGAAAATTGGTGTAGTCAATGGAAGAACCTGTGCTTACAGAATAAGTCATGTGAGTAATGACTTTCAGGATCTTATAGTTTGTAGTGTCTCCTCTCAGACACTTTCTATCATCTGTCACCTTCACAGTTAGGAGATATGTTTGAGGCAGTTGAAGAATGTAAAGATGCCAGACTGGGACTTGCACAGACACCAGTTTCCATCTGATTTATTAGAAAACAGCAATCTTTTAATTAAATATTCAAAGAAAAAATCTATCCAGTGACCCCACCAAATACTTTACATTCAAATACATGAAAAAGCAAGCTTTTCAGCTGTTGTGTTCTAGTTGTCTTAATTGTTTGTTTTTGTTTGTTTTACAGAAATCCTGTGTATTATATGACTTAGACGTTGTGACTCTAAATGAAAGTAAGAAGAGAACCTGCTGTGCATTCTGAAATATTGTTTCTTATTTCATTTTCTCTTCAGAAAATATTATGTTGCAAAGGAGCATGCAACATTTTAAAAATGAGCCTGTAATCCCAAAACACAGTGTTCAGGTATCCTTTGTATTACACAGACTTTGTTGCCAAATGTTTTTATATGTTTATATTATATTTTCATATTTTTAATGTGAAGATAAACAGTTATCTGATATTAAAAAAAAATTACCTTGACTTTTTTTTCCTGTGTTATTTACGTCAGATTTGTAATGTAATGAACATTCACATCATCATCACACAAGCAACTTTCTGATACATGAAATCTCTTTAAGCACCTGCTATTTACTGCAATTGCCTGAGATAATTCTATGGGGATTTTTGGCTTTTGTTTCATTTATATCTATTTCAGAAGCATATGTGCTATACCCTTGAATAGGGAGGCTGCAAAGGTGAGGGCTGAGAGAAGAGAATAAACCATATACAACATTGGCATCATAGAATGGTTTGAGTTGGAACGGAGCTAAAAGATCATCTAATTCCAACCCCCTGGCATGGGCAGGGATGCCTTCCACTAGAGTATGTTGCTGAACCTTCTTAAGAAGGCAGAAAACAGGGAACAATGCAATGCATCCAGTAATAATCATCTTTCTGATATGACATTTTATAATTCTTTAGAATAATTCACTCAGGGGTTAGCAGCATACTTGTATTTTCCAATGTTCCTTTTGTCACAAATTATGGCAATATAAGAGTTTTTGATATTGTGAGATATTTATGTTATTTTCTTAAAGTATAAATAGATTAGGTACCTGATTCTGCTCATTTAGGTCTGTTTTATACTGGTATGTAATATCTTTAATTTCAGTGGAGGATATTAGATTTTAGTTAAATTTACATGAGGGCAGAATCAGGTTGCTCGTTACTCTTTCTTTAATCAAAGGCAAAGAGAGCACAAATCAAACCTGCAGGACACACAAAAAGCAAACACAAGTTGGGAAATGTGAAGAATTGTGGTGAGTCTATTGTCCTCTTTTTTCTTTCTTTTTTTTTTTTCCTGGGAGATGTAATTTTTCTGATTGTTAAATTTTATTGTTCTATCACCATTTGTGAATGCATAATACTATAGTGCAAAACTATGTTGTGAGCTATCCCAGCACATCCAAAATAACTACCTGTACTGGCTTACTGGTCTGGAATTGTCACCATGCTCCTGAAATATGCCTGATTCTTTTTTGAGGGCCGTTTGCAGATTGTCATAATATCAATTTATTATTAGAGTTGGTATTGGAGACAGGGAGCTCTACTGGAAAATGCTTTCTGAAGCACATGGGACAAAATGTGCCTCATCATGCTGCCAGGTTCATGTTCCACTGGCCCAATCAGTGTGCTTGCAGAAAGGGTGCAAAAGGATGGGAATGGCTACATATGTGCAGCTGCTCCTGACTACTCCTCATGGGCAGTCACTTAAGATAGTGTTTATTGCCAAATCTGAGAACAAAAACCAGAGGATAATCCCTGCCTTCGTTACAAACCATAGCAGAGGAAGGAAATAGTTCTGGAAGGGATTTTGAGAGGCTGTCTGGGTCCTCATCATATCTAAACCTCTGATCAGCTGCTCCTGCTGTACTGCAGGAAGATGGTTAGAGACTTGCAGTGATAGAGATTTCAGAGTGTCTCTGAGTGACTGCAGTCCTTACTTAACTGGTTTTGCAAGCAGAAAGTTTCCTAATATCTAACCTAACTGGTACACATGCAAGTAGGTTCTCCTTTTTGCCTTAATGTAGGTGAAAATCTCTGCCTGCCCTTCCTCCTCCCCTCCCCTCCCCTAATTGTTTTTGCATTCATTTTATATAATTGTCAAGACTGCTTTTTCATTTTTTTTTGGTTAAGAGAACACTATATGAAATTCTTTCTATCCCATCCACAAATCCTATTACCATCTAATAAAAGTAGACTAGATTAATCTGGTATTGTTTGCTACTGACAAACTCATGCTGTTACTTCTCATATATTTACTTTCTAGATTCTTCCAAATGGTAGGATTACCTGTTGAAAACTTTTTTCCTTTTTTTTTTGTTTGTTTGTTTTGTTTTTTTAGTAGAAATTCACTTAATCAGTTTGTACAGCTCCTACCTTCCACGCTTTGAGAGAGGTGCAATCTCTTTGGGTTTCCTGGAACCTCATTCATTCTCTATTTGTTCTTGGAGATAATCAGTGGCAGCTCTATTATTGTCTGAACCATAAAGAATTTTCATCAAGTCCAGTCTTTAACTTTTAAAAATCTTTAACTTACTTCTGTATTTTCCAGTATATTTCTTCATGTTTCTAGCCGAAGCTCTTACACTTTTGTCACTGGTACTAGTAAGTAAAATCACAATTGCCTTCTAAAATCGAAAACTGAGGTTAAAAAAGGCATTAAGGCTACTGGCATCTCAGCATCACTAGTCATTAGGTGATGATGAAATAGGTTTCCACCTCTATGGAATAACAGACCAATTTTTTCCTTGGTCTTCTTGCTATGCATCTTATCAACATCCTTGCTATCTTTTAAAAATTCAATTTTGTGACATTTTGGGACCTTATCTTTCAGGTTTTGTCCATACATAGTCTATACATTTATTCATAATTCAAGAATTTGACCTACTTTCTATTTTTTTTTCTGGTCATTGAAGATCTTATGATTTAATCAACTCAATCTTTATTTCACTTCCTCCTCTTCCTCCTCTGAATAGATCAAATTCTGCAGTTTTGACTTTCTGATGTGGATCTCTGATGAACTTTCAGCTGTCCTGAACTTGCAGAAGTTTAACTGCTAGTTCTCCGAGTTGAAGTTTCCATTTAGTTCCTCCTCTTTTTCCTAACCATGAAAATAGACGAAAGAGGGTCAGATGGATTTGTAATTTTGGTTTTTTCCCTTTGTAACTAATGAGAATTTCAAGTACAGGAATTTCTCCTATACATTTTTAATTCTGACAGTATTTTCTACTACTTGTGGCTTAGGTATGATCCAGTCACTGGCCCACCTTAGTGAGATGCAAATATCCAGATTCCCATGCAGTATTTACAGGATGTGTCACTCCTGCTATCTGATGCAGTGGGTTTCACCTAACACTGCAGGTACCATGTGTGCTATCTGTTTTGCATCTCCCAGAGCAAAGCAACTGCGGTTTTCTAAGCATCTGCATTGTGAAATACATTCAGAGGAACATGGAACTTGGGAAAAACCACCCCTCTCACTAGGGCCAGAAGACTTGTGCCAAACTGGAACACGCTTGTTTAAAAGCATTTTCTGAACTAGAAAATAGGATGTAAGTTGAGAGTATTGTCTTCATTTAGTTCTCTAAAAAGCTGGCTGGATGACAGTGTAGCACAAAGTCCCACAGATGGAATTTTTAGCATAAATAAAGATTAAATAAGGGATTTGACTGAGTAAGGGAGGACACCTCTTACAGTGCAATGGAAGATAACAGGTGAATGCTCACACCAGACCCTCAGATCTCTTGATAATACCTTGCATGAACAAAGATTGCTTAGATTTTGCCAGTAATACAAGAATAGTGTTCTCCTTCAAAACATGAGATGCACAGGTATCAGCTGTATCAGATGCATTGTTCTCTTTGCCCTTTCCCCCTCACCTCAGGATCCCCCCTGGATCAATGGACTGAGGCCAGTTCAACAAGGAGAAGTACCAAGTCCTGAACTTTGGTCACAACAAACACATGCAATGCTACAGGCTTGAGGTAGAGTGGCTGAAAAGTGGCCTGTCATAAAGGGACCTAGGGGGTGCTGGACAGCAGCTGAACATGAGCCAGTAGTGTGCCCAGGTGGTCAAGAAGACCGATGGTATCCTGGCCTGTATCAGAAATGCTGTAGCCAGCAGGATTCAGACCACCAAGTCACCCTGTACTTGACACTGATGAGGCTGTACCTCAAGTGCTGTGTCCAGTTTTGGGCCCCTCATGCCAGGAAAGACATTATGGTGGTGGAGCATGTCCAGAGAAGGGCAACAGAATTGGTGAAGGGTCTAGAGGGTAAGTGCTATGAGGAGTGGCTGAGGGAGATCAGGTTGTTTAACCTGTAGAAAAAGGAGGCTCAGGGGAGACCTTGTCACTCTCCACAACTGTCAGGAAGGAGGTTGTAGCCAGGTGGAGGTTGGTCTCTTCTCCCAGGCAGTGAGTGACAGGAGAAGAGGAAGAGGTCTCAAGATGTGCCAGGAGAGGTTCAGGTTGGACAGCAGGAAGAATTTCTCCATGGAAAGAATTGTTAAGCATTGGAACAGGCTGCCCAGGGAGGTGGTGGAGTCAACAGCCCTGAAGGTGTTGAGGAAATGACTGGACATGGCACTTAGTGCTATGGTTTAAGTGACATGGTAACATTCAGTCAAAGGCTGACTTGATGATCTTGGAGGTCTTTTCCAACCTTAATGATTCTGTGATTCAGAGAAAGTTAGATATTTAGGATCTGATGCTGAAATGATCACTTCATATTCTGTTACATCCCATTGGACTTGTAAATATTTATTATGAAAATCAGGCCTTTGATATAAAGGCAAATCACATGTAGAAAGAAGGAATGCAAATTCATGGGGGTTTTTAAAGAAATATGAACTATTATGGCTTCACATGAAACTTACTGTATAAAGCTCAGTTTTATTTGATGTATACATCCTACACTGTAAAGCATGTTACTAGAATCATACTAAAATCAGTTTGTTGTAAACAGTTCTGTTTCAGATATTAGCATTGGCAATGGAGTAAATATATACTAGAGATTTTACAGCCTGCTGCATAAATGTGTTATGAAATCAACATGAAAGTCAATTCAAAATGCATTTAAGAATAATTCCAGGAATTATTCTGAGTCCCTCTGCCACTGCTTATGGTTTTATGGAAAGAATTTGCTGTTGATTGTTAAAGACTGTCTGAGAACACCATCTGAAAAGCACATACAGAAGAACTAAGATGTTGCATAACTGAGGGCCTGGCCCTAAGGTGGGCCTGCTCACAGGGATTCCTCTCCAGGTCTGGTGACTTCATTAACATTTTGCACCAGTAGAAGCCTGGTAAGAGATCACACTAAGGGACTGAGGCATTGCCAGACATCAGAGGAATTATCTCTAAAGTGTTAATTATACATAAGGTGCAGTTAAAACAAGAAATAACCTGAGATTTTTTTAAAAATGTGTTTCACGAAGAGAGAGCTGTAGTCCAGTTAGAACATGTAACAAAGCCACTCCAAGAGCAAGACATTTAAATACTGTAAGCTCTATGATGTCTCTTCCTGGAAACAACTGAATGAAATTCAGATAGCATGTAGAAGTTAAATTTTTTAAAAATGCACCTTGTTCCAATAAAATGACTAAAAATGGGCTGGATTTCCACTGGTTGGAGAGAACATAAATACTTTTATAGGAAGACAGACTTAAAAACCATAGGACGTCTAGTACCATCTGAAGGATGAAAAAAATCTTCCAAGAAAAATCAACGGTAACTATTTCTGTGCAAAAGATGCTTTTATTCCTAGATAGCAGAAATGCATGATGTCTGAGAAGCATACGGTATGAGATGGTAGCTATCCTAGAATTAATGGTACCCAAGACAGTGTTTAAGAACAATTCTTGGAAGACTAGTGCTTCAAGTCCTGGTGAATCCCAGTCTGTCCTGATCTGTTCTGCCTTACACATTGGACCTGGTAACCTCGTCAAACCTGAATGAGTTAAACCCATGCTTTTGCTTTCCGTATTTTGGCAATAGTGCTTGAGTCCACTGATAACACACAGCTGGGAGGAGTGGCCAATACCCCAGAGTGCTGTGCAGCACTTCAGAAGGACCTCAACAAGTGGAAAAGATGGGCAAGAGAGGAACCATGTGAGATTCAGCAAAGGAAAATGGAGGCTCCTGCATCTGGGGAAGAACAACCCCATGTACCAGCACAGACTGCAGGCTGACCTGCTGGAAAGCAGCTCTGTGGAGAAGGACCTGGAGGACAACAAGCTGTCCATCAGCCAGCAGTGCTCTTGTGGCCAAGAAGGCCAGTGGAATTCTGAAATGCATTAAGGAAGAGATTGCCAGCAGGTCAAGGGAGATGTTCTGCCCCTCTACTGAGCCCTAGTGAGGGCACATGTGAAGTGCCATGTCCGTTTCTGGGCTCCTCAGTACAAGAAAGACATGATGCTTCTGGAGCAGTTCCAGCAGAGGGCAACAAAGGTTATTCAGGGACTAGAGCATCTCTGTTATGAGGAAAGGCTGAGATAGCTGGGCCTGTTCAGCCTCGAGAAGAGACAACTAAGAGAGGACCTCATCAATGTATACAAGTATCTAAAGGGAGGGTGTCAAGAAGGTGGAGCCAGGCTCTTTCTGGTGGTGCCAAGCAGTAGGACAAGAGCCAACAGGCAGAAACTGATACACAGGAAGTTCCATGAACTTCTTCACTGTGTGGGTGACCGTCCACTGGAACAGACTGCCCCGAGAGGCTGTGGAGTCTCACTCACTGATTCAAGAACTGAGTGGACACAATCCTGTGCAACGTGCTCTGGGATGACCCTGCTTGAGCAGGGAGGTTGAACCAGATGACCCGTTGTGGTGCCTTCTAATGTCACCCATTCTGTGATATTACTTTGCACTTCAGTAGTTTGATTCAAGTAAGTTTTTCAAAGCATATGGTGAACTTTGTAAAAGGGAAGCTACTTTGAAAAGAGATGTATTTTCAAAGCTCAATTTTTAAAAATTTTTAAAGTTTACTTTTCAAGTAGGTAGTATCTAACAGCAGCATGAGCAGGACTGAGTGTAAAGAATGTTTTTTTCCTAGTGCTGGGAAAACCCAGTGCCAAACTGTACAGCCAAAGCAAGGACCCGTAGCAGGATGAGGTTCAAACCAATCCAGATCCACTTAAAGCAAGATAACTTGGGTTTTCTTTAATCTTCTATGCCGACTGGCTACCACAGTCTTTGTTTCATCATGGAGGCCGTGGATAAAGTCTCAGTCTCTGCAGAACAAGAGCGTGTCTGTCTCAGCCCTCCATGTGCTGGCAGTGCTGTGGCACCAGCAGTGACAAAGGCATGCAGCAGCGTCTGGCCCTTCACCCAGGGCATGGGGAAGGGCAAGCGGCAGAAGGGCTCTTCGTACCACAGCTCTTCCCTGAGCTCTGCCATCCCTGGGAGTCTCAAAGATAGACAAAACAGAAGATGGAGCCTGGAGAGAGATGTTGGCTGTGGATGTTGTCAGTCATTTTACTAATCACTGCAAGGCACTTTTATGTTTCTGTTCAACAGTACAGCCCTAAATGTTGCCAAGTTTATTCCAGTAAAATAAACAGTTTTGACACAGAAGTGAACAAAATAAACCTAATCACAGTAGTGCTCACCACCCTGGAGTTGGCTTTTCTGGCTTCATTTCCCAGAGTTTCTGCCGTCTGACAGTCCAGAAATCAAAATGCATAAAAGAAAAGATAACATTAAGTATCTTATGAAGATCATGTAAGACTTCATCACAGAAGCCACTTTGAACAGAGAACGAGTAGTTGATTGATTACAAATTCTCAAATTTTCCCGTGGTCAGCAGACCTCTGAATGCGCAATATATGCAACACTTGCGTGTGCTGCAGCAATGACTTGTGTGCGCTGCTCTGCGCACGGTAATTGGCGCGGACACGCGTGACTCAGGTGAGCGCCGCGGGCCTCGGTGTCGGTGCGGCTGCTGCAGTCGGGCGAGCGGTCGGAGGGTGGAGCGAGAGGGACGGGCTGCGGGGCTGAGCGGGCGGGCAGGCGGGAGGCACTCTCCACTCTCCCTTTCGGCGCGGGGAGGGGCGGCAGCTGCGCAGGCGTTGCTCGCACCCTGTTGATTAGTCAGTGCTGGGATGGCGCTTCCTGGGCCAGGCGCGGCGGCGGCGGCGGGCGGCCCCCGCCGGTCCCGGGGGGCGGCGGGAGCAGCAGCAGAGGCAGCAGCAGCAGAGGCAGCAGCAGCAGCCGCCGCCGCCGCAGCGGGCTCCCCGCGGGCCTCCCTCTCCGCCTAGCCCCGCGTGTCCCGGGGCGGCTGGCGCTGAGCGAGCCGGGCTCTCCCTCCCTCCGTTCCCGCTCCGCCGCCCTCCCGGCTGGCAGCTGCCCCGCCGGCGCTGCCTATCTGGCTGCTCCCTCCGCTCCCGGGTCGGGAAGATGGACCCCGGCCCGCCGCTGGGCTGCAGCCTCAAGGACGTGAAGTGGAGCGCGGTGGCCGTGCCGCTGGACCTGCTCGTCAGCACCTACCGCCTGCCCCAGATCGCCCGGCTGGACAGCGGTGCGTGGGGCGGGCAGCAGCGGGGCCGGGGCCGGGCGGGCAGCGCGGCCACTCCCGGGGCACCCCCTCCCCTCCCGCGGCTCCCTGGGCGCTCCTTGCGCTTCGCACTGCCCGCAGCGCGGCTCCGTGCGCCGCTTCGCTCGCGTCGGGGTCCGCGCCGTGCTGTGCATCAAAATACCTGTGTCGTGTCCGCCCGTCCCCGCTCCGTGTGTGTGTGTGTGCGGAGCCGCGCTCGGTGTTTGCGGTCAGCTGCCTGCCCTGCTGAGAGAGGTTCTCGCCGTCCCAAATTATGGGCGGAAGGGCATTGCAACACTGGACACTCAGTGCTGCGATGGAAGTGATGCTACAACACGGCCAAATAAGAAGGGATATTAAGTAGCCAAGTGGGCTAAATTCCAAGTGTTACACTTCACTTAGAAAGCCACGGACCTGTAAAAAGTGTAACGTGAGAAGCCTTTACAGTCTCCAGATAACTTTTTTTATTACAGTTCACTTGGGTCTCACCTGCAGTTTCCAAGTCTGCAGCTTTTTGTTTACTTCAGGAAATAAGAAACAAGCCTGACAGAAGAGCTATGACAGCAGCATTTTACCTTTCGTAGATCTGTGTCTTAGAAAGTAAAGGGGGAAATTTTTATAAAGGCTCAGACAGCTACTTTGTAATAATGTGTATGTGCATTGCATGGTAGCTCTGTGAAAACTATCCAACTCTCTAAGGGAATGCAGAGGATAACTCACAAATTGGGGAAAAAATTCCAAGGTTTTTAATTCATTACCTTATGAATTCACCATATACTTACACGATGTAATATAGAGCAGTTCTTGATTTATCAAGTTTTTGTATTGACTTGAAAAGTTAAAAGTTAGGACAGGCATCATCCTCTGTTACTCCCCAGTGTGCTGGTCAAGATGAGGACTGGTTTATTACTTAACAGCAGCTTCCATAATCCAATGATGATTTTTTATTTTGTCTCTTGATTTTGCAGTACTTTTCCTTTCATTTGTAGTACTCTCAGAGCTGGCGCTCAGAAGTAGGTTAAAGAAAAGCTTTTTGCTCTTTTAATTGCATCTGCCTGTTCTTTATACTGTCAAATCTGTGTTGTCCTATGAAAGTGGCAAAGTTGGTGTGTTAAGGAGTTCCTCATGTAATACCTTCTGTCACTAGACACAGCTAAGATGGCCTCCAGTCACTGCACTTAAGGCTGTCAATTTACTTGAGATTCCTGGCAGTGATTCAAGCTTTAACAGGATGCATCTATTGATGACTTATTAATTTCCCTCTCTGTGTCTTATACTTCCCTACCCCCCCACTCCTTTTGACTTGCTTTATTGAAAGGGACCTGAAAGAGCTTTGTGTGTAGAGAAAGTTTATGGGTTTTGAATCAAGCAATTTTGGGGGACGGAAAGGGGTGGGTCTTGTGTTGGACCCAGTGATGGGAGTAATTGCTGGGGAGATGAAGATGGTGTCGATTTTGGACAAAGACTTTTTTATCCCGTATGCCACACTTACAGCATATGCACAGGCAAGTAGATATAAACAGAGCTGAGCTCTTTTGCCCGTGCCCTGAGATGGCCAGACATGAGGCAGCTGTTGGTGTAGGTGTCCCTCGAGTAGTGGTTCAACCTCGCACTAAGCCCTGCCAGGAGGCAGGCTGAGGTACAGCTCAGCACCAAGGGCTTTGACTTGGAGCTGGTTGAGGTCTGGCCAGTTCAGAGGCTCTTGGGTCTGGTTTTACTTACTCATATGGATTTACTTTTAACTTCTGGGACTACAGATGGCAGACGAATCAATATTTTATAAAGAACACAGACGCCATGGTCTTGGTGATGCAAAGAGAATGCTTTTCCCTTTTCCACAGGAGATTGTCTTGCAATAAGAAAAAGTAACCATGAATTGGTGCATAGTCTTCTACAGGAGGAAAGTTAGGAATGTACAATGTTTGTGGAATTGACTGGAGCATGGGCTGTTGACAGATGGTTGCTCTGCATCCCTGTCCTTGTCTTGCAAGGTTAACAAGCGAAACACTGTCAGAGAATTTCTTGATGCAACACTGAAGAAAATAAATGGCGAGTCCAATCCAAATGTGTGTCATCCAATGCTTAGGAAGTTTAAGGCTACCTCTGTTAGCAAAGTAGCTCTTGTGCCAGTTTTATCAGGGTGCGGCTTTGTCTCTAGGTCAGGGTTCGCTTACATAGAAATGGCCTCATCTCTTCTTTAAATGCTGAATTCCTCTCCAGATCAGTGGAAGCTGCCTGTGTTTTGTGCTGTTGGAAATCAAACCACCTGTAGATGTCTGTCTTCAGTCACCTTTTGATTTTGAGATTGGCCTCTGTCGTTAGCAGCAACTTGTTTCTAGACTGGTTCTTTCAGTTACGAGGTTTTATGAAAGGCAGAATTTGTTTCTTCTGTTGGTTCAGGATGTAGGAGAAGGATTGTAAATCTAGAGTTGTATTTTCTTCAGAAGATGCCAGTCTTGCTGTGTTGTTTCTACATTTCTTAATGGAGTTTAGCACTAGGTGGATAATGTTCTTAGATGATACCGATACAAGATCTCCAGTTTTTCACTGTTGCTTCACCTTGAACCTTCCAATTTGAAGGGAAAGAAGGGGTTTGCTGAATGCAGTTTTGTTCTTCGAACTTGCATGTGTAGCTCCTGGAAAAATGCCCTTAAGTAATTCAGTTTGATTTCTCGACAGGATAAAGTTATGAAATATTTATATGCACTAAATTTGGTCCTCTGCTAAGAAGGAAGAGTTTTTCTTGATGGTACAGGAGGAAGTAGTCTGTTGTTACATCAAGATACAGTTGGAAGCAGTTAGGCATCGGTGCCTACATTATCCATCTAGAAATGATAAATATGTCAACTT
This sequence comes from Sakesphorus luctuosus, assembly GCA_013396695.1. Lineage (NCBI taxonomy): Eukaryota > Metazoa > Chordata > Aves > Passeriformes > Thamnophilidae > Sakesphorus > Sakesphorus luctuosus. The sequence continues at coordinate 987,585 of VWZD01010836.1, forward strand.
CTCTTTTTTTCAGCTTAAATTTTAAGACTGTGTTTCGAGTTATGCTTTTGGATGCTGTTACATCATAAATCAAATTTTGTTAGTTTTAATTTGTTTATGTGTTTTAACACTTTGCTGGCAAATTTTGTTCTATTCATTGAACAAATAGACAAAAAAACCACCAAACCTGTTGCTCTTGAGGTGAAGTAAATGTTTGGGTTTTTTTCAACTTCTGTAAGAAATATTTCTAGATGGTAGCTCCAGTACAAAACTGCTAAAAGAGTGGTAAACACCATACCAAAGAAAATGCATGGGCTTTATCTCACACTTGGAATTCACTGAGTGGGCTCTTTCACGTGAAAAGAAGGAAGATTCAAACAACAAGAGAGGAGCAAACTTTGTGCTATGTTTTTCTTGTCCTTCATCCCCCACTCTCCCTCGCTGCCCTCCAGCCCTGAGTTGCATTATCGCGGCTGAATCCCACCCCAATGAGAGACTTGTGGGTGGGTACAGTGGGGAAAAGATTTTGCTCTGGGAACCCGCAGGAGAAAGAGATCCTATCAGTGTGGTGATTGCAACAGGGCAAAAGGTGAGCATTGCTGGTCTGTGAGAACCAGGGGCACATGGGAGGCTTGGCTTGGGTCTCTTCAGACCATCAGGAGAAAAAGCTGTGGCTGTGTCTTGTTGCTGACATGGAAACAGTGTTGTGCATGGTTATCTCAGGGCTTTAAATTTCTGTTAATTATTTTTCTAAGGACAATTTTGCAGGGTGAAAGAGAAATGCTATCAAGGTTAAGATCTGGAAAATATTGCTTTGCGTAGAGCTGAGCTTCAGGCCAAGCATTTTTTCGTAAGCTCACTGCTCCCTTCAGACTCCCAAGAGCCTGTCATTCTTTCTCTTCGCGGAACTCCCTTTTTCCCAGACACTCTTGTGTTTCCACAAGTAAAGAGCAGCCTTTGCTAGTAGGTAGTGGATATGAACTGGAAGAACTCACAGAAATTCACAGTTTGTGTACAAAGGCTAAAGTTTCTGGGAGTAACAGTTCATGGGATCCTCTGATTTTTATGTATTTCTTGGACAAGGGATAAACATATTTACACATGCTAAAAAAAAATTAAAAAGATGTTATGGAACCTGGTGCTCTTGGAGTCAAACATAGTGGCACTTCTCCTCAACTCATGGAGAAGCGATTCCCTGCTTTGCATGGTAGGGAAACCATGCTGAACTTTGCTGGAAGTGAGATCATGGATCTTGATGAACCACTGAGACTCTGAAGGAAATTCTTCCCTATGCATTGCAAATGTGCTATAAGATGAAATGACAGAATTAGTGGCTACAAGGAAAGGACAAATCTGTAAAATGGATAGCAAATTTAAAAGGTTGTTTCTTCTTTCTTACCCCTGAGACAGCTCGTGTGCGTATCAGCAGTGGGTGAATAATGAGTTTGTGCTGCTGTTGCTCCTGGGGATGAAGGGATTTTCTTTACTTACTTATTTTATTTCAGATTCTCTTTTTCTCTTCCATTTTAAAACTTTTTCATGGTGACATCTGTCTACCTCAGTCATGTTCAGGGCCCTATTGTTCTATGCGGCACATCACTGTAGAGCTGATTCCAGTTCCACATATCTGGAAACAGAGCACCCTCACATCTTATCAAAGAACATCATACTTAATAGAACAGCATGACTGTGTACATAATGAAAATTTTGCCTTGCGTCACTCCACAAGTGCAGGTTATCTGTGCAGTTAAACAATACTTCAAAACTACAAAGAGACTTCCTCTTTAAAGGTCTGAATGCTGCTATCGTGCTCTAATTGTCTTGAATGACCTTCTTTTGAGAAGGTAGTGCAGAGTGTCTCAGTAGTCTATTATTGAATAAATCTTTAAAAGACATCATGTGGGGGTAGGGCAAAGCTTTTCAGTGGACCACGAAAGAGGTTTCAGATATGCTTAGACTGGGAGCAGTGGCTGTGATGTGATTGCCCACTCTAGCTGGGCATCTTATGTACTGTGGTGTGGTAGGTGACAGTTCTTATATATTGGGCAGATAGACAAGTATCTCTGATTTGAAGGCAAAAATCCTCAAGATATACATTATATCCACATGGTTTGATTTCTTCCTTATGCGCTGAGCAGCTTTGAAACTCCAACTGTTTATTCTGTGTGTTCTGCCATTAAAGTGTAATCTCAGAAGCATCTCCTCCTTGCTCCCTCTTCTTTCTTGCTTTATTGTGCGGTCTGCTATTTCCATCCAGACAATTGAATGAAAAGCAATTGTCAGGTTGCCACTAGCCACTGCTTCTGCATTTTTGTTTTACTTGGGGTTTTTTTTCCTTCTCCCCTGCTGACAGAGATGTGTTTCAGAAACATTTCAGTGAAAAAGCTATTAATTCATTTAAAACCTGCAGCTACCGAAGGATGTCTGTGAAGATTATAGTGCCCTGCTGGAGATGGAGGCCAGTAACTTGGCAACACCTATTCCCAGGAGTACCACAGGTGTCCAGTAAGGTAGACAGACTTCAGCAGCATACCCATTTTACCCCTAAAAATCCATGATTTCTTTTAGCTGCTTTAATGGTTGGCAATGATTCAATGTGCAGTACTGTGTATTCTGCATTCTTTACCCAGCTGTTTGAACCCTTGGTAGTGTGGTAGGGTTGCTAAGAAGGAAAATAGTTGCCTTACTCTTATTTCCTGCATACTTAATAGATGTTCATATTCTTTTCTGTTATTCAGAGTGTGAAACTACTAGCTCTTTGTTTCAGTTTGTAAAGTTTTGACTCTGTTAGGTGAAGCCTTTGTGTGTGTCCCTGGACAAACACTTCCTGGGTAATTCTGTAGTGTAGGCATGGAAAGATGAAATACCATTAGTCTTTTCTTAGTTGGAATTCAAGTGCTGTGACTTTAAATCCATGGGAATTTTTCTTTCTTCCCCCCCCTCCATTTAAATTGCATCTAGCTTTCAAATATGGCACAAGATACACATAAAATCAAAGGTATTAAGGTGCCTTGAACAGTTAGTAAAACCCTTAATTGTAAAAACAAAGGTGGTGTGATGAATCATATGCTGCTGTTGCAAGGAATGGTTTAAGTCTCGCTTAGGAAAGAAGGGTTTTGTTGTTCTCTGCTTTGTCTGTAGGTGCTGTTCTGGAACTAGGTGTTCCTGGCTTTGGTGATTACGTGAGTTGGCACTCCCTGTAATGCCCCAGCAAAGGCAGCTCCAGGGAGTATGCCAAGACAAAGTGCTGGAGGATATTGGACAGTGTGGTCTGGTGCTACAGGATTTGATGGAAGTTGTGGGAAGAACTGCAGTGTGTTCCAGTCATTCCAGTGGTGGTTTGTCAGCAGCAAAGGGCATGGGTGTTGCTGTATTTCCTTTTGGCATTAGGAGTAACAAGTTGGTTGGATTAGGAAAACTTAAGTCTCTCCCCTATAGGAAAATATTATCATCTTAATGTGGATTGCATATGACTCAAAACCAACCTTCATTAAACTCAGTGAGCCAATATTTCAAGTCTGAAATGTTTTGCTTTTAATGATGCTTCTCTTTGGAACAAGTTTTATGTAGCGTTTGTGGTCTACAATTTTCATACCATTTGCAGTATGAAAAACTTGTGAACTTCACTGTGCCTCCACCTGTAAGCCCTGTCTGCTCACCTAAAGGGCTTAGCACAGAAAAGTAAAATTGAAGTGTATAAGCAGATTGAAGAGAGTGTCTTTACTGAGGATCAGGGCCACATCTGCTCTGCAGTCTCTGAGGTGATGTGCATGTCAGCATAAAACTAGTATATCACAGCTTTGCCAGAGCACCTGCACGCTTGGCTGAGGCTTTGCACTAGCAAGAATAGCTGCTAAGTCTCTGTCTTCTGTACTGCTACTGCATGGAGTATTGCCCTGCCAAGCTTGGTGCTGCATGCTGGGGGCCAGAAGAGTCTGCTGGCGGTCGGGAGGGTTTGGAGTCCAGCCTGCTCATCCTTCAGGTTGTCTGTTGTGTGGAGGGAAATGCTCCTGAGCCTGTAGAATGCACACTGAGTGGATCAAGACATGATGAAGGCATGAAGTGCCCAGAGATTGCTGCTGGAGCTGTAGGTTCTGGGTGTGTGGGGAGTTCTGTGTGAGACCACAGCATCTGCAAGCCCAGACAAGAGCTGATGGGATCTCAGCAGAGGAGAATGAATAGTGATTTTACCAGGAAAAGCAGTAAATCTTGTCATGGTGGGGAAGGTCACTTGGAGCTTCCTGGAAGTGCAAACCTTCAAGAAATGCAAAATTGCTTGAAAAGTGCCCTTTTTGTTTGTTGAGTTTTTTTTTCTTGGTGTTATAATCTTCTTGTGATCATGGAGAGCTTGAATGCTTGCATATTTCCCTGGTCTGTGAGAATGCTGCTGGGCTTCTAAAGAGAGCCAAGGATAAAGATTTAAATATGATCTCGGAGACTGGAAGATGCCTGAAAGCTCAACCTATGAAGTTGATACTTGGTTTACTTTATCCCAGGGCTGAACCTTAGTGACTCAAATATCAATGTTATGTAAACCAAAATATACTGCAATTCTGTTTGTGAAATGAGCAAGGAAAACATTGTGGTAGTGACAAGGAAATTGAGGCATTTTGCCTTACAGTCAGAGATAAGGGAATGGGAAAATTCCAAAAAAAGCCCTGTTTGACAGGCCAGTATGTGTGCCATGTGCTGCTTTGCTTGCTGTCTTGGTGCCTTCATGGCAAAATGTCTACCGGGTGTGAGTGAGGATGTGGGTCAGTGGGTGATAGGGTTCAAGGGACAGACCAGGAGGCTGTGGTCACTGTCTGAGGGATCATCAACCACTGGCCAGGATGAAGTGTTGGGGGGTGTGTCCTCCTAAGGCAAGGTGCTGGACTTGAGGCTGTGTGGGGACACAGTTCTCCTCTGCAAGAGGGATGTGGGCGAGTTGCACAGAGATTAACCACCCTAAACAGAGTGAATAAGCCTTCCTTCTGTCCTGAATGTGCAAACTATGCGCCTAAGCCTGACCCAGGGGCACAAGTGGAGAAAGGTCCCTGTGTGTAACCTAAGCAGGCATTTCAAAATTGTCCCCCCAACCCTGTGCTGTGCTGCCAGGGTTGTTGGTGAGGACTGAGTGAGCTGGGCTGCTGGACTGCAGCAGAGCATGCTTGCCTCACAGCTGGTTCTAAATGCTCAAGTTACTGACTTCTAGGAACTTTCAAAGTAACTCACAAATGCTTGGATACCCCACTCCTGTGTTGGTTTTTCTGTTTGCAGCTTTTTTGTTATTGCTGTTTCAACTGGCAGTTTTGCTTATTTGCCCCACTAAAAGTGAACACTGACTATTCTTTTTGCTTCCTGGAACTTCATCATTTTTGAGATGAAAGAGAGAAGGTTGGGGTGGAAAGATGAGGGAAACTTTTTCTCTAATGAGTGGGAGGGAAAAGGCACATGGGCATAGATTGGATCTTTTTGTCCAGCTTTCCTGTTGCATCTTTTAGTGGGTCCCTTCAGGGCATGGTTGGGTTCAAGGCACTGTTGGCTCCAGTCTGCATCATTCTGCAGGCTACTGAGCTGCACTTGTGGACTTCCAGTAGGTGTTGCAAGGTTATCTGCAGTCATTTCCAAGGTCACTGTCAGGTAGAACATTCAGTACTGTCTAGCAGTGGCAGAATGGAGCAGTGCAAGAAGTTACTTCTATTTTTCTGTTATACTTTTCTGTCTTTAGATGGGATAGTCCTTAATTTCACCTCTTCCATCTGTTGTATTGTCTGTCCTCAAGCTTCTTCTAGTTTCAGTGCAAACTGCTTCTTCGTCCCTCCATGCCCTCATCTTTTTGCTCTGTGCCTTCTTCTTTTCCCTCAACTTGGAGGTAAAAGGTGTTTCTTGGACCAGAGAACAGTATGATGTTTGTGTGTGCATGTTTCAGGAGGATAGCTGTGAATGTGCTACCAGAAGTGAGAAAGGCAGGGAGGGTTATTTCAGGAAATTCTAGAGACTGCAAGGTTTCTGGTCACTGAGACCAGAAATTGAAACTACAGCTTGTTGCTGTTGGAAGGACACATGTTCTGGGCTTTGCTACAGTGAGATGGTTTTTATCAGTGCAGGTAACACAGGATCTTCCCTTGTGCAGTCTGTTGATGTGCTTTTTTGTTTCACTTCAGTGAAGGGAGTTTTGCAGGACTCAAATGAGATTTGGTAGGCTTTGCATGCAATGTTCCCTTTTCTCAGGCTGTGCTGACTGCTTGCTCAACTTACAGAACGAAAGTGGGGATGCTGTGTATTTGTAGGAATAATAGTAATCTTTATCCATTTGTTATATGATGCTGAGCTGAAAGATGAATCTTATGTGTATATCCCTGCTGGTTTCCAAAACCTTTAATTATTTCTGCTTCTTTCTTAGCAGTTTTGTTGAAGCTTCAATTTATGCAAAGGTCAAAATGCCTCATTTCTTCTATGAAGGGACCATAGCCACAGACATGAGTAAAATCAGAGATCTGAGTTGCATTTATGTAATTTCATTATGGTCAGAGGTTTTTTTTGTGTCTTAGTCTCTGAATGGGAAGCAGGAAACTCATAGCAGGAAAATACAGAGAGCATCAGCACATGTGTGACTCAGAGAGGTGATAGGGTTGTGCATGAAAATACAAAATATGACTCGTTACACACCTGTGTTACTGCAGCCACTGGACCCAGGATGTGGCTGTAGACAAGCAGCAAAGCTGCAACAGCACTGCAGCTGAATGTAGGGCAAGCTGGAGGAGATTTTTCTGTTGCATGTCTTATGGCTTGCAGTGTCAAATATCATTTGGATTCCTGTCAATATATAACAAAATATCTTAAGACCAAATTGCCTGTGGGCAAAGATAAATGTGCCCTCGAGGGGAAAGTGAGGCATGATGGTCTTTTTTATTTCACTCTGTATTCTGCATGCTGCTTACCAACAGAAGCTTTCCTATTCACAGGAGGAGTTTGTTTGGGGGTTTTGGTGCCTTCTTAAGATCATACAAATATTATCAAACAGCTATTAAGAGCTTTTCCCTTATGTTATATTAAAAACAAAGCCATTCTTTTTATCTTGCAATTTAAGTGTAGGTTCCTCTGAAACAATGGAAATAAATTGCATTCAGGATTGAAAGTGTTGAATCAGTAAAGATGTAGGGTCAGCCTTGATTGTATTCCTTTTGTTAGTATTCCCATATTACTCAGATACTCTTACTGTTCCAGGATGCAACCAAAGCAAACGGGTACCTAATTAGAGTTGAGCATTCAAAACTTCTGTCTGTGTATGGAGTCAGCCTGTGTTTGAAAAGACATTGGTGATATTTGGATTTTTCTGGTTTGAACAGAAGGGACAGAATGGACATAGCTAAAATGCAGAGGCAGTGGCAGCTCCAACAAGTGGGTGTTGTGTGTGCACAATCCATTAGTGCTTGCTCGGTCTGTGAGAGCACGGGGAGGTGGGCCAGGCCACTGGGCAAGCAGCCAGGTGGCAACCCCACTTCAGAGCAGAGCTGAACTTTTGTTCACTTCCAGCTGTTTTTATTCAATTCTTACACAGGCTGCAAGAAATATGAGAGATGAATTAAATGTAATGATGAGTTCTCTCAAAGCCAAAGAAAACTATGCTTGAGCAGCTCCTGCATTTGGGCTGCTTTATTGTTAATTGGGAGCTCATCCAAGATACCCCAAGTTCAAATAGGGATCACTGCTGGGCAACACAGAGTGGCATAGTGTCTCTTTAGGACTGGAAATATATAATGAGAGGACAGAGCGTGTTTACTTGGATACTATTTTAAAATATCATCTAATTATAAATAACTATCAATGGGAGCTCCCCAGCTCTCATGCTGTGCCCAGGAAAAGTCTGAATGAATAGACTGTTTTTCTGTCTGCCAGGGCAATCTAGAATTACATTCTAGCTCTTAAATCAATGAGGTTGGTAGGATAAAAATTTTCTTCATTGGAATCTGGGGAGATTTAGCTAGCTTTCCCTTACCAGACTCCCAACCCCACTGCACATGGTAAGAGATGACTTCTGCAGCAGCTAAGGTGTACAGCCACCTCCAGTTTGATAGCTAATAAAGCAACCATTCTGTATCTGTGCTTGGAAATAAGTAAGTAGCCAGTAACAGCGTGTAATGCAATGCTAAATGCTGAGACCTCCCACCTCTTAAGTATTAAACTTCTCCAGTGAGGCACCTGATCTTAAAACAGGCACTTAGAAGTGTATCCTCTGGTGGACCTCACAGTATTTATAGACACATCTAAGCAGGAGTTCTCTAGCGTGAGGAATGCCTGCTTCTAATGAAAGAAAACCTTGTCTCTTGATGAAGTATTTAAAGGAGCTGATTTGGATGGCAGCAGGCTGCTCAGAGGTCTCATTACTACTGTGTTTTTCTTTTGGTCAGGTAGTGCTGTCTTTCTCTATATCTGTACCTGTCAGACTGCGTATGAAAGCTGCTCTTTCGATTCCTCATTTCCAGACCTGGTGCCTGGATTGTAAAGGGCAGATAAATATTTTAATTTTTTTTAACCCTCTCAACTTTCGTCATGAGAATTCAAAATGGAAAATAAACTAAACATGGGATCAACATAATTCTTTTCTCTCCCTCTCTGTGGTAACAATAAACTGGGCTGGAAGCTCTGTTGCATGCAATGAAAACTTATTTGGCTTTCTCCTCCATATTTCTATTCTGTGACCATTTCAAGTGTAGTTAAAATGCATCATGCCTTGCTATTATTCTTAACCCTTCAGATTTGTGGCCTTCAGTGGCTTCAAGACCAGAAGGCTTTCTTCCATAAGAATCTCAATTTTTAATCAATTGAGGGAATCTAAGATATTTTTTCCATTTTTTTCACTTCAAATATAAAATACCATAATAAATAGTTGGCACTATTCAATATGTTGCAGGGTATCAGAATAGTTTGAAGAATTGCTGAGATTTTCTAGGTGATCTGTAAGTAACCATGGTGCTTGACTGTTTTGTTGGATCAATCTTAGAGCTAAATCTGTCATGAGGATACAGCAAATCTGCAGTTTACATCTGATGATGCTCAATATTAATAAGAAGAGTAAATATGATAGTAGCAGAAAGTTACTGTGTTTTGGAATGTAAATGTTAAGATGGTTTTTCCCCGTGTGGGAGTGGAGAGCAGTCTGTGTTGAAAGATGTGTTTTGGCTTGTTTGGCTTGAATTCATAAAAAGTAAGGTTTCTCATTCTGGGATGTTTGTTCTGAAGGCTTGAAATAAACACAAACAAAGCTCAATGAAATCTGTGTTGTTACTACTCTTGCTTTTTTTTTTTTCTCACTAGTTTTCTTATGAACACAAAGAAAGCAAGATGCCAAGGTTCAAACTGTGAGATTGCTAAAGTCAGCAGAGCGTTTACCGTCAGTGGCAGTGGCACCAAAATTCCTCTTACTGCTTATTTAAAATATTTGTTCTTCTCTTCCCTGCAGTAGGTCAAACAGATTTTTTTTTAAGGCTCACTGAGATGCTGTCTCTATGTATTTGGAGCTAGAGAAAACCTTGTCTTGGAACAAACTGGATTTTTCAGTGGATTAATCTGTCCCATAGCTTTGTAATGAGATTATGGTTTATGCTGATTTGTTGCAACAGTACTGGTATATCCAGTCATTCCAATAGCAAAATGCTAATCCTAAAAAAATAAATCTGTCTTCTTGCTGGGAGGCATAAAAAGAATAGGGGGATGGGAGTCTCTGCTCTCTTGTTAGGTATTAGTGAGTGATAAGTTCAGGATCAGTTGGATTGAAGCAATTTGATTGTATCAGGCTTTTGCAGAGGGATTGGAAATTGCAGAAATAAAGCCTTATCTCTTTTCTCCTGATTGTGAAATATTTACTGGTCACCCAGAGCAAAGTTTGATCATGGTACTGCGAGGCTGAAGGATTACTTCAATACATGAAGTACCCCAAGCAGTAATATTAGGCAGTCTGAGGGTGATGCTGTCCCTGCTCCTTCCCTGCTAAGCAGGTAGGGTTGGTGAAGCAAACTGGATGTCCTGTGCAGACAACTGAAAATTCTTGCAGCGTAGCCAACAGCAGTTGCGTTTCATCCAAGGGAAAAGGTGTACAGTGGGAAGAGGCTTCGTTTGGACAAAGTATTTCTTGAGTAGATGCATCTTGCTGAGCTCTTCCTGAAGCTGCAAGAAGATGCAGTGTCTCTCCCTGCACCGTCCAAAGCTGAGACAAGTGTATTGCTGGTGGCAGACCTTCCTGCAGATGTGCAGCTTTTGGGCAGCTGAGTGTCTCACTCTGGGCTAGATGAGGTTGGATGAGTCTTGTGGACATTTCCTGTCTTGTCTCTGCAGTGGAGTAAAAGAGATTGTGTGAAACTCTTGCTAAGTTTGTGAGGTACAACCAGAGCTGGCTTTGATGCCTGAGCTCCCCTGTGACTCAAATAAAACTATTTTAAAAATTTAAAAATTTTTGAACTCTTTCGTCATGTAAAAAGCAACTCTAAAGACCAGTAGTTCAAGTCTTAATTTGAGAGACAGCACACAAGATTTTCAACTAATTTTGCCTCATCTTCCCTGCTGCACTTGCAACTTTTCCCCTTTTCTTGCTTTTGGCAGAAGAAGGAAGAATCTTAAAATAATTATGAATCATTATGCTCTCAAGGGAAACTTGTCATCTGCTGGAAGGTGTGGAGTCCATGCAGCAGATAGAAGGTTAAGTCAGTATTTGGATTTTGATTTTTTTTTTTGAGGGAGAGAGGTGCCAGATGACAGTTTGAATCATGACAGAAGTACTGGTTTATCCAGATAACAGGAAGCAGAACAAATTAATGTGCTGCAGGAATGGAAGTGTTAAATGGAAGCACATATTGAAAAGTACTTGGAAGTTTGTTTGACAAGGAAGAAGGGAAACTGAAAAGTGAGGCTGATTATCTACAGACCTAGAGATAACTGGAATTTTTATTCCAGATCCTTGTGTGCCAGGCTCAAAGATTGTGTAGCTGGGCACAGAGCCCTCTGCTTTCATCTTTTCCACTATGCTCAGACACAGACAGTCAGATGAGACCACTGTCAGGCTTTCCTAATGAATCTCTGCCCACTTTAAATTAAAAATTTAGTACACTATGTTTTATAGCCCTGAGATGTTTAAATTTTAACCTGGGTTGAGTTTATTTTGGTTGGATTTTTTTCATGTTATTCCTAGAAACTACATTTGCTCCTAGAAATTACAGTATTTACCCTTTAAACTCACTAGCAGTCTGTATTTAGACTTTGCATGATACACTCTCCTGCAAGTTATTGTGCTTTCCTTTAAACAAGGAAGTTGTCTGATCACCTAGATTGTAATTTTTAAATCAACCTCTTTTTGTGTCTGTGTGGAATAACAAAGTGAGACTGACAACATGGAGAGGCTTTCAGAGCAGGTTTTTCTTCATTAGTAGTGTTTTCTACAACTGTGTGCTCTTTTTACTTCTCTCTCATTAGACATTTTATGCAAGAGTAACTGTTCCAAGCATCTGTTCAGTCAGAGTGACAAAAAAAAAGAAAAAAAATTCAAGTCTAATGTGGCTACAAGTAGGTTTTATCATGTAACAAAATATTTCTGGGGTTTCCTTTCCTTCCTTTAAGGAATGTTACAAGGATGTGAATTTTTTCCATGCAAATCCCTGTTGCTACTTCAGGCTGGAGAATTTGGGTGTTGTTCTCTACCTAATGAACTTTTTCTGTTGACCTACATATAGACCAATGCTTTTGTGAAAGAAGTAGCACTGACAGGCTGAACAGTTCATGGAGATTTGACTCAGTAACCAAGTACAGTGCCAAAGCTTAAGCAAGCAAACCACCCTAATTTAATATTTATTAGTCTTTGACATTCATTGAGGTATGTCTCCATAGATAAATACCCAGCAGCCGCTCTGGAGTATGATGCAGCATGCAGAGAACAAAAGGTTTCACTTCCTCACTACACCCTCCCTCAGAGTTCAGGGAGAAGTTGTCGTGAGAAGAGGTTGCATGACCAGCTAAATAGAATTAAATAATATGGTTTGTTCTAATTTGAATATTCGGGCTTAGCAAGCATTTTTGTTTCTTCACCCAAAATTTAAATTCCAAACTTGTCCTTATAAAAGAAGAAAACTTTAAGTATCAGTGAAATGGTCTGTAGGAGAAGAGGCAGCTGTTCTGCCAGTGAGGTGTTGTGGCAGTAAATGTGACCGAGTGCTCGAGGTGCTGAAGGATTGTGTGTTGACAGCCATATGGAGGTCTGATGGAAGCTGTCCCGTGCACTGTTGCAGTTTCAGTCTGCCTGAAACAGCAAAACCGCTTGATGACATCAGATGAAGTCCACGCTTCTAATGGAAAAAAGAGCATTTGCTCACTTGTTTCTTTCATCCCCTCTATGGCAACTGCCATCAGATAGTCATGTATGATGGCAACACAGATGTTTGGTTAACAAATAGAATATACTAGGTCTATCTTCTACTGAGTTGTCGCATACTAATTTCTTTTTTCTCCTCTGTTGTATGTGTTAAAACCAAAGAGGGTTATTTAGGCATATAGTCTTGTTCCCTAAGTGAAAGAATTCATGCTGCTCTTTGAATTCAGGCTCCAATGAAATCAGATGCCAAGACTCAAAACAGTTTGGAAAATTGACTGCTTGGATTCTTTTCCGTTAGCCTGTTGCCCATGCTAACAATTTGGGTGGGGTATTTTGTGTATGTTTTTCAGAGAACTTGTGCTCTTATTACCATGAAAACAACGCACTCAGTGCAGTGCTGCTGGAGCACTAGTGGTGCTTCCATGTGTCCTGAATCTAGTGAGTCCAAATTGAAATGAACAGTGAACACTCTTTGTGATGCAGCCTGACACACATCTTTTTTGGCTTACTTGTTCATGTGAAACAAGAAGTTGCCATCTGCTGTTTTTCTGTGGATTCTTATGCCTTGTTGTGTTGTATTTCAAGATATTAGAAGCCCAAACAAATGACTGGCTAAACAAGAACCAAAGTGCCGAGAGCTGTGTGAAGATTATGTAAAAAGGAGTCCACCAGGGAGACGAAACACAGACTTGCAGATGAGAATGGCCCTGAGTTAGGAGTGATTTTCTTTTTTTTTAAAGACTAAAGGATGTTGTGGTACCCAGCCTGGTTTAAGACTGGGTGGTACTGCGAAGTATAGCTTGGAAAGGCTTGCAGGTACCTGTGATGCTCACAAACCCTCATTGCCAAGGAGGCTGAAGCTGGTGTGTGCAATGCCTGCAGTTCATTGGTGTTTGGTGTGCACTGCTAGGTGTTTCTAACCTGTGTATGGACCCAGGTGTGTTGTTTCATCACTGTTGGGCCCTGGGCTTCCCAAATTTTAGATGGAGAACCCCTGAACTTTGTGCTGAAAGGAGGCCTTGGCTTCAGCTTTTACTTGCTGTGGATCTTCCAGAATGGTGAAAAGGAATCAAATTCATCTTAAGGTGTTACCTTCTGTGGGAGCTGTGTGACTAGCTGTGTCTGTAGAAACACAAGCTTGCCTTTCCAAAAACAAGATAACTTTTATAAATTTACTAGTGCACAGTGTTGTAGGTTCCTTCTTTTGGCATGGAAAAGCAGTGCTGGCATTTATATTTGTGCTAGCAGTGTGACCTCCCTCTGACCCGAAACATCTCTTTGCACAGTCATGAAGTCTGTAATACTGGTTTTTTGGGTTCTTTTCTTTTTGGGGTTTTTTTCCCCTTTTAAAAAGTAGTTTATAACTTCATTTCATACTGGCTGGGGCTGTCCTTTGTTTTTCACAATGCAGTAGGATAATGTTAAGGTGCATGTTAATGCATGGTTTGTTTGGTCCTCAACCAGGAAAAGTCCAGTGAAACTGCATGCCCAGTGGAGCAGATATCGTCTAAGTAGGGCTCCTCAGTGCAATGACAGCATAAGAAATAAGAAAGAACCTTACTTGTTTCTTTTTTCTAGCGTCCAATCATTTTACTTTCTCTTAGCTTTCAGTTGTTGCAATATAAACCCTCTTCCCTTTTAACATTATCCATGTGCTGACATTTCTGCATAGCTCCTTTGCAGCAGACCCCTCACCTGACCAGGCAACCACCTCTTTTTGCAGTTGCACAAATTAACCCTTCGTTCCTAACAAATGTTAGTGCAAACTCTAGTGGGGATAAAGTTGAAGTTATTCTTTTGTGTGGTTTTGTAGGTACCTAGCTGAGCACCCACTGAAATTTTTAATATTGCTGAGATTTTTCTATGTAATGATACATAATGTGATTGTGGAACATTAGATGGAATAATTAAACTCACCACCTACTTAGCTGACCAAGACAGTCTGGGTGATGTACTTAATTGTATGGCATCTGTTGCCTGGCATGCAGATGGTGTTCAGGCTTAATGAAAACACATGGCCTTAAGTCTTGCTGAGTTCTCCCTGGGGTTTCTCAGGCATCTTCTTCACCAGTTATTTCACAAAAGCCATCTTAAGTTTCTTGTGAGCTCCTAGTTCTTTTCTGTAAGCCTTTTTGTTCCAGGAAGAGCAAATTCAGCATGCTTAAACTGATGTGCAAGGGACAACATTAAGCTCACTTTGCAGTCTTCTGTGATGAATGAGATGGGTGGAATGTCTCCGTAACCATCTTTGTGGCAGGAGGAAATGGTATCTAGTTCATCTGGTGTGTGTAAATGGAATCTGTTACGTCACTGGAGCCTTGCATGCAACTTCTTTTTCACTGAATTACCTTGTTACCTACTATTTTAATGTCTCCAGATGCAAAGCTTATGCTTTAAGGCAGTGATGCAAACTCTTAGCTACGATGACAAAGCGTGTGGCATTATAAAGCATTTATATTCCTGTAGATCGCTGCTTATTTTTAGCAGTGTAGTTTCTGTGAATGAATGAGTCATATTGGCCTGGACATTTTTCAGTGGCTTGAATGTTAGTTTTTCAATACTAGGAGGAGAACCTTAAAAGTTGGTGTTTGGTTGTTGTTTTTTGGGCTTTTTTTTTGTTTGATTCATTTTCTTCAGTGATTGGTGTTGAAAAGTCACTGTTGTCTTTGGCAAACAGAGTGTATGGGACCTGTGTGAATTTTCTTTTATGAACATTAGGAAAAGGCTCTTCACTTAAGAGGGTGGTCAGTCACTGGAACAGGCTTTCCACGAAAGTGGTCAGGGCATCAAAGCTATCAGAATTCAAGGAGTGTCTTGGCGATTCTCTTGGTCTTATGGTTTAGTCTCAGGCAGTCCTGCGAGAAGCAAGGAGTTGAAGTTGATGATCCTTGTGCATCCCTTCCAACTTAAGATATTCTGTAATCCAGAAGGACGCAAAGAGGAGGCTGTAGAGCTCAAGACTCTTCAAAACCAGAGTGGTCTTCAGTTCTACCCCTGAGGCTTTACCCCAGATGTTTGGGAATTGTGAAAGGCTAAAATAAATAAAATTGCATGTCTTTCTAAAGTAAGCAGTGGCAACAACTTCCAGAGAGGTCAGTGCTTGCTTCCTTCTGTCCTGCAGCATTGACATATATTAACTCAGTCCCTAGGCAGGGCTGACCTCTGTTTTCTCACCTGGTTCTTAAAAACTGAAACTGAAAATAGAAATTAATCTCTGAATTTTTAGATCAAAGTATCCTGCTCCCAGTCTTGCCGCAGTTGTTAGCTGTTGATTTGAAATTGGAGCGTTTACAGTGACACAGCCAAGATTTGCCAAATGTGGATGATCCAGTTCTGGAACTGGAAAGAATTCTTAAAGAAGTATTGGCATTTAATGTAGGTGGTATTTAATAAGCATGGGACTCTTAAGCAATTACCTTTTTCTATAGCTGTATCAACGTATGAACTATTTGCCTTTGCTGGTCAGTGTTCTCCCTGCAACTGCCCTTCAGCAAGGGTGGCATTTGCATTATTAGAGGTTTTTATGAATTGTGTGGAAATGGATGATGTAATTAAAAAAATCATAATGAATCTTAGTTGCAATGAACACATGAAACCCTATTGCAGTGCTGCTTTGGTGGTGCAGGGTGAAGTAGCCCAAATACTGTTTGTGGTCAGAGTGCTTGTGGGAGGACAGCTTGTGATGGAACATACAGGCTAAGTTTTCAGTTCAGAGGTGTGAGGCTTTCAGTCTCAGGCAAGGATGGGTGTTGATGCTTTATTTTGGGTTTAGGCACTGTTAACAAATCATGGGTTTCTTAGTGTCAGGCATTATTATGAATAAACTTGACTCATATTTTGGAAAGAGGTAGGCAACTTGGGGAAGGGTGGAGAGTTGCATTTTATAATTCTTTGCTTCTCTGACTTTCATTTGCAGGGAAGAAAACCAACATGAATATTTGCATGTAGATTCTTTGTAGTGGTTTAATTATATTACAGGCATGGGGGCTGTGAGGAGGAGAAAGTGAAAAGGTAGAGCTAATCCATACTGGATCATAAGAGACAAAACTGTTACTAAAGACGAGTGGCCTGTGTTCTCTGTTTTCTCATGGTGTCTTATTTTGATGTAAGCAGGAGCGTAGGAGTATGTTGAATAGGTGAGAACAGAGTTGCATAGTTGGTGAATGTAAGGACTGCTGAGTTCTCTCCCACAAAGCTAAAATGTGATTAATAGAAGACTTGCTTAACTTGTGTTACTGAGACAGAGGGGAAATCAGATTGAATATGTGGGACTGTTTTGCAAGGCATGGTTGTCCCAGAAAAGTGTAAAGGGCTAAGTCTGGGCTGGGTTGGGCTGGGAGCAGAGTTGTGTAGCAAGTGTCAGAGGTATCTCTTTCCTGGAACGTCCTCTACTCCAGGAAGAAACGGCTCTAAAAGCAGTGAGCAAGTCTTATTGGGGAGACAGACTAGAAGAAAAGGGGGAAGAGTGTATGTATTGCCATGTTGTGTTGTCCTCAGTCACATTTTCCTCCCATAGCATGGAAGTCATCATTAGCCAGGTGTTTTTGCAACAACATTAATCCCTTGGTGACAGGGAACCTCTTCCTCTAAAGCAACCCCAGGAATCTGTCTCGCCCATGGTTAGGAAAGATCAGGGCTTGGTAAGGACAGACCTGCCTTTTGTGAGGGAGCCAGCGAGAATGTCAGCTCCCTGTCACATCGTTTCCACCTTCTCTCCTTGGCTTAGTCTCCTGTGGCAAAGCACAGAATTCATTTCCGATGTAATTGGTTGCAGCAAATAATTGGTGTAATAAGAATTGTGGTTTCCAAGGTTCTGTTTAAAAAACACAGCTACTTCCAGCTGCCGACTCAGTTACATAGCTACTCTTGGGCCTGCCTTACTAATCTCTTCTTACACTCACCTGTCCCACCCAATTTTAGTGGAATAACCACTTTAACAGATCATGGCATGTGAGCCATGACTGGAAGCACCTTTTCATAATGGGTGTCTTTATTTTCCTGAGAATATCTTTCTCAGACTCTTTGAGGGTGACCCATACTGTAATTATTTCCCTGCAATCCTGGATGTAGAATCCAGCCTTCCTTTAGGTAATGCTCTGAAATTATACCTACAGATTGTAAGGCAGAGAAAAAGCATACCAGAGATGCTTTGTATTTTATTCCAAATTTGTTTACCACTGGCAGTGAAACGGGTAAAATATTAATTCTTCCCTTAGGTTTCATTGGTTTGATTTTGTTGTGGGACAGAATAATTACTTGTTGCCATGGATTATAGGAAGCATGAATGTAACACTCTGAGCTGAAACATGAGTTTCAAATAACACCATTTATTATTATTATTATTTCCCTAAAAAATGTAAACTTCTGCCGCACGCTGAAGATAATTTTTATAAGTATTAGGAATTACCCTGTGAGCAGAAAACAGGAGAAACGGGAAATGCTCAAGGTCTGAAAATTTGCTAAAATTTAGCCGATGCATGATTCCTCCAGCAAATAGATCTGAATTTCTTTCAAGATATGATTGGGACCAAAGAGTTTTCTGGTGCTGCATGGCAGTTTTGCCACTCTTCCCTAGGCTTTCCAAGGTCCCTTATTCCAGTGTGGGTGGAGGGGTGGTGCTTCCCAGGGATCAGGAGCTGCTGTTAAGCAGCCTGCCTGTCTGGGCTGCCAAGGAATGTGGTCCAAGGAGCACTTGGAAACCAGTCTTGTGAAATGGCCTGTTTACCTAGAAGCTACTTTCTGTGCTGTGAAAAAGGATCTCTGTATACCTTTTAATTTTTTCAGGGTTTTTTTGTTCCTCCTCTACACCTCCATAATAGTAGTTTATGCAGATAGAAGTTAAAGACCCAAATCTGCAAAACAGGGACTTTCTTTAAGGTTTAACAGGTCATGGAACAGCAGACCCAGGGAAGTCCATTTACTGAACTGTGCAGGTTGAGCCAGGTCTCTCCCTTGTTTAGCCAAATCCCAGTTTCTGGAGGAAACAAGTGGAATCCTGTGGCCAAAGGGTGTCAGAGCAGATGATCGTAATGGTTTCTTCTGATTTAAGATCTAACAGTTCTCATACACGCCAGTTGCTGTGTTTTGAATCGTGTAGGAGGGTGCTTTCTGATAGAATGGGAGCATGAAATCAGGCAGGAATGGGGTGTGTAGTAGCTGTTGCCTGCGGTGGAAAAGAGTGCCTGTTGTGGGTGCATAAAAAGCTCAGTGGGAAGTAGCTTTCCTCTGCAGAGATTGCAGAGGGGAAGTGTCTGCTGCCCTGGGCTGAGGAAATTCTCATTCTTCCACTGACTTTTAGGAATGTCAGGGGACAGTGAGGGGATAGTGGAGTTTGCTGTAGTAGCTGAAGGAGATGGGTTTTGTCCAAACTTGATTCCAGGGCTGAACTACTTGCGTTATTTTTGGCTGTAGCTGCAGAGGGCTGGTGAGAGAGAAGGAAAATGAAATTTAAAACTCCATTATTCTTGGCTTGTGTTTTGTGTCTACTGAGTGTTCCTGAAAGTTCAAGTGACTACTTTAAGACACCTCGAGAAAGGCTGGGTTTTGTGTATTTAATACAGAAGCATACTGGGCAGGACTGCAGGTGTGTAAGAGCAGTCTGTCATGATACGCCCTGCTCTGTGAAATTTTGTTCATGTGTCATGCTTGAGATGTTTAGGTGGCATTTTGAGTGGTCTGTCTAATATGGCTCTTGCAACTGCTGGAAAACCAAGCAAGACATTCTAGTCGAGTGCTGCAAACTGTGGAGAAGGGCCAAATAAGTGGCAGAAGTGCAGAGGAGTTGGTAGGGACAGGGGAATAAAGGAGAGCTCTATCTCTGGCTGTGTTTGGGATTGATCTGAGAGACACCAGAGTACAAGAGTATGAGAAAGGGCCATTGTCTGAAGGTGCTTCTAGTTGAATTTATTTCTGAGAGGGGACTTCGGTGTGTGTTGAATTTTTACTTTTTTGTTTCTCCTTGTTAAGTGATAGCATTAGGTTTACAGACATACGAATGGCCAATTAGGCAGTGGCTTGCAAATGACATAGAATGACAAAGATGTTGTCTCTGTACCTGCAGGTGTGATATCCAGTTACTTAATAGTGATGAACAAGACTTGGCCTCAGGTGGCTGTAGGGTAGTGTGATGCTAATCTTTTAATATATGAATATACGGGGGGTTTCCTTTATTTAAAAATTAAAAGATCTCTGAAATATTTGTGTTGAATGAGATAGGCAGACAGAAACAGAAATATGGAAGGTGTTTATGGAGAAAGCTGAAAAAGGAGGCCCAAAGCCACTACTGAGTAATCTTAATTGCATCTCCATGATATTGTATGCATGCACTGAGTTATTTTGCTTTGTTTGTTTTCTGGAAGGCAAAGTGCTTATGTTGCAAAAATTAATACTGTATAGAATTGAAATTTACTTAATTGGATTTTTAAATATCAAAATTCTGTAAAAAAACCCCACCAATAAGAATAAAGTGTTTTTTGTGATGTTTTCGTAATTCTACATGCAGTAAGTGTGTTTTTTTTAAAAAAAACCCTACATCTCTTTTGCAGGAGAAACTGTAGAAGGTCTTCGGGAGAGCGATTATCTTCTGATTCATTCATGTCGGCAGTGGACAACAATTACAGCTCACAGTCTGGAGGAGGGTCACTACGTCATAGGGCCAAAGATAGAAATCCCTGTACATTATGCAGGTAAAGCTATTGTTGACCTGAAATACAAATTCAAAAAGAATGAATTGCCTACCACTTACACTGATCATTTCATTTGACAAAGAGAAGCTCGGTCTCTGTTGCCAGCGTCTGTGACTTAACTTTTTAGTAATGTTGCAGAGCGCAAGAGATACTGACTTGCTTCCAGGGCTACTAAATAGATATACGTTATTGAGCAGCACACTGACAGAACACATAACTATGTAGAGGAATTTGTTTCAATTGGAGCATAATGAGTTGCCAGCACTTCTGATCTGTGAATGTGGAGACAAAAGTGTGAAAGTTTGAAAATGCCTTGAAATGTTTGGACAAAGATGGAACAAGTTTTACACTTCATTGCATACTCAAGCTGGGGGTCATTTTTTAGTATTTCTATGTTAAATGCCAGGGATGCTTTGGAATAATACTGCAGTTTAATGCTCCTCAGTAGTTCCTTGTCACTGTCAGCCTTTGTGGATGATGTAGTAGACACTGTTGTTCCAAGTAGCTATGATGCAAGGAATCCGTATTTATTTTATGATTTCAAATTACTTTTAATTTCCTAGGAAATTATTTTTAATACAGTTTCCTGCGTCTTAATGTCTTTATTCACAAGCTGAATAGAACAATACTCTGTGAGTGTGTTTCTCATAATGGCCAATCTTCACGAATGAAGATTTGGGAAGGGCTCACCCCACGTGTGCCCTCCGAGCCTGCGCAGTGGATTTTTTAGGTGAGGTACAGTGTGCGCAGAACTAGCCCCACCGTTTAAGTCCTAAGGTTCATTTGCCACGGCCGAGCGAGCTTGGACAGTGACAGTGAAGTCTCCTTAGGACTATCTACAGCACCCGGTACTAACCTACCGGGGCTGACCCTGCTTTGCATCCGAGATCTGACGGGATCGGATGGCAGGGAGGCATTGAACTGCCAGGGCCGCCCATACTGAGACTCGAACTCGCGACCTTGGGAGTCGGAGACCGGAGTGCTCTCCACTACTGCAGTTGATTGAAAACTTTTAAAAACTGGAAAGCTTGAACTGAGCCAGCCATGGCTACAAAGTTGAGACAGAGGCTTAATGTTTCACTTGGTCTTCTGTATAACTAGTTATCAATTGAGTAATGTACTTGGCTCTGTTATGGTCTCCCTTAAAACATCAGTACAGTGAGGGTGTGGGTGTGTTGAGTTGTACAAGACCTTGCTGAAATGCTTAAAGTCGATCATACTAGTGCTGCAGCTGCAGAGATGCATCTATTTCAGAGACAAAACTTACACCACTTGACTTCTTATGTACTGTTTCTCCTTGGAGTTCACTTCTGGAAAGTTAACTTTTTTTAAGATGCATTTAAAAGCTTTGGTGTGATGGCCTATAATGTCATAATAGGTGTGGCTTTAAAACTCTCTGAATTTAACTTTCTTAGCATAAACAGCTTCTAGTACTTATGCTTAATAACACAGTGCTGTGGACAGATAAACACTTCACTTCCTTCAAACTGAATGCCACGTTTTAAAATCCTCGCAATGATTCCTGGAAGAAAGAGAGCAGAAAATAAAATCGTTATTGGCATGAAAGAAGATTGAATTTTTAAGGGTTTACTGGAGCTTGGTTCTTCATTTTTAAAGTTAACAAAGATGTGCTAAGCAGTTTGTTGACACTCCATGTTTCCATTCATTAATAGCTTAAATTTACACAGACACCAGCAAAATCAAAATCTGTCCCCTAAAATAATGGAGAAGTGTCAATGTGCTTTTTTTCTTGGCTTGTGTTAATGCAGGAAAAGAGTGAGCAAATAGTTGGCAAAATATATTTTGCTGTCAATCTCCAGATAGTTCCCTGCCATAAACCCTCATTAATGAGGTGAAAATACTTGATAGTTCAGAAATTGTCACATACTGAGGGCACTTACTGAATATGTGATGGGTTCCAGTGCTGCCAAAGGAACTTCACAAAAATGGTCAGTGCTAACTTACTGAATCAGAGCATGTCTGATGGGCTTGCCTGCATGAAAGGAGGGAGGATCTAAGCATATAGAGGATTAGTTAGCAAAGCGCTGCAGTCTGGCGCTTGGATGCTAACATCTAAATACATTTAGAGATGCCTTCCATACCCTAAAGATTAACTTGTGCTGCTCTGGGGTACTGTGCAGAGATCCACAGGCTAACATTGAGTGTGCTTTCAGTGCTGCATTGTGCAGTTCCTTGCGGTCACTGCTCTTGGGATCCAGAACCTTATACTAAAGAGGCCAAGTCTAATGTAGCTGGGTGCTGACCTGACTCAGTTATGCTGCTGGCTCTGGAGCGAGCTGGGGCTCTGCTCTGCACTGAGCTCTGGGCAGGCTGGGAGGTGGCAGCTGCTCCAGAATCATTACCTTTCTGAGAAGGGCCGCGTGGCTACCCAAAGGTAGTGCCGTCAGGTGACAGTTATTGTGTGAGCTGGCTGGCACAGTCATGTGAGAGCTTTCTGTCTTTGCAGAAAGCACAGCTAGAACAGTAGAATGTTGATATGGGGCTCAGCCATTAGCTTTTCATTTTAGAGGAGGGATTTTCTGTCCTTATAGGCAAATATTTGTAAACTGTAATGCTATATAAATTTTGGATTATAGGACTGACTTTTTGCATGCTTTAAACTTCTGTCAAGTAAGATGTACTTCCTACCAGAATGACCCTTAGAGATGGAACATGAGAGTTCACTGAAATGACTTTCCAGGTTTGTTTTGACTTTAATGGAATACCTTTTTTTTTAAGCCCTAGAAGAATTTTAATGTCACAAATTGCAGCATGATGTTGGTTGCAACAGTTGAGCCAGAAGAGAAGTTGAAACTGATGTTATTCTCTTTGAGAAAGTCATTACTTATATATATATAAATACAAGCATAAAGTAAATCTTACTTTGCTACTTGCTAAATCTGCTTTTGATACACTTATTAAACAATGCAATACAACAAATACAAAACAAGTATAATAAAGCCTTATTTCAGAAGAAAAATGCCGTTTTTTACATTTGAGTGAAATTTCATTAATAGAAACTGAGTTCTTCAGTCTTCCCAAGGGTCCTTTTCCTACTGGGAAACTGCTGCCCTGGTTGTTTCTGTTGGGGATGGCAGATACGGTTAATTTTTGCAATTGCTGTTAGCGAACAGTCATCTGTTAGTCTAACCATTCCCTTTTGAATAGTCTTTCCAGTCTGCTTCTCTTCAGAGTAAAAGTTAATGTAGCATCGAGTTCAATTTTTATGTAATTAAAACTGAATGACTAGTGTGTTTCTGGGTCCTAAAACAACAGAAGCCTTCATGTGCATATAGAATGAAGAGCCTATTGAAATTAACGTCCTGATAGTGCCCTGTCTTTGTGTGAAAGTGTGGACTTTCACAAGAGTCCACGGTAAACCACCAGAGCAAATGGACATTGTTCTGGTGTCCTTTGCTTTCCTTAGGTACACAGTTCACACTTATAGGAAGGTCTTACTGGATCTCTGTCTGAACTACTTTTGTTTTGTTCTGTTCCTGATACTGTGATATCCTTAATACTAAATTCCTATTCTAAAAGTGAGTGTGTATCACCAATATCCTCCAGCTGATGTTAAATGTTACTGTAACGTTTTGCTTAGTCACACTGTAATTTTTACCTTGACAAATGTCTCCCCTGGGAGCCTCTGGAAAATACTGGTTAATCATCTGAATTTGGAAGATACAGGGCATGTTGGTGTCTTGCAGAATTACACTTTGCTGTGCTGCTGCTCACCAAGAGGGTCATCTCTCATTCCTCTGCAGAGGTATCCAAGTAGGAATATGTCTCCCAGGGGGGCTGATGACCATGTCTCAAATGTATTCTGTGGTAACTGGAAGGCATGGAAGACACTGAGTGTTTTAATACTCTGCCCCTTGGGTGTTGTCTGACTCTTCTTGCATTTGCTTCCAGGACTCAACAGCTCAAAACTATCAAGGACTCATGAAGGCACAGGGGTGGTCTGCTCTGACCATAAACATCTTGGGTTCAGTCTGTTGTGAATGCCTGTGCTATGTGGCCACAATTCTTCATGTGTGCTGATTACTGATGTGAAAGTTGATGATCGAGTTGGATGTGGTTGCTTAAAACTTGCTGTACAGGAAAAGCAGCACAGAGGGCTCTGGAGTCTGTGCATACCCCCACCTACACAGTGCAGCCTTTTCTTTCAAAGGCCAGGCTAGTATTGGTGAGTGAGTGCAATGAAAGAAAAAGGAAAAAGTACTTTGGGATGGATTAGCAACATCTAGGTTATTTTGCCCGAAGTACTTACTCCAACATTTAATCAAATCATAACAGGACTTTTACTGTTGTTTTTTTTCAGGGCCTTATCTCTGTTGTTGCAACTAATGGTTCATTTTCTCTACTGTCCTTTTGGGTTTTTTTTTCCATTCTGAGAGTAAAGCTATTCCTTTGAAATGATGTTTAAAAAGAGATGAACATAAAAATCCTTTTTTTTTTCTTCAAGCTTCTGCTCAGCTTTGCCCAGGGTCTGGAGGAGACCTCTTGTCTCTGCTGCCATCTGTGTGCTCACAGGAGGCAACTAATGATGAAAATAGTTTTATAAAGATATTAGAAAGTAACACCCTATTCCAGGATGTGCCACACTACAACACATCTGAGGTGCTGGAAATATTCTGGTGAACTCACACCTCCCCAGCACAGAGTGAAGGTGTGCAATTGCTAATACAGGTGACCTGTCCAATTACTTATCTAAGTGTTCTGATAGCTTTCTTAATATCATTTAAATGAGGAAATACAAAAGCCTGTCTTGTGAACCTTCCCCAGCTGGAGTGTTGGGGGCGCATGAGTCAGAAGTCCCTTCTCTGGTGTTGGAACTGGTGTACAACAAACATCTTACTGAAACCTGTTCCTACAGGTTTGATTTGTTAATCATGGAGCGGTGCCTGATGTGCCCGTTCCTCATTGTGCCCGGCTAACGCAGAGGAAGACGCTCCCTGCAGGTCTTCTCAGGAGTTAACTTGGCTTGGCAGTGGTGGAGCAGGGTAGAGCAAAATCCTGCAGCTGCAGGAGTTTCTCAGGTCCAAAGGCACGGCTGCCTCTAAGGCATGGTTCTAACCATCCCTGCAGGCCTGCTGCTGCCTGCTCTGGGATAGTCAGCCCTTGGACACTGAGGGAGGAAAGCATTGAAGTGAAGAGTTAGGCATCTCCTAGTTGTCTAGAGATGATGGCAGAAGCTGCTATTTCACAGTTGCCACCCTGAACCTGATGCATCCAAGGTCTGCAAGAGCTTAGATTTTAATTTTGGTGATGCTGAGCCCCCTTAGATGTTTATAGTATGTTGGATCTTCTGTAAGTATGCTTTTTCCCAACCCTGGGGAGAAGAGAAAACGTCAGAGTGGCATGCATCCTTTGCTTGTTGGCATTATGGCATCTGCTGCCAACTTGTGTGACTCTGGGGACAGAGCAGGGCCTCCTTGTCTTACATTCAATTTAGACTCTGCACTCCCTCAGGTGCAATTTAATGCTTTCTGCTGGTCAAGGAAGGTGGTGTCAGACAAAGAGCCCTTTGTCTGGGCCTTTGTCTCCCTGGGAAGGGTGGGTGGTGCCAGGGAGAGCTATGCCTGTTCTGTGCCAGTTGAGCAGCACAGCTCTGATGGGGTAATTTTAAGTTCAAAGAGGTGAGATCTAAGACAGGGAGGGACACTGCTCTGGAGTAGGGAACTTCGGTGAGTCCTTTCCAGCCAACAGGTACACCACTCCCTGATACAAAATGTGTTTTGCATTTTAATTTGTGTTTGGCTTTGAACTGAACTTGGCACCCAGCTGTCACACAGAGTTCTCCTGGGGCTTTTGTGCTCTACAATTGAATATCACTTTCTAGAGAACAGGACCCGAATGCAGTGCTTTTGGGAGAGGCAGGCTGCCATGTGTCAGGGTGGGTGATTAATGAATGGATGTCCTCAGAAGAAAAGCAATAAGACAACCTACCTGCACATTTAACACCCCTGGTACCCAAGTTTTAGTTTGGTTTGGGTTTGATTTTTTTTTTCCTTGAAAAGGGCTGTACAAAAAAAGCAATTGGAGGCTTGAAAGCTGTTCCTCACAGGTACTGCTAATTAAATAAAGCATTGCAACCAGCATATAGCCTTCATGCTTTTAGAAGAGATGTAACTTTTGTAGCTCTGAATACTTGACTGTGAAGTTTCCTGAGAACTGCAACCCTTTCCCCCCATAAACATATAGAAGAAAGTCTATTTGGTAATCATCTGAAAGTCTGATTGTAAAGTAGCACCTGGGTATTGCAGAGGGAGGGCATTCATTTTACTGAGCAGTGCGTGCCTCTCCAGCTCTTAAGTCTGAGATCAGTAGTGTCTGAAACACTTCTAATTCCCCAAATAGCATAATTACACGCTTTTCTGTACATGATTATGCCTTAAAATATATTTAGCAACTTGATTTTAGTTTTGTTTCTATCTCATTTTTCTTCACTAGAGACTTAGTTTTTCTATTTTAGAAAATCACAGCTTTGTAGTCTGGAAACTCTTCATATTCCTGCATTTTTCAAACCTGTCATCTTGAAATAATGGATGAACTGTTCTTATATACATGAGTGAATATCCATGTTCTTTTTTTTTCAGGGAGTTACCTTCAACAAGTTTAGTTGCTGTTAGATTTTCCCATGGTCCTATCCGTTTGTAATTCCACTTTTCTGTGCCCATTCAAATGTTGGAAAACATTTCTCCATTGATCTACAGTGCAAAATCAAAATTAAGTCAATAATATTGATGTCAAAAATTGCTTATTCCTTTTGCATCTGTGAGTGCACTTGTTCTTCCTGTTTTTTTCATCTTCCCACTACTAGCCAATCTGGTCAAGTAAGAGCTCTTTACCTAATTTTAATGAAATATTATTCCCTTTATGTGTATCACCTGTGTTGGAGAGTCTCTTATAATTTGCTTTTTATTTTATAACTATTAAGGACTGTATACATATGTCCTCCCTTTATTTTTTTTTTAATTAGGGGTTTTTTTTGTTGTTTTTTTTCAGTTTGTCCTGAGGCCAAGGAGTTTGTTTTGAGTGTGTACACTACTTGCTTCTAGTGTTGTGCACTGGCAGCTTCCCAGAATGGAAGCTATGGATCAGAAATAACTTTTCAGTGTGGGGAGATGGTTCAGATTTATCTTCTGGTGAAACAGCAGTGTACAATTCTTCATCATGTTGCACTGCTGAGAATCCTTCACTCTTAACTTCATTTCTCTGGAGTCAGCCAGACTTTTTTGCAGTGTCTAGTTTCCTCAAAGTTACTATCATCATAAATTAAAATCAGTGGACTGTAAGACTGTTTCTGTCTTTGTGCATATACAACCTTGTATCTCTGAGCTTCCTGGTATCCTCTACAAAACTTGCAGAATTTACTGGATGTTCAGTTTGCTGGATGGATATATCAGAGTTTCTATCCAGCTTCCTAATGAAACCACATTCAACTTTCTTTTAGTTCCAAATCTACTTTCAGGTGTTTGAGATGGGCCAGGGAGCAAACTGGAACTGTTACAGCGTCTGCAGCTCTCAAAGGCTTCTGCTCTTTGATGTAACAAGAACAGTAGGGTTAGTTCACAGGCTAGTAACGGCCAATCTTCGCAAACGAAGATTTGGGAAGGGCTCACCCCACGTGTGCCCTTCCAGCCTGTGCAGTGGATTTTTTAGGTGAGGCTCAGCGTGCGCAGAACTGGCCCCACCGTTTAAGTCCTAAGGTTCATTTGCCACGGCCGAGCAAGCTTGGACAGTGACAGTGAAGTCCTTAGGACTATCTACAGCACCTGGTACTAACGGGGGCTGACCCTGCTTGGCATCCGAGATCGGATGGCAGGGAGGCATTTAACTGCCTGGGCGGTCCATACTGAGACTCGAACTCGCGACCTTGGGAGTCGGAGACTGGAGTGCTCTCCACTATATACAGGGTAGTAGTATTCCAAGTAATGGACGAAAAGTCCAATTATGTACCAGAAGTTGATGGAAAGAAAATACTTGCATTTTCTCTGTTGCTTTCTAACCTGGAATTAAGAGTCTGTGGTTTGTAGACACCAGTTTGTACTATAAAATTTCTTTGGTTTCACAGGATTTTGCTTGGTGCCTTAAAGGTGCCAAAAGCTTGTATACTTTTCAGTACTACTACAGTGCAGTACTAGGTGGAAAGAGGTGCATGCTTTTATATACAGCTGTCTTTCTCTCCTTTACTTTGACTTCAGCACAAGTAAAATCTTACACTTGTTTTTAAAAAAATCCTTAAGATTTGCCTCAGTGTTGAATTTTGTGTTTTATTTCTAAGAAAGGCAGTAGGAGGAGAGAGGGAAAACTTGAAACTTTCACAACTGATGATTCCAAGTATCACATGTTCCTCTCAGACTTCCACAGTTCTTGGCTGTTACTCAGTCTGCAAACTTGAAATTTGCTGAAATTCAGCTGTGACCTTACAAGCATTCACTGTAAGGTGGTGGGGTTTTTTGGTTTGGTTTTGTTTTTTTTTCTTTCAGATCTGTGTGGGCAGCAAAGAAGACAACTGAAGTTGCATCAATTAGGAAAAACCTCTAGAGGCTTGTACAAAAGAAACTGACTGGGGAGGATGACTTTTTGAAAGATTGCAGTTGAGGGGAGGTAGAATAGCAGCCAGGAAACTGGTTCCCAGAAGACTGGGAAATGGCCTGAATCACGCAGGATTTGCTTGGCATGGCTTGAATTATTTTGCCTTAGCTCTTGGCTGGTGCAGTGGAGTGCTGGGCTCATTTACATGATGCTGGAAAGACTTAAGTGCTTGGGAGAAGGGTCTTAAAAGCTGCCTTACTTACCCACTAGGAAGCTGAGAGGAAAGGGCTGATTCTCACTGGGAGTCAGAGGTGTATTCAGGGCTGCATTCAAGGTTCCGGTCTGATCCGATGTTTCTGACCCCTTGAGGCTGCCCTAAGCACTATCCGCAAGGAAGTTGAAATGTGGCTTCTGAGTTCCCCAAAGGCAGCTGTTCTTCTCTTTCGTGAGGTATAACCTGAGAATTTAAAAGGGAGGAGATGCATGAACACCACAGCATACCCACAGAGCTGGTGAGCTCCCGCCAGCAAGGCTGGGGCAGGGATGAGGTGCCTGTTTCTAAGCACTGGAACAAGGCGTGAATTATGTGTCAAACTGCTTCACACCTTTCATAGCCTGACCTAGCTGCTCAGGCCCGTAGAAAACCATACGGTTAAAAATCTTTAAGGGTAGTTAAGAAGCTCAAAGAGGGTCTGTTAGCCTATGCTCTGTAATTGCAATCTGGAACTTCACACCAGTTTCCCTAAAGCAGGAATTTTATAGTTTTAACACCACCCATCTGGCCTCGAAGTTATCCTTTGATGGGAGAAGAGTGTAAAGAGAAGGCAGATGTAAAGGCTATGCTCACTGTTTAATCAGTTAAAAAAAAAGTGCTTTCTCTTCTGTGCAAACTTGGAGGAAGAATTTTTATTAAATTCTGAAAAAATTTATGGTTTGAGTTGGTCATTCATATGGATAGAATCATAGAATCAATTGGGTTGGAAAAGACCTCCAAGATCATCAAGTCCAACCCTTGGTCCAGCTCCAGTCCATTTACCAGATCATGGCACTCAGTGCCATGTCCAATCTCATTTTAAAACCCTCCAGGGATGGTGAATCCACCACCTCTCTCGGCAGCCCATTCCAATGCCTGATTACTCTCTCTGTAAAGAATTTTTGTCTGATCTCCAACTTAAATTTCCCCTGGCAGAGCTTGAGCCTGTGCCCCCTTGTCCTATTGCTGAGTGCCTGGGAGCAGAGACCAACACCCACCTGGCTAGAACTTCCCTTCAGGTAGTTACAGACAGTGATGAGGTCACCTCTGAGCCTCCTCTTCTCCAGGCTAAACACCCCCAGCTCCTTGGGCCTTTTGTTAATCTCTTACATAACCCTGCATGATTTTTTCCATACAGAGTACCAGGTGCAGAAGAAAGCAAGCACATGTGACTGCTAGGAATGATGTCGTCACCAGTGCAACCATACCATGACTCTTACCTGGATCATAGTGCATGCTAGTAGATGAAGACTCTGGCAAAGAATTACAGGCCTTAATGCTTGAGGAATTTGGTTATGTTATGGTCTACTGCATAATTTATTTTTTTAACCTCATTTGGTTGACTCTTCTGCTTTTGGCATCACTCTGTTTAAGTCTGTCTTCACTCTTTCATTTGCTGATATTCTGACTTGTTACATGGACTATATCTGCATGGGAATTTGTGAGGGAAGAAATTGCCATGAGCTTTCTATAATTAGTCTGTAAAATCTCTTTCAGACAGACTGTCCCTTTTGCTTCTGGGGGCTGGAAGAGGAACTGTTACAACTGAGCTAACATGGCAAACAAGCAAGACAAAAATTATTGATGTCTTTCCCTTCTGTAAATACAGAACCCAGCTGGCAGGAATGTGGAGCAGGAGTTTTGATAGGCCATGTGTGTTTGGGGAGGGAGCTGCAAAGAAATCTGCCACACAGGATGACATCACTCTCTAAATTTTTGGATGCCCAAACAGACTTTTTTTGCTTTTTTTTTTTTCCCCTCCCTGGAGCCAGTATTTGCTGCTCAAAACAACTGATAGGAAGTGCAGTAGGAATTCTTTGGAGCATCCTCCCCATGGAAACCAGAACACTTCACGTCTGGGAACGAGAGCTGGTCACGTCAGTGCTGCCTATTAAAGCAACTGACATCACTGATGTCTTAAGCTTTGACTAAACTACTGTACCAATTGGTGCCAACAGGAAAATAAAACCATGCTATTTAAGTCATGTATAACTGTTTATATGGAGAATGTAATTTGTGTGTTTAATTTAGCCCATGATCCAAGACAGTAATTCTGCTGTGTCAGGGGAGGGCACTTCTGTGAGCTTTGAAACTTAAAGAAGTGGAAAACCTGACTGTTTTTTCCTGTGCTGTGCTGTTGTGCAGAGATTTTCTTTCCTCAGTTGGCTGAGATGAATTTGTTTCAGTGGGGGAGGGGGAAGCTATTAACACTAATAGCAAAGGTGACCATTACTAACTGCGTAATAGGAGAAACATTTTTATTTACCTTCTCACTCTGAAGGTCCTACACATTAAAGGGATACTGAAAGCCAGTACTTACTTTCTCACAGCTTTATGTACAGACATGAAGCTCTGCTTCTTCCACTCGTTTCCTTTGCTGCAGATGAGACTCAACTCTTCTGTTGAACCAGAGTTGCAGTTTGATCCCAAAGGTGGGCAGAGCAGGGGCAGAGAAGGAAACAGACTTTACACTCTCTGAGGACTTTCAGGAGTGTCCTCAAACTAGGAATGCCTGGTTACTGGTCACCTGTCACAAAATCCACAACACTGACAGATGATACTGTCATCTTGGATAGTTGATAGCCTATGTAGAGTAAGAAGAACCTTTTTAAATCAAAATGCTTAGAAGATTATGTTTTTCAGGGGAGACACCTTCACAGCACACTCATTAAATATTTGTCACCGGTTCAACCTTTCTGGTTCATCTCACATGAATTCTGTATTGCAGTAGACTGGGAGTAGCCAGCCATGGCTGGCTGGCTGCATTTGAGTGGCTGAAGTAATTCAAACTGGCTGCATCTGTTCCTTGTTACCTGAGTTCATGGTGCTGACCTGATTCGTCTTCTCCTGCGTGTGGACCCGCTCATCATGTGAAAGGTCCCGTTTTCATTATGATGGCTGCACACATGCACAGAAAGGAAGAGGGACATGTCATTAGGATGCAAGATCACATCTGAAGGTCTTCATCAAAATGAAGGGAAGTGCATTTTTTGTTTTCTGCCAGAATTGGTTTGGTTTTGTTTTTTATTTTTAACCATTAATAGCCTTTTGAACATAGGCCACTATGAGGAGTGTGTCTGTAGAGGGGACAGAGTGTTCAGAAGTACTCACTGGGGAAAGCTGTCTCTCCTAAAATGTTGTATGGGTATCTGTGTTTCCAAACTCAAAAAGGGAAAAAGTCTGTGTAGGCCAAGAGGGATCACTGTGAAACTTGGTGGGAAAACTGAAATAGTGGTGAGATGGATGGGCAGGGTGACTTGCATAATGCAGTTCTTCAGCTACCATGTCCCTGCTAAATTAATTACTAGGGTTAAAAGTATAGCGGGGGGAATTAAGACATTTGCTACACAAATGACATCTCCAAAAGTAGAAATAAAATAAAGTAGTGCTGCAATACAGATTCATGTATCTGAGCTGAGATTCTTACAAATGTATGCTCGAAACCCTGAGCCACCTGCTGGGAAGGATGTCCCCCTCGGAGTCAGTATAGGGGAAAGGCTACAACATGTCCTGAGGTGTGGGATGGGAAATACTCTGAGAAGGAATGGAGTTGCTGTATGATATTAAATCAGCTTTAGCTTTCACTAGATGTTGTGGGATGTTGGATGGGGTAATGGTCAGTACTTGTAAATGTTCATGGTATCAGATTTTTCTTGTGCAGTGCTGTTGAACCCTCCAAGAGGACAGTTGCTATAGTAACAGAACATGTGAATTTAGAAAAACTTTCTAAATAAAATTAACAGAGAACCTGAGTTTGAGTTCAGACTTGTAGTAACTTAAAACAGTGTTTAAATAGAAGAGAGACTGACATTTATAAAAAGATCGAGATGTCTATGTTCTTACCTGAAAAACTGCTTTGTCTGGTTCTAAAAAAGAGGCTGAGATGCACTTGAAGTCCTAAGGGATTGGGGTTGGTTGGTTGTTTTCCTTTTTTGTCAATTTGATTCCTGTTGACTGAGTGCTAGCCCACTGCAGGAAGTCTGTGGATGCCTGTGGGGTACCTATGCTTGTCTCCTAGTGTGGTAGACACATAATGTTAAAGATATACAAAGGTGTCAAAGATTTCGATGGATGCAGTGGACCCAAAGGTTTGTAAGAGCTGTTCTAGGTAGATGGTTGGGAGCAGATGTGCTTGTGCTGCCTCCCTACTCTGGGAACACAGTGCACAGACTTGTCAATGGCAGATAGACTTGGCTGATTTTATCAGATTATACTCCTGTAGTCATCCTGCTGGGTGTGGGAATGTTAGGACAGTATTAGGGAGGGAGAGGAATGAGGAGGAATTGGTGGTGGAGTGGGGAAGCAAGAGACAAGCAGCAGCTGCACCAGCCTGGGTGGTGCTGGATGGCAGGAGCAGGAAGAGGTGGAGAGACAAGGTCTTGCCACTGGGAGGTCATGAAATGCTGGCCTAGCAAGGATGAGGCACTCTGCCCACCCCACTTTGAGATCAGGGCTACTGTGTCAAACCAGTAACTTGCTCTGAGCACCATGTGGTTCTCAGTACTCTGCTTATGAATTTCTGGTGCCATTTTAACAGAAAGTTGCTTTGCTAATTTGCATTTCTGGTTAAAATTCTAATGACTAGAATTAGTCTGTCTAGAAGAAAGAGACATATGGCAAGCAAATGGCCCTTTTTAATGAGCCTCCCACTCAACAGTTGGCTGCTCATCCAGTTTGTGTGTGGTGCAGTCTTAGAACAGCATCTTCTTGCCAAAAAAAAGTAAAAATCCTGCAATCTTTCGGTGGGTTTTCTTTCAGAGAGGGGAGCAGAAAACAGGTCATAATATGAGTATTGGAGAAAGACAAAACCTCACGGTAGCTTCTTCAACAATTTGTTATAAAAACTGTGAGAAAATTTTCCAGAACCTAGTTTAGAAAGCTGGAAAGCACACAGTTCTTTATCTGTCAATGGTGGCTGGGTACTGTATGTACTTTTTTACAGCATGTAGAGTTTTCAAGTTATATATAAAACAAGTAGCATAGTGTCTAACTTCTGTAAGTCATTGTAGTCTGAAAGGGCATAGTAAGTGATTGTAGCTGGTCTACAAAATCATATTGAAATCAATTTCATTAAATACTTGATGGAAAATACTGTATTTGGTAGCCAGTAGTGGGTCTGGAGGATTGATAGTACTGTTGTTCCTAAACTATAGGTGCTACCAGTGTGGAAGCATAAAATTTATGATGACCAGTTTCTGCTTTTAGTAGCAGCTGTGTGGCTGATCTAAGAGAAATCCATTGCCAAGGCATAGCTGTGTAAGGATTCATGCAAGTAAAAACTTACTTGTGGCCAACTTCCTCATTCAGCCTTATGACTTTAGATAAACTTGTAACAAGGTCAGCTGTCCTTCAACACTTAACCTTGCTTGCTGAAGAGTATTCTGTGCTATGGCAATGACTTTTGATACTAGATCTGACGTTAGCATTTGTTCTCCTGTTGGAATTAGTTTTTTATAAGAAATGGAGAGTACCTTGCATTCCATCATCTTGCTACTAACCCCCTGAAGCTCTGTCTCACCTAATGTGCAGTAGTGCTGCTTTTCCTTCTTGCTCAGATTTCCAGCACTTCTCCTGGCCACCCAGTGATGGCCTTGAAAGTGTAAAGTGCTTTTCATTCCGTGTATGTTTGGGATGACCCCATCCCTCAGCTAAAAAGATAGGGCTGCTTGTGCATTCCTTGGCCTTGAGTATTGCCACTACATGGTGGTTTAGTTGGATCCTCTGATGCTCTAAGAAAGAGGCTGTGTAATATTTCTACAAGAAAAAAGAGACATGTGGTTCAAACCTGTTTCACCAGGACTGCCTGTGAAAAGCATGGAAGATTCTGGAGTTCACTGGGGTGGTAGCAGCAGCAGCATTCACCAAACTCTTCACTTAACTCTGTTTTTTGTTGCCATGACTAAAATGCTTGTTGCTCTTTCAGAAGAGGAAGGGAAGCTATTAGCAGCAATGATTGTTCTCATACAGCCCTTTTGATAAGGTATGAACTAGTAATTGCAACTCAAAATAACTTCCCCCAGTCCATCCCTTGGCAGCACAGTTGTTATCTAAGCAGCCAGGAAACAGAGCTGTGCTGGTGGCCTCAGGCGCTGCCAGGTCTGGTGTCTGACAGACTGGTTTGAAATCTGGGGATGAGCTTTTCAGCTGGCCAACACAGTCTGGGTGTTGGGGTGTTGTCCTACACTGCTATTCTGCAGTCTTGCAGGCTTTCTTCCAAGTGTGCCTGTCTAGGGACTCCTGTGAAGTTCTCCGTCCCCAGCCTTGTCTGGACACACGCCAGCTGAGTGGGTTTGTGCAACCTTTTCCTATGTCAAACTGCTGGTGACCAATTATAGCAGCACAATGTGGAGGGGAGGCATCTGACCCTCTGTATTTGCCAAGAAATATTATCATAGCAAGGTGTGTGTAATAGCCACTCTCTCTCAATAGATAGATAGCTATAGATACAGATATACACACACACAAATATCAGATCTCACTTTAATTTGATTTCCAAGGTATCTTTGCACATTCCATTGTGTATGCCAGAAAGCAGACTACTCACGGATACATTTTCTTTTTGTGTGAGCAGTAAAAAACAGTCAATGGGAGGGGCTTGAACGTTTTTGAGGGAGGGGAAATAAATATGTTTTAAAGAAGGTGTGCTCTGATGGGCAAGTAACTAAAAAAGCAATGCAGCATAATTGCCTATTTTTACCAATACATTTTGGGCTATACTGTGTTCTTCACTGTTGAGATGCCCATAGGGGGACTTTTTTTAAAAAAAAAAATCTAGTTTTTCCATTGTAAAGCATAAAGGGTGTGTACACCTTTTAGCATGGTGAACTAAATATGATCAATCAGGAGTTGGTAGATTCTGCTGACTGACTGTGCAGTAAGTGGTAAAAGTTTTTGCAGTGACTAATTGTTTCCTGCTTGGGAATAAACTAATAAGGTATCTAGTTTATTTCCATTGTCTTAAATTCATCTGAAAAAGGGTAAGGTAAATTTAATGCAACCCAAAGGCTTTTCCATTTTCCATCTCTGGTTGTTCAAAAAATAGTGCAAATAATACTTTTATATGCCGTTTTCAACAAAATACTGTACTTGAATATTTTTAATTATTTCATTAGGCTCCAAGTGTCTAATGTCACAAATTTTTAGAGCACAGAATGAAGTTAATTAATGTGTTTGAGGGAGACAATGAAAGAAGTCTGGGATGCTGTGAAATTCCTGTATGACAAGTTGCCACAGCTTTTATACATCTACGTGGGTGTGCAGGGAAGGAAGTTGGTGTTTCCATTAGAAGTTTGTGCAAAAGACGATTGCAATCTATCCTTTCCATTCTGAAAAAGCTCTTAAGGGAATGGGGAAGGGGAGTTGAGTCCCAGAATTAGAAACCTAGTAAATCTTTAAGGCCTATAAAAATTAAATTTCTGTTCCACAAATTTTGAAAACAAAGCCACTATATGAATGCTTCTGAGAGCATTGCTCTGTCCAAATCAATGGCACAAATTATCTGCTGCCTTGCTTAGTTCAAGGTTACTTTTCCATGATCAGAACATTTTCAGCTTTAAATGCCTGCTGTTCTCATAAGCTGCTCTGATGGATAGAAGCTGTACTGCATATAAATAAAGACCCTCACTTTGAAGGGCCTGTATCACAGGAACCATATGTGTGATCTATGTGCGTATTTCCAGTCCTTGCGTTGCGTGTAGTGATGGTGGGTATTGATTTTCTTAGTCCAGTCCCAGTGATCTTCAGATGCATTTATAAAATGAAGTGGAGGAGAAAAAGCAGCATTACTGCCTGGGGCCTCACTTTGAGCAACAGTGAGCCTTGCTCTTCCTAACCTGAATCAGAAGTTTCAGCTGTTTCATCCTGAAAGGTGGCACTTGAGTAATACTTGATCTCTTGTTCATAGTCTAGTTGGATCAGTTTAAACATACTCTCTTTGTAAACACTTAGTTGTTTATACAGCTCAAGACCTTGTGTGGATAGCTGTTTGGAAAACTAAAACGTGGGACCTTGTTGGTTAGCATTTGCCTAAGGCTTCAGTATCGTTGACTTCAAAGGAAATCAACAATAGAAACAACTTGGGCTGGTTTTGGTGGATGAGGCTTTTTGTTCCTTGCTTTCTGAAGTCGGAGGGATGATCTTGGGAATGGAGACAGAATACTTTGACTGGCATTGTTATAAATATTAGTTTCTCCTGCAGGAATTCTCTGTACTAAACAAATAAACAAAACCATTTTATAAGTTTGTTCTTTCATGTGAGGAACCATTAAATGAATACAAACACCCTCTTACCTATGTCCTCAGACAGTTTCTCTGAAATGAATTTAAAAATAACTGCATGTGTTGTCTTTTTACATTTAAGGTCTGCCTGTGGCATGGAGCCACAACTCCATGTTGCTGCATACTAAAGTGTGTCATATCATGGCACTTCTTGGGCCAGATGAGTTTCAGAAGTTAATTATGCTTAAAAGTAACAAATGCTGTAACTCAGAAATTCGTTTTGAGTGATTGGTTTTGTTGTTCCAGGGTTTAGTAACTCTTATCAGGGAATTCTTCAACAAGTATCGTCTTCGTTTGAAATGGTCATCGGTTGTTACTCTTGGTAATTCCGCGCTGGAGGAAAAACTCCTTTCTCTGCTGTAGAAAGAAAGTGTTTATGGCATGTGGGTGATGTCAGAACTTTTGCATAATGTTTGGAGTAAGCAAAAAGGCAAACAGGATCAGGGAGGGATTAGATGAAACTCTTAACTGGCCTCTCGGGTCAGAGAAAAACTCTACATGTGATTTTGCAGAAGTATGTAACATTTTCTTAGCTGAATCAGTAATTCATTGTTTTACCTTTTTTTTTTTTCCAAGAGGGTGATAAAGTTCCAGTAATTTCAGTGGAAACAGAGCTGGATTACTAAAAAGGGCTCTTGAGAAGAGCCTATTTCTGAGTATTTGAAAATACTTGTATTTTCTCCCTGGTATTGTACTGATATTACTGTGGTTCAAAAAGTGAGAAATACAAAAAAAACCCAGTGTGGGTGGCTTCTAGTTAATTGAACGTAATGCCCTGGACCTGGGGGTTCACTTCAATGAGAGGAGGTGGAGGCTACAGATGGCAAGGTTTTCAAATCTTACTCAGAGTCAATTAAGGTTCAAAAGTCTGTTGCCTTAAACATTGAAGCTTAATTTAGTGGCTCTAAAAGAATGTCTATTTATGCCTTTGTAGAAGTAAATTATAGCCAAATCAGTTTAATGCCCAAGGATGGATGGATGGAATGCAGATAGGATGGTGCATATGGTTGTTTAGATGATTTCATACTAAATATAGTTCAGATGTAATGGCAGCAACAACAAAAATGTGATTTCACATTAAATTTGGTTTGATTGTAATAGCAGCAACAACAAAAATGCCTACTTAGAAACTCAAAGTATGTAAGTACAATTACTAATTTTAAATGCACTGAATTAAGTCACTGCCAACCACCCACAGCAATGGTGTTGTGTTTTGAAGCACCTTCTAGGTTCCTTAGTCTTGGCTGCTGTGGCTTAGAAACATTTTAGCAGAGAAGAACAGTATAAATGTGATTTCCACTGAAAAGAGCAGGTGCAAGATCATAGACAAAGGACTTGTATTATTTAATAAGAACATCTCTTCTTGTAAGAGTTGGTCTGCAGACTGTTTGAACCATATCCAATCAAATATTTGGAAACAGATGCCCTCAACTGTTGTTTGTCCTCTCTTCCCTTCCAGTGGATATAATTGCAAATATTAAAACTAACTGATAAAGCCTAATTCTGTATGATAATTTTTTTAATTTTAAAAAGCACAACAACAACAACAAAAACCCACACCCAAACTGTAGTAGTCAAATATACTTGTTTTCATGCCCATGTACGTTTATAGGATTTCTCATCATGAATAGAAGGTATACCCTGGAGAAGTCAGTAACACAGTAAATGTAAAATCCCGCAGTAATGTTTTCATGCATGTCTTTCAGTCTGCTGGTAGATGTTTTCTTTCTCCCTTTTCTACATGGGAGTTATCCCTTATGATTTGTGGAGACCTAATAACTTCAATGTTTGACTATTCCAGACAGTCTGACTAATAAGATGACAAAATTTTGTCTGTGAACAGTTACAGAAGAAAGAGTTCAGACCAACATGAAAATCAAACTTTGGGTGTCGACACCAGTATTCTTCTAAATAGTGTAAACAACCAGACAGATTATTCTTAGCAATGATTTACAAACCCACCAGAGATTTGATTGCATCCAGATTATAATGCAACATTTCCCTCTGAGCTGCTAAGTCGGAGTTATTTTGTCAGTAGAGGTTGTTACTTTGCCACTAGTTTTTTCTTGCTATCATTTTGAGCCTGTGTGTGGTATCACCTTAATGTTTTTGACTGCTCAACATTCTCACAGTAACCAACTCAAAGTAAACATGTAAACAACAGCTAAGAGATTGCTAAACTTGAGTAGAAATTTGGTAAATTCCCGCAAAAGAAAGCAAGCATTCCTTCTGTGCCTGGCAAATCCTTTTATTGGATTTTTCTTCCCTTCTTTGTCAGACTGTTTTAACTGTTGGTTTATTTATTTATTTACTTCTGTTTTGGTTTTTTTTCCCCTGCAGATGTACTGGCTTCAGGCATTGGCGACTAACCCGAGTTATATTTGTGGAGTTGATGTCTGTATTTTATTGATTGTGCTATTCCTAAATATAGCAAAGTCACTTTTAGACTGTTCTCTCCCTCTTGTTTTGCAGTGGCTCAGGGATGCATGTTCTTCTGTGAGCTGTTAAGCACCACTGTCATGCAAGTTCAATACCTTAGCATTTAGGAGTAAAAGCTTTGTAATCTTGAGATCTGTGAAAAGCAGTAATGGGAAAAAGTATCTTTATGCTGTAACTGACCAGCAGAAGTTTGTAATGATCTTTTTGAATAGCTGTTAACTGTGAGGGTAAATTTTAGACCATTTAAAAACAAAACAAAACAAAACCCAAAACAAACTACCCAAAAACTAAACACTCCCCTCTTTCATTGTGCAGTTAGCAAGACCTGCGTATTATTTGGCAAAAGTCATTATTACTGTTCTGAAAAGTTACTAGTATATGGTCTTAAAGTCCGCTTTGTGTTAGAATAAACCTTGCTCAGGTCTGGAATGGTGGCAGTAGGTTTTCTATGGTTTCTTCAGTTCTGTAAGGCCTTCCAGTCGGAGGCTACTCATTGCTGTAGTCTTGCAAGGACAAGACAGTGGAGCTATCCAGGTGGTTCCTTGTGAGATGAATTGCATTCTTGACTATGAGCATGCTGTTGAAGGTCTTGTTCTGGATGCATCTCAATGTTTATACCCAGCCAGGAGAAAAGGAGAAATTCCCAGGTCAGTCAGAAAGGTGGAGAGACTGAAGTTCCCCCAGCTGCTCATGTAGCAAGAATGAGTCATAAGCCATGTCTCAATAAGCCCCTCCTCTAAGATGAGAGACTCTGTGTTTTTATTGCCAGATGGTACAGGCTGAGGTGATGGAAAATCAAGGGGAATTCCTGGCTCTGGGCTGAAGTATTTGTGTGGGCTTTTGTAATAGAGACCCTGAATTAAGAATAGTAATTGAACTAGCCTGATCCTGACCAGAGACCAGCTTTAAAAGTACTTGGTATCTGGCTAGAGAGGAATCTTTGTGGGAACAGTTGTAATTTGGCACTGAGTTGCTGTGTATTCACGAACACAGATGCAAAACTAGAAGTGCATCATGGAATTGCAGTGGAAGATATCTGTCCAGCCACTAACATCTCAAAAGTAACAGCAGCAGCTTTTGGTTACAAAGTGCTGGAGACTGGTCCTGAGTTCCATCCACGTGACCCAGCTGTGCCTCCACTCTGTAGTTTTTCTGTGGGCTGGAGCATCAGCTCCACAGAGGTGCCCCTCTGCTGGCGTGTGGCCGGTGGTGGCCGAGTGGGACACCTGCTACAAACTCCTTGCATATACTATTTATGTTTGCTAAGCAGAATGTAAAGCGCTAGAGGATATAGTAAAGACAATAATTTATAATCTCTTCGATTCATGATGTAATCGGGACTCTTACAAGAGTGGATTTTGTAACCATCTTTCCTGTTTTATTAGTATTACCTTGTATTGCAAAACTCTTCCTATTATCGGATCTGTTTGTAGGTATGTTTATTCCTAGGGGCTGGTAGTTCTCTTTCATCCTCAAATTGAACCGTTAATGTCTGGTGTATTTACATTACCCCTATTTGCCATTTCTGAGTTCTTGAAAGATTTCAGTCTGTAGTTTAATGGGAGTTTTTTGATTCAATATCTTTTACAGAGCTGCAAAAGGTGCAAAAGGTGCTTGGGCTGGATTTTTTTTCCCTCACCTTGGAACTGAATACACCTGGAAGTACAAAAGTGTAATTCCAGCAACTTGTCTTCAAAAGTGTAGCATTTAAAAACAATTCTACCCTTGTGCTCAGAACATTGTAGACTCCCAAA
Organism: Sakesphorus luctuosus; assembly: GCA_013396695.1. Taxonomy (NCBI): domain Eukaryota; kingdom Metazoa; phylum Chordata; class Aves; order Passeriformes; family Thamnophilidae; genus Sakesphorus; species Sakesphorus luctuosus. The sequence continues at coordinate 1,028,853 of VWZD01010836.1, forward strand.
ACCCATGCTAAGGTAACTTCAGAAATGTGTTACTGGAATTGAACTGTGACTGGTTTTAAGCTGTATTAAAAAAAAACAATCATATAGCCATTCAAAGCTGTATGTATCCAGAATCCATATTGGGTACTTCCAAATCAAAATAATACTTGCACAAGATGAGCAGAACATGGAGCCATGAAACCATTTTTGATTTCGTGCCTTGCTCTTGCATGCTGACACAATTGCAAGAAACACGCTTCCATGTGTTTGTACATTTGTATATGCACGTAGTGATATCCATGATCAATCATCAGACTACAGCTCATTTTCTTACATCTAACTCCTGTTTAAAGAAAAATGAATATGTGTCTGACATGTTCAATTTCAAACTTGGTTTAACTAGTTAGAGAGCTTGACAATCCTTTATATTCGTAGAGCAGCTGTAAGATCTGAAGCGCTATGCACATACATAGGCAAATAGTCCTTGTGGTGGGAAACTTTCCTCCTGGTAAAGGCAAGGAACAGAGGAGTGGAGAGGAAGAGATGGCAACAGAGGTGCATTTAGGGTATTCGCAGGCAAGTCTTTAGGACTGCATAGATCTTCGAATGGCTGTATGATTATTTATTTATTAAATCTGGCAACCTCTTCCACAACTGAGCGATGCTTCCTGCCTCCCCTTCTTGGTAGAGAGCCTGCATGTTCTGCCAGAAAGCAGCTGTCACTTGACACAATCTGTTCTGTGCTCCGGCGTAGGCTGGCTGCTCAAAGGGGAGCTCTGTTGATTCTTACACATTAGGAGATTAGAGAGTGACTTCAACCTCCCTTGGTTATTAGGGCTTAAAGACCAGCTGCAGAATGAAATATTTGGAGCCTGTTTCACTAGCTTTCTGCAGTGAAGTGGGTCAGGGTTTTGTGTTGAAGGGGTATGCTATTCCAACATGTACAGATGCTTTAAGTGTAGATATGGAAAATAGGAAATACAAGGGGGAAAAAATTAAGCATTTATGAAGTGGGATTTTTTGTTTTGTTTGTTTCTTTGCAGGGATTGGTAGGTAAGGTCCATGTTTTTAAAATTTATGTATTTATTATAACATATATACTCATTTGCTCCTGCATAAACAAGTATATATAGACATACATTTATCTCTCTATATATACATGTATATATGAAACTGATTGCTAATTACTGCCACCTTTTTTTAGTGACTGTTAGCAATTCAGAGTTGTACGATGCTGTTTCCAAAGGCTCATTTCTTGTTCTGAGGAACAGAGGAATAACAGGGTAGTAATACCAGTAAGTGAAGGAAAAAATACTTCTGCAGAACAATTAAGCCTGTTTGGAAGGTAATGAGCTCCAGAATCATGTGCCAAGAGCTAATTGCAAGGAGTTCCTGAGTTACAAGAGACACACTTGTATGTGAGGTTACTGCTCTAGAATAAGCTTCAATTAATGTCTACTAAGTCATCTGTGAGTCCTGTCATAGATGTTTCCTCAATACAACCTTGAAAGAGGCAGTAGTACCCTGTATAATTATTTTACCTAATGCTCTGTTTCTGTGATTACTCTCCAGTCTGGCATGAAAGTGACACCTTTTGGGATGTATTAACTAAATTTAACTGAAAGGCAGCATAGTATATTTAGGGTTCTCTGGTGATCTTATAGGCAAGTAGATTGTATACAATTCGATCCATTTATTTTACTAGAAAAGCTATTATAGACCATGTGTGAATGACTCCCATCTTGGAAAAAGATGGAAAATTTATCAAAGAATGCAAATGGCTCAACAAGAAACAATTTGTCTGTTTAAATGCATCCTCACGTTTAAATGACAAACTGTGACACTTCCATGGTTTCTAAAAGAAGTGGTCATTTTCTCCTTCAAGTTGTGAATTTGAAGTTAGTCAGAATAATTTTAAAAATTAATAAGTTCCACAAACATTGCCTGTGAAGTTTTCAGCTGTTCAACTTTGTTAGAGATCACGAGATCAAATCATTCTTCCCTCTCTCCCACCCCTTCCCTTTCTTCAGTCTGTAAAGACTGTTTTGTTTGTATAGTTTCCTGGAACAAAATCCACTGACAACAGTCTGTGCAGTAGATTTATTAAGCAAATACAGTAGCTCCTTCTGTAGCTTCCTTTCCTGTATCATGCCTGTGACCCCTGGAGCTTTTCCAAGATAATGTCAGTTTTATGCTTCATAGTTGGATGTGTTAATTATGCTTATGTGGAACTCAGCATCTTAGACTTCATTCATTCATTGCTACTCTTCATAAATCTTGCCAAATTAACTGATTCCTAGAGGTGTTTGGTTCCAGGAGAAGACCTTTAGCTTATGGTCTGTGGGACCACTTACTAGCTGGTTTTTGGCGAACTAGCAAAGTGGTGATGACACTTGGTGGTGGTGCTACTGCTCCTTATTTCTGACTTCTAACTGTTGGAAGTTGAAAATCAGGACTACTCCAAGAGGCTGTCTTAGCACAGCAAACTCATGCAGACTTGTGGAGTTGGAGACGGTCATTGTAACTTCATGGAAGAGGGTGGACCACTTGCCTGCTGTTGAAACTGTCCAGAGTTCTCATTTTAATGTTATGTGATTGACCCATTTACATTTTTTTTCAGTAAAGATCCTGGTACTTCTAAGGCTGGCATAAGATTAATAACAACAAGAAAAAAAATCATACTTTTCACAGTTGCATTAAAAGTAGTCGATGAACCATTAAAAGCCATTATTGCAGTGGTAACACACTTGGAAATCTTCCCCTTCCCTCAGGTCTCCTGTGTACTGAACTGAACTCTGTGTACTAAACCCCTGCTGGAAAATATAAAGCAATTGGTAGAAAATTAAATGTAAAGCACAAATTAAGGGTCACGCCTCACTGATCAAACAGTACTTGAAAAAAGCACTTTCTCTTTTAAGTAATATGATCATCAACATCATCAAGCCAAGTAAAAGACAGAGGTGTGGTAATTTTCACCCTGTTCTGCTGTTGTAGATGAGCTACTTGATGCTACACGGGCCCAGAAATCTTGCCCAAAGGTGTCCATTTGGTACATGTTCACTTAGGTGGTGTATCAAATTAGAAAGTGAAATTTAAATAGAGCAGAAATAGTGGTGGAGATTGAGCAAGCCTGCCAATACTAAATGTTGACATCTTTCATGTGATGGTGAGAATAGGAAGCATAGCAGAGTAGGAGGACGGAACTGGGTTTTGGTTACTAAATATGTTGATTGCTGTCAGTGCTCTGCTAGTCTGATTCTTCCCTAGTGAATGAATCGGATGTACAGGGCTTGCTGCTCTTTAGGTTATTTTACATGTAAAGGCTTTAGTTCCTGTGCAGGCTGATGTGTGCTTACATCAGTCAAAGGACAAGCTGGTCTAACTTAGATGATGAAACTTGTGTTTGTGAGGATTCTTGATTGCATTTTGACTCAGTTATGCCTAGCTGATTGAGATGACACTGTACTGCATTAAAATGAATTCATTTGCATTTTACCTCTGGACTAATCAAGAGTAACTGTAACTACCAAGGATTTGATTTTATCACATCATTACTCTGAAGCATAAACTTTCTGTAGTGTGTGTGTTACCTTTTACTTGAAAAGAATGGTACATTATCTAGCTAATTTATTTTGGAAACTTGATTGGAATGGAAGTTTTGCTTAAGATGGTATTTGGGGTTAATGACTTGGCCCCATCATTTTAAAAGTAGTGGATGACAAATCAGAGTCTGAGGTGAATGTTGCTTACTACAGTAAAAACAATTATTGGGGGCCTGCCAAAACCTTGAGTTATCTGCCTTTTTCCAGGTGTGTTTTTGTTTGTGAATTCTCTTTACTAAATGCTTCCTAAGGGTTTTCCTGGAGATTCAGAGTTTGTCTGTAATCTTACAAACAAGTTATAAACAAATTTAATTAAAATCTGTATAAGGAGATAAGGTTTATGGATAATTGTGACTGTCCTACAGCAAATGAGAAAAATTATTCACAATTTTGGGTGGATGAATGTAAATAGACTGGTTAAGGCATCCAATTGAAACTTAAACTCTGCTTGTCCTCTTAGTTGAAACTAGAAGCTCATATGTGATTCATCCAGTTCACGGTCAGAGGCTGGAAATCCTGCACAGATGAGCCCAAGCAGAATAATACTCCCCATAGCGTGTATTAACAGGAAAACTAGCTTCTGATGGATGGCCACTGCGTCCTTGGAAGGGTAGAGCTGTTTTTCACCTTCTATGCATACAGCAGAAACTGAGCCCTAGGCACAGGTCTGAGATTTCCAGGTGGTGATGGGTAACTAGTACTTGGTCTAATTGTTGATGGGAAGGGAGTTCAGAATTAAAATCTTATTGGAGTGACTCTTGCCTGGTAGCTGTGGGAGGGACCTTACCTGGAGCTACAGCTGCCAACCACCTCTTCCAAAGGGCATTACAGAGAATTGAGAAGCCAGCCTGGCTCTTGCAGGGAGGATGCCCTCCTCTCTGGGAAGTGAATGGATTGCCTGGGAGAAGATGGGTGCCTTTGCTTTTATAATTTGGGTCCATAAACCTGAGCCACTTTTCTGCTGAGACCACTGTAGAGCTACATAATAGCATCATAGGAGGGACCTTAAAGCTCATCTAGTTGCAACCCTGCTGCCATAGACAGGGATACCTCCCCCTAGACCAGGCTGCTCAAAGCCCCATCCAGCCTGGATGGGGAGTGGTGCATTCAGCTAAGACCTCATTTTTGCTGCTTCAGCACCTGGAAAATCTGCCGTCTGTGTGAAGGTGCAAATGAGGAGAGAAGGCTTTCTTGTTACAAGAAAAATAGTCACTTTGGAGACCTTCCCACAGAGTAGCCAGAAGTGCTTGCCTGAACATGAGTCATCTCTGCTTCAGTCCCTGTTCTAGCCCAGTGGAAAGCCAGACCACTGGTGTTGCAGGGTAGCCTTATGACTCCTTAGTTTTTGAGACATGGAAGACAGATGCTGCCTGTAGTCCCAAATCTAAGAAGTGAACTATGATTAAGGATGTTGTAGTAGGAAAATCCAGTGAAGATTTTTTAGAAATGACCATTTTGGGGGCTTATACAGTTAAAATAGAGACTTTTTAAACTAATTCTAATAGTATTAAAAGAACAAACAAAAGAAAGCCAAACAAACCCTGACTAATGTATCTCTGTGCTATAATATGGCATCAGCTTCATGCACCTTCCTAAACTCTGATCTGAACCAGTTGTTATTTAGCAGTCTGAAGATGGTTGTTTACTATGTAATATTACACTTAACTGACTGAGAATGGATTTACAAAAACTTCTCTAAGTTCTGCTCAAAAACATGCGTTTACTGGCTGCCAATATAAGAAGGGTTAAGGGAGTGATCTGGGTTCATGTTCTTTTATGCTGCATGTGTTCACCATCTGCAGTTAATCTGGATGAAAGAAGCCACACATGCAAGAATTTAATTTAGGCACTTTAACCATGTGAAAAGACCCTACTGGTGTTTTCTAATAGGTCTGAACCTTAAGCAATTTTAAGAAAATTTTGATTTTCTAAATAACATCCTGGAACTGTTTTACTTCACATCCTAAATATTATAAACACTATAAGCACTGTATGGGAGGCAATAAAGGCAAATATTCAATACTACACATGTAGTAGTAGATGTGTGTGTTAAAATGTCTTACTTGCATTTAGTTGCTGAATATATCGACATAGTGAAAAATACAACATTGTATCTGTGTAAGAAAGTGAATGACCTTTCTAGATTTCTTTCATTAGTCTTTACTGGGAGTAGTAGGCTTAATAGTATTTAAGAAGACAGTATCCTGAAAAGTCAGATGAGCCAAGAAGTATTTAAAGATGCTAGTTGTTGTTGATGGTTGGGGGGTGGAGGGAGGGATCTAAGCACTTAATTTAAAAGAATATTGGCTGTACATCTAGAAATATTTCTAGAATCTAGAGCACTTTCATATGCTGTTTCCAGACAAGACTATTGTTGATATTTAGATAGTTGCTTATCTTTATAAATATAACATTGCTTCCATAAAAGACTTTGAAATCTTGACTATGGTTAAGTCACTTTCATCTTACAGCTGAGAATGGGATCACACCAAGAAAACTGGAAAAAATGTGTTTTAATAGAAAAGCCTACTTAGTAAAATGTGAAAAATAAAGTTGCAGAAAAGGCTACACTTTGTTCATTGACGGATAATGCAATTCATGTCTGTTGCTCCCATATAAATCAGTAGCATCTTTCATTATAAATGAGGATGTTTTTAATAGTGTTTTAAAAGTCCGTCCCTCTCCTGCCAGATTTCAATGTTGTTGTTGTAAAATGCTGCATCTAGAAATATTCAATAAAATCTACATTAAGTAGTGATTCAGAAATCAGGCAGAACTGTTTCTTAAGTGATGTTCTCTTCCCGAGTCCTGTCTAAGTGCCAGTACTTGAAAGCAGCTTTCGAGATTCAAGTTGGTTTAAGGATGGCCTCTGCACTCAGTGTACAAAGTATGGGAGTTGACTCACTTAAACTGCTTCATGCTACTCTGGTTTACAGCAATTGAAAAAGTAAAATACAGAGATTTTTATTTCTTCTGGAAAGAAGGATATTGCTAGGCCTACAGCAGCTTCTAGAACTTGTGTGGATATATGAGGTAAGGAAAATATTAATCATCACTTGGGAGGCACCATGAAGATGTCACATTTATGGCTCATTTCTGCCTTTTATAGTATTACTTCTGTGGTTATTTCTATAAATTCTCGCTTATTTTTAATGCTTCTTGTGACTGTTTTCCTTAGGAGCAGAAAAAAAAAGTCTGACACATTTCAGAAGGATATTCAACAGAAGCTTCCTTGGGTTTTTTGGTTTGAGGAATTCAAATCCCTTTTAAAGTTTGAGCCCTTTAAAGGTTTTTTGGTTTGGGGAATTCAAAGAACTTTTAAGTAGATCTTTATGACACCTTAGGAGATAATGAGTAAAGATGTAAATTTAATTGCTTCAAGCAACAGATTGTGCTGCTCACTACCTGTCTGTCCAACAGCATTTAGTAAAAACTAGGAATTTTTTTAATGAAAATTAAGAGTCATACAGTTCCTTCATAGTGTTTGTTCTTCTCTGTTGATTGGGAACTATTGGAAATTAAGACACATATGCATGATATATTTTCTACCCCTTGCTTCACATATTTAAAATGTTTCTTTTGACTCTTCCTCAACTCACTGCCCATCCCACACTGCCCTCACTGCTCTTGCACATCAGCTTCCTTTTTGGAAAATTATTGTAGTGATGTTTGAGACAAACATCATCTCTTCTGTCATGTTCTAAAGCAATGCAGTTCGTAGTGCATATTATTTACATGCATTTTTAAAACATGGGGAACATGGAGTGCATATCTGAGATTAGAACATTTGTTTTTATTTATAAGGAACACAACCTCCCTGAACTCATTAATGTTTTAGAGTTGTAGCCTGAGTGCTCCCTTCCTGGGTTTTTATAGTCCAATTTGCTGTTACTACAAAGACAGAAATCTATGTGTGCTACTGAACACTTTGCTTGTTTACCTTAGAGATCATTGCTGGTGCCTCTTTTTCCTATTTGTGGTTCAGTACTCCAAGATGTTCTACCTTACTGAAACTTTGAAGAACAAGGCAAATAAAAAACATGTTTCTTTTGTTTGCTGTTTGTTTGTTTATTTATTTAATAGTGACAGGTTTTCTTTTTCCTGAAGAAATAGCAGATACTGTCCATGATGAGTTGGTACATTGAAGGGTGGTTGAAGACAACCAAAATGAAAGCTTTCACCCATACAGACAATTGAGATTCAACAAAAAGTATTTATGGTCTGCATCTACTGCTTTGCTATGCTTTTTTTTATTTTTTATTAAGAAAGTGGCCTTCTGATATTTCTGAAAATCAACCATCCAAGCTCCTGATTGATCCAGTCTGAAAATTCTTGACAGCTGAAAGGGAATCTGCTTTAGAAAGAGAGCATGAAAAGTTAAAGGCAGTCATTGAGCACATTGCTGGCAACAAACATCAAAGATTTTATTTTCAGCTAGATACTTAGAGATGGAAAACAAATTTAGTAATAGTTTACTTCTGTTTATAAATCTGAACATGAGTCAACCATTTCATGATGTTGTCTCAAGGAAAGAGGAGGGGTGAAGTGTCTGAGATGAAACTTAGTTTGTAGGATGATGTAGTTCTGCTCTCTCTGCTGTTGGTAAGGCATGAGCTGAGCAGGATGTTCACTTTTGACACTGAACAAGAAAATTGCAGACAACTGCAAGATCTAGGTTACAGAAGCAGGAATAATCAAGAGCTAGAAAACAACCTCTGAAGGGAAAAGTCCTAGGAAGGGAGATTTAAATGAATTATCCCAAGTAACCCCAAAAACTTTTTTGAATGTAAGGATGCTACATATTGCCATAAGGTTCCTTGATAGTTTGAGACATCTCCTATGTTAGGAGTTTTAAGAGCAGGTCAGACATTTGCTAGAATTGGTTTAGAGATAGTACATTCTGCATTGGAAGGGAAAGAAGAAGGATTGTTTGTAAATATGCTTTTGTTTCCTATGTTTTAGCTCCATTCATGCACATCGTTTCTCAGATGTGGGTGTTTTAGTACTTCTATTAATGAATTAAAGGTCTGGGAAACAAAAGGTCAGACACAAGTAGTAAGTGAAGCAAGGTTAGATGATGTTATACATTACAATGGTATTTATTTTATTACAGACAGATACAAAAATTATATACACCGGAATGAAAGCATGTAAGTTACATTTACGGGATCATGAAACACTAATTTAAGAAGCACCATTTCTGAAAAGGACTTGGTTATCCCCTGTGAGATTTTCTTTCTCATTTCTGTGGTAAATGGGCCTCATGTAACCAGTGGATATATAAAACAAAAGCATGTAAAAATCTCTTCTTTGGGACTGATGTGACTGCAGCCCTAATACAATTTATGTCTGATTTTCACAGTGGAAGAGATAGTGGGGAAAAAAAGCAGGGTTCCTAGAAGAGACATGTAAACATGATAGGCTGGCAAATAATACTGCTTGCAAACTCTGGGGGTTTGGAAGGGAAGTTAGTTTTGTTCAGCTGTAGTCCTAAAGAGCTTTCCCTTATCAAAGCAGTGAAATTAAGCCATGTAATGTTAAAGCTGAAAGAGCCTGCCGGGCCAAGTCACATCAGAACTGGAAATGAAAGTAACCAACATAGTAGCAATCAGCCCGAGGAAAGAAATATTAATTTGAGGGTAGAACTTCCTTCCCCGTAAATAATTCAATCAAAATTGACAGGGAAATTTTTTTTCTTCCCTTTTGGAAAAAGCAAAAACCTATAAACCTTAACTCAGAAGAAATAATTCATTGCAGTCCTCTGGCTTGTGCTATCAAAGAGATAAAGACTTAGATGATTGCATTGGCTCTTTCTGGCTTCAGAATTTATTTTCCAAAAGGAGTGGGGGGAGGGCCAGGGGAGGGCAGTAAATGGGAGATTAGCAGCTCTCATGGGAGTGGAAGGAGGGTTTTCCCATGACTGGCATTTTGTAATCTCTCTGTGAAAGTGGCTTTTTCAGTCTTTGTGCCTGTTGTTTTTAGATCACTAGTATTTCTATCAATTTTTGTGTCAGAGGAGTATCTTTTAGCTTTTATTCTTCTCGTAGCAGGGAGTGCAATGTTCACTTACCATCAAGGGAATTCCTCTCAGTTCTTGGTTTTAATTTTTTTTCTTCAGTAATTGTTTCATTTTTTATTTTGTCTAACACCACAGTTTCTGGAGCCACATAATTACTGATGCAAATTTCTTTCATTCTTAGTAAAGAAAAGCTGGAAGCTACTCTACAAATATAAACCTGAAAACGGTAAACTCTGGAAAAAAGTGGAACCAAGTAGTTGGTGGTGTGGTTGTTTTTCGTGTTAAACATATCATGAATTTATTTGGGGGTAGAGGAGGCTTGACTTATATTTTCAGTATTTGTTAACCATTTGTAGATAAAATTATGAAGCTGTATTTCCTTCATGTTGAGGGAAATGGCAGCAATGTACGATCTGAATGGAATGTCCAAGAAGGAAGATTGACAGTAAGATCATTCTTAAACCAGCAAACTTATTTAGCTATGAGGAGCTATCTGCAAATTTTAGTGTATCTGGAGTTAGTAATGAACAGTAAAGTCACAGGGGTAGTTGGTGGTGTATGAGAAAAGCTGGGGAAAGTCAGGCTTGTTCAACCTGGAGAGAGAAACGTGGGGGACATGACAGTCTCCGCCAGCCAAAGGGGGTTTCTAAAGGAGACAAGTGAGACTCTTCTCAAAGGTGTGCAAAGAAAGAACAATGTACACAATACCCAAGAGGGAAAATTACTCTTGGATGTAAGGAAAAGCTTTGTCACCATGATTGTGGTTAAGGCTGGGAAGGGATCACCTAGAGGTGCCATGAAGCATCCACCCTTGGACACTTTCAAACCCTGATGGAACTGTGTGCTGGGATCCATCTTTCAAGTTAGTCTAGCTTTAAGTGGGAGACTAGACTTGATGACCTCCAAAGGTCCCTTCTAAAGTAAATTGTATGATTCCTTAAGGACATTACAGATTTGTCCTGTAAGGACAGACATCCCTTCCCTTTATTTCCTACTTATTACTAAATGCTAAATCTGTAGTACTGAAACCTTAATTTAAGATGGACAGTTTTATTCTGATGTTTGTCTTGTTTTATGAGATGCTGTTAAGAGTTGGGCAGCAGCAAGATGAGGAAAGGAATGAACCTGTCTTTAGCACCTGCAGTACAACTGGTGATATTTCTTTCTATTGGAAAGGAAATTCTATGGTGTAGTGGTAAGGGTTATAGCCATCTAGTTTCTCATGGTTCTCTGGTTCCCTACCTTCGGAATTACTGCATGAAATCTGGAGCTGATGTTGAGATTCAGTTTTCTCCTTTTCTGCTAGGAACTGGGGATGTGTGTGGGAGGCTTTTTGTCCCACTCCCTTTTCTTCCTTGTATCTGTCCAAAATAGTTCTTTCTAAACTTTACAAATACTGCCAGGAGAAAATTTGGCATGTGCATACCATTTAACTGTTGACTTATTCCTAACTGACAAGAATACGCCTTCAAAATTACTACGAATGTTTTCACTCTGCAGTTTCCTGTAAGGTTTATTTTGCACTAATTTGTGACTAATTGGCTATAGCATATGGTAACACTATTTCAAAATAAGACACCTCCATGGGTTTTTTTCCAATTTAGTTGATTTAAAGGAATTTTACTGCTTAGCTCTTGGTATTTTCTGGACAATTCTATTAGTGTTTGAGCCTAGTAAGGGCAGGTCTTGAGTTCATAGCTGAGGTTCACTTAACAGATGGCCTTCCTTGGCTAACTTGCTGGTTCTCCTCCCCCTCTCTTCCCTTCTCTGGAGAGAGAAGGTCTCTCTGCTCATGGCTGTGAACTTGTGAAAACTGGATTCTACTGGTTTAGGCGTTTATGCATCCAAGTTGGGAAGATTCATGCTCATCTGAGTGGTTGTGCTGATGCACGCGGTTTTCTTCTTTCTTCTGCCTCTTTGTTTTCTTGCTTCCCCAAAATTGTTCCCACCTGTCCAGGTTAGCATTTAGGCTAGTCAAACATCCACAAAGTTTTTTACAAGGTGACCAGGTAGAAACAGAAAACAAGCTCTGCATTTTAGTATTTTTCTTTTTTTTTTCATGACTAAGCAGCCTTTTGCTTGTTCTTCATGTCACTTCCCCAAGACTATCTGTGCATTCAAACTTTCTTGCCATCAGATGGAAAGACCCCAATATACTTGAGCCTCACTGTTTTCCTCTTCATATGTGCAGTTCCAGAGCTCTCTCTTAACTAGGGCATAAGTTAGTTCTTTGGAAGCTCATCTTTGTGATCTGGTGGGTTGAGGCTTCAGGCAGGGATGGAAGGAGAGGGCTTAACAGTTCTCTGGCATGGATGCCAAGTAGCTTTCTCTCAATCCTCACCTGACCTCTCTCTTCCCCTCATTTCTTGGGATAGAATAGATAACTGTCACACTGTCACAGAGTATTCTGAGTTGGAAGGGACCCACAAGGATCACTGAGTCCAAGTCGTAAGTGAATGTGAATGGCCTCGATGCACTGCCACTCTGCTAACTAGGGTAGAGTTTCCCTTTGGTAGCTAGAAGACCATGATTTCTAAGCTTCATGATTTTATACTTTTATGTGAATTTGGTTTCTTGCTAGATATAACTATTAATATCACTAGTCTTTCTTCTCCACCCCCCCACCCCCAATCCCCC
>VWZD01010837.1:602-12447 GCA_013396695.1 Sakesphorus luctuosus
CTTATTCCCATTCCTCTCCCCCTGTTCCACTCCTTTTCCTGTTCCTCCTTTCCCCCTCCTATTTCTCTTTTCCTATTCTTCTCTTCTTATTCCCATTCCTCTCCCCCTATTCCACTCCTTTTCCTTTTCCTTCTTTCCCCCTCCTATTTCTTCTCTCCTCCTATTCCTCTCCTCCTTATGTTTCTCCTTTCCCCTCCTGTTGTTCCTTTCCTGTTCCTTTCCTCCTCTTATTCCCATTCCTCTCCTTCTCCTGTTCCTCCTTTCCCCCTCCTATTCCTCTTCTCCTATTCCTCTCCTCTTTATGTTCCTCCTATCCCCCTGCTGTTTCTTCTTTCCTGTTCCTTTCCTCATCCTATTCCTCCTATTCCTATTCTGCTCCTTCTCCCGTTCCTCCTTTCCCTCTCCTATTCCTTCTCTCCTCCTACTCCTCCCCTCCTATTCCTATTCCTCTCTTCCTTCTATTTTTCCTCTCCTCCCCTCCCTTTCTTATTCCTCCTTTCCCCCTCCCTCCTCCTCTCCCTCTCCTGCTCCTCCCGGTGCTTTCCTGCCCTTCTCAGGCACACAGGCCGTGGCTGAGCTCCCACCCTCACACGTGTAACAAAATAATCCTGCTCTTTGAAGACTCTCTGCGTTTCCAGGGACAGTCCCACTTCCTGGGAGCTCTTGATTCCCGTGGGAAGTGGTTTCTGGAGGCAGCCAAACAATCCTTTCCCTGCACGTTCTGACATTGTGGAAATTCATACAAAGGGCTGTGGATTTATTTTCCTTTGCTCTGACCTGCTCTGAGTTTGGGTTCTGTGGCAGCTTTGCCTGTTCCAGGCCTTCCTGTAATCCTGCTTTGGGCTGCTCCAGCCTCCTCCTGCTCTCTCAAAGCATTGTCAGCCCTCAGTGCATGCAGTGTGGTTTTCTTTCCCTTGCTTTCCTTTGGAATTTGTCCTTCTGTGGCCTCACTGGGTAGGAGAAGTGCCTTTTGGAGCAAGGCAGAGAGCAGGGAGGGCAGCAGGGCAGGTTAATGTTGGACACAACGTGCTGATTTGTGGCCAGACCAAACCAAGTGTCACACTCGAGGCCCCTCTGCTGGTTCCCTGCCCTTTGGGTCCGGAGCTGGGAATGCTGCTGGAGGTGCTGTGGTGCCACAGTGGTCACCCAGTGTCCCTGGAGCTCCTGGGAAGGCTCTTTCCCAGGATTTAAAAGGGGTTTGGCAACACTGAGCAACGTGGCCCTGGCACCACAAACTCTGAGCCTGGCTGGGCCCTTTGGAGTCGTCATGGGCTCAGGGCAGGGTTTGGTAAGGGGATTTCAGGGGGATTTCAGCCCAAACCTCCTGTGCCAGCACAGCCAGGGGCACAGGCACAGCCAGGGGCACAGGCACGGCCAGGGGCACAGGTACAGCCAGGGGCACAGGTACGGCCAGGGGCACAGGCACAACCAGGGGCACAGGGACAGCCAGGGGCACAGGTACTGCCAGGGGCACAGGTACAGCCAGGGGCACAGGCACAGCCAGGGGCACAGGTACAGCCAGGGGCAGAGGCACGGCCAGGGGCACAGGCACGGCCAGGGGCACAGGTACGGCCAGGGGCACAGGTACAGCCAGGGGCACAGGTACGGCCAGAGGCACAGGTACGGCCAGGGGCACAGGTACAGCCAGGGGCACAGGCACAGCCAGGGGGACAGGCACGGCCAGGGGCACAGGTACAGCCAGGGGCACGGGCACGGCCAGGGGCACGGGCACAGCCAGCTCACCTCAGAGGGGCAGCTGGGGGAATTTATCAGCAGGAAAAGTGTTCCATGGCACGTGCTGGGTGAGGGGCAGCGTGGGCAGAACTGGAGGCTAATTCAGCCCTCTCTGCCCCAGTAGTTCCATGGATTTGTGCTCTGCTGGGACTGCACCGGGGTCCAGTGTGGTTTTGGGGAGCAGAAGCAACTGGATTGGGGCTGTAGAGGTGTTGGGAAGGAATCCTTCCCTGGGAGGGTGGTGAGGGTGGCACAGGTTGGGCAGAGAAGCTGTGGCTGCCCCATCCCTGGAAGTGTCCAAGGCCAGGCTGGATTCTCTTGGGGCAGTCTGGGATAGTGGAAGGTGTCCCTGCTATGGCAGGGGATGGAGTGGGATGATCCTTGAGGTCCCTTCCAACCCAAACCATTCTGTGATCCTAAAAATCCCTTGGCAAGGTGTGGGGGGCTGAGCCCAAGCCAGCAGGAGCAGGGTGGGTGGGGGAACAGCCTCATGAGGTGAAGTTTAAAAGCTCCAGGTCTGGAAGGAGCAAAAGCCAAGATTATAACTCTGTGAACACTGCAGTGGTGGGAATATGAGGGAGGGAAGGATTTCTTTTTCTGAAATAAATTATTTTAAAATGTGTGAAACCCCCAAGCTCAAAAGCTCATCCAGTGAGTTACAGCTCATCACCACTCTGTCATTTTTATCCCTCATCTGTATTGGCTGTTGGATTATGGAGTGGTTTTTTCTTGCCCCTCCAAGCTCTGGGGGCAGATAGGATATCTTGGATATCTTGGCTCATCTCTTGACCTGCAAGCTCTGTTTGCACTTGCCTGAAGAAGGTGATACCCCCACAGTGCAAGGTCTGTGGTGTGCAATCCCTGGGAGGAGGTGGAACATCCTTCCCAGTTCTGGGCTCTGGATAAAGGACTGCAAGCTCGTCAGGGTGCTGAGGCCTCTGTAAATAACATTGTCTGGCTTTACTCAGAGTATGTGTGCCTGTTCTTTTTAATGGGGGGGGAAGAAATCAGGCTGATACTTGGTTTAAAAAGTAGTTTAAAAAGATGGAAGGGATGCAAAGATCCTTCTGTGTTGGAGTCTCCCTTGGCTGTGGTTAGGCCAGGCCTGGGTGTCAGTCCCTTCTTGGCTGAAGAGGGTGGAGGACAGTCCTTGTGAGGAGGGGAAGAAAAAGCAAAGTGAATTTCTGCAGTTTTTATTCAGTAATTAAGAGGTTTTCACAGCTGCTCCTGATGTGTGGGTAAGAGAGAAGAGCAGAGGGGCTCCTGTGACAGGGCCTATCATGCTGGCAGCCAGCAGTGCTGCAGTTCTGTTCCCAAAAACGGGAGTGTCCCCGTGGGACTGGCATCCCACAGAATCATTTCTGAGCTCTCTAAAGATACAGCACCGTCACTTCGCTTCCCCAGCACTGCAGACTCTCAAAGGCAGGAGGTAAAGAAGAATAACAAGCTTTATAATATGCTAGAGGACAAAATTGGACATGCTTTTGCTGCTAAGGAAGGATTGTAGAGGGAAAAAAAGACAAGGATGCACCACTTGGGTGATCCGCTGTGGCTCCTGGACTGTCTGGCCGGGTAGTCCTGGGGTTTTTATGGAGGTTGTGTGCATTGGGAGAAGCAGGGGATCTTCAGCACTAGCCCTCACATCTGGGCAGGAACTGGAGGGTCCCTTGGGTGGAAAGGTGGGGGTCTTCCCTAGGAAGGGATTCCTTGGGTGGAAAGGGAGAGTCTTCCTGAGGAAAGGATCCCTTGGGTGGAAAGGTGGGGTCTTCCTGAGGAAGGGATTCCTTGGGTGGAAAGGTGAGGGGTCTTCCTGAGGAAGGGATTCCTTGGGTGGAGATGTGGGGTCTTCATGAGGAAGGGATCCCTTGCATGGAAAGGTGGAGGGCTCTTCCTTAGGAAGGGTGGGGGCTCTTAGAGCAGTGGCAGAGGTGAAAAGGGATCTCTTCATGGCAGAGCTGAAGGGCAGATGGAGCTTGGTGGTCTCTTAACTTCTCCTTCTTTATTCTGTGTCTTTCTCTCGTTTCAGTCCTGCTTGAGTCGCTCAACAAGAACGAGCAGTCACCCAATGGCCAGTCCCAGTCCCGGGAATCCACAAACGCTCAGTTCAGGAAAACCAGCGGAGACTTCACGTCGGCCAACGGGGAGGCGGGAGGGGAGGCCCCCAAGGGCTACACACAGGACCAGGTGGATGCAGTGAAGAGGTGTGTGCTCAGCCCTGCAGGGCCCTGCCTGGCTGGGACCAGGGGGATGCAGTGAAGAGGTGTGTGCTCAGCCCTGCAGGGCTCTCTGCCTGGCTGGGACCAGGAGGTGCAGTGAAGAGGTGTGTGCTCAGCCCTGCAGGGCTCTCTGCCTGGCTGGGACCCCGGGGATGCAGTGAAGAGGTGTGTGCTCAGCCCTGCAGGGCTCTCTGCCTGGCTGGGACCAGGGGGGTGCAGTGAAGAGGTGTGTGCTCAGCCCTGCAGGGCCCTGCCTGGCTGTTGTCATGTGGCACTGCTCTGGTTTCCACAGTGGTTTCGAGATCTCAGCTTTGGACCACGTGCAGTGGTGTTGAGAGCATGCCCAGGAGGGTCAGAGCTCCAGCAGCCCTGGGAGGCACCTGGGGTGGGTCTGCCCCTTTTCCAAACCCTGTTTCGGGCTGTCCTTTATTCCTCTCTGCCGTTGGCACATCCTGGAACCTGAAGGACTGAACCGCAGGCACAGTCACCTGGTAAACTTTGTTTAAGGTTGTGGGCATGGCCTGAATTGCACAAGAACCACTCCAAGGGACTTGCAGGGTGCTGGTTACATCATCCACTCCTCCAAAAACCCAGCTTGTTGGATTCAGCCTCATCTGAGTCACATGAGAAGGAGAAACCATGGCTGGGCTGTGAGTGAGCCCAGGAGGAACTGGGCTGCAGCTCCCTCCTCTAGAGTTCAGCTGTGTTAGTTTTAGGTCTGAATTAGTTGAGGAGGGAATAAACCAAGAGCCCAATATCCTCCAGGTCCTTTAGCCCCTCCAAAACGTGAGTGTGGAGGATCTGAAGTTTATTTGCCAGTGTCATTCCTCTGTGGGTGATACCACAGCCTGGGGAGAGGCCCCTCCACCTCTACCAGCCTGACTCGTTCTGTGGGAGTGTTGTCACACCTGGAATGAGTTGGAGAAAGCAACTGGGTCACCCAGAGAGGAGGAAAGGCTGAGCCACCCAGGGACCCAGAGAGGAGGAAGGGCTGAGCCACCCAGGGACCCTGAGAGGAGGAAGGGCTGAGCCACCCAGGGACACTGAGAGGAGGAAGGGCTGAGCCACCCAGGGACCCTGAGAGAAGGAAGGGCTGAGCCACCCAGGGACACTGAGAAGAGGAANAGCAGCCCTGGGAGGCACCTGGGGTGGGTCTGCCCCTTTTCCAAACCCTGTTTCGGGCTGTCCTTTATTCCTCTCTGCCGTTGGCACATCCTGGAACCTGAAGGACTGAACCGCAGGCACAGTCACCTGGTAAACTTTGTTTAAGGTTGTGGGCATGGCCTGAATTGCACAAGAACCACTCCAAGGGACTTGCAGGGTGCTGGTTACATCATCCACTCCTCCAAAAACCCAGCTTGTTGGATTCAGCCTCATCTGAGTCACATGAGAAGGAGAAACCATGGCTGGGCTGTGAGTGAGCCCAGGAGGAACTGGGCTGCAGCTCCCTCCTCTAGAGTTCAGCTGTGTTAGTTTTAGGTCTGAATTAGTTGAGGAGGGAATAAACCAAGAGCCCAATATCCTCCAGGTCCTTTAGCCCCTCCAAAACGTGAGTGTGGAGGATCTGAAGTTTATTTGCCAGTGTCATTCCTCTGTGGGTGATACCACAGCCTGGGGAGAGGCCCCTCCACCTCTACCAGCCTGACTCGTTCTGTGGGAGTGTTGTCACACCTGGAATGAGTTGGAGAAAGCAACTGGGTCACCCAGAGAGGAGGAAAGGCTGAGCCACCCAGGGACCCAGAGAGGAGGAAGGGCTGAGCCACCCAGGGACCCTGAGAGGAGGAAGGGCTGAGCCACCCAGGGACACTGAGAGGAGGAAGGGCTGAGCCACCCAGGGACCCTGAGAGGAGGAAGGGCTGAGCCACCCAGGGACACTGAGAAGAGGAATGGCTGAGCCCCCCAGGGACCCAGAGAGGAGGAAGGGCTGAGCCACCCAGGGACCCTGAGAAGAGGAATGGCTGAGCCCCCCAGGGGGCCATGAGCAACAGCCACCGAAACTGTGGAGTGTCATGGAGCTGAAGAGCTCAAGGCAAAGAGGCTTTCCCTCCTGAACCCCCTGTTTCCTCCCCTCTCCTCTGGCAGGGTGAAGCAGTGCAAAGATTACTATGAAATCCTGGGAGTGAACAGGGAAGCCTCTGATGAGGACCTGAAAAAGGCTTACAGGAAACTGGCGCTGAAGTTCCACCCGGACAAGAACCACGCACCGGGGGCCACGGAGGCGTTCAAAGGTAAAAGCAGCTCCACTTCTGTGATCTGCCCCCAACCACCAGACAGGGACACTGAGCTGGGCTGGTGGCAACTCCTAAAAACAACCTCATGAGTCAGGTAGAGTGAAATAAAGCTGCTCTTTGTGAAGGTGTCTCTCCTGGGGCTGGTTGGATCATGAGCAAAGCATAAGCTTGAAATAATAAACACAGGTAGGATTCACCTCTGCTAGTGGGACAAAGAGAAGCCTTCCTTCCCTTCCTTCCCTTTCCCAAGTGTGTTGCTGCAGCCTCCTGCCATGCTGCTCAGAAGGGAATTCCCTCAGGATGTTAATCATCCTGGTTTTTTTGGAGAGGTGCAGGAGTGTTCACCTAACAGGGAGAAGCCCCAAGTCCTGCAGGTTCTGGGTATTCCCCTGTCTACTGGCAAGCCCAGGAGAGACCCAGTAGGTTGTCCAGCACCAGAGAGAGCCATTGGATTCACAGATCCCTTGAGAGAAACATTCCAGGAAGCACCTGACCATTGCAAAAGGCTGTGGGTGGAATTGGTGGATAGAAATCCCAGGTGGAAGTTTCCAGAGTACACCTGAACCCAGCCAGAACTCAAGAAAGGTCACCAGAGGCTCCAGTTTTGCTGCAAACAGCCCAGTTTTCATGGCCTCTCTACAAATGCAGCAGAGATGTTTCCTGGGTTATAAAATGAAGTAATTTTCCAAGAGAAATGCTATTGCTTGGAATATATAACCCGTTTTTTTTCCTGCAAGCTGTGGAAGTTTGATTCTTATCATCGAGCTAAATGCAGAACTCTCTGATGCCAGTTGTACAGCACTGGTTTTGTGGTGGTGAGCCATAAAAGGGATCTGATTCTGGCCATTTTTTAGGAAGGAATTCTCCCCAGTGAGGGTGGGCAGGCCCTGGCACAGGGTGGGCAGAGAAGCTGTGGCTGCCCCATCCCTGGGAGTGTCCAAGGCCAGGCTGGACAGGGCTTGGAGCAACCTGGGCTGGTGGGAGGTGTCCCTGCCCATGGCAGAGGGGCTTAGACTGGATGGTCTTTAAGGCCCCCTCCAACCCAAACCATTCTGGGATTCTGTGATTTTGGGAGTGAAATGCACGAGGCTTCTGCTGGAGCAGGGAGCAAGGCTGGCCTGGTGTGCTGATACAGTACTGGGGTGAGCTCCTTGCAGACATGAATTCAGCAGTAAAAGTCTTATGTAAGGTTTGTTCAAGTCTTCTAAGACTTAAATCCTTACCTGATAAGTGTTAGCAAACAGTGAGCTGAGCCCCAGCTACTTGGGGAAGCCTGTGCAGTGTGTGGGGCAGATGGAGGAGCATCTGGAGAGAGGTGTGTGCAGAGCTGCTGCTGGCTGGCCCATCGTTGGATCCCTGCTGGTGGCACAGGGCAGGTTTCCTCACCTCTAATCTTCTCTGGTGATGTTTGCTGAGGGCTTTGACAAGAGTTACGTGCCAGAGGTGGTGCGTTAGGCAAGGTGCCCTTTACCCCCTGCTGCAGAGCTCTCTGCTCCTGGGTTATCTGCTCCAGGCCTTGCCTCCTGGGCTCCCTGTCCTTCAGCCCCCCAGCTGAGCTCCCAGCTTGCTGAACTCCAGCTGCTTGGTGTCAGAAGGTGAACAGGGAAACGTGCACTGCAGTGAGGGGCTTAGTTAATCTTTTCTTACACTGATGTATGAGCTGAAGCCTTGGCATTTTCCCTTCCCCATGGCTGCTGATAAAGTGCCTTGTCCTGAGCCCCTGTCTCAGCTATAAACTCAGGTTATCATTACAGTTGGCTGCAGTCTGTCCTGTGGCAGATTTGCATCACTACCTGTGTGATGCTGGAAGGGAGTTGAACCTGGTTACTCGGAGCTAAAATCCTGATCTGGAACAAGATGTCCCTCGGCTTTGTCAGCACAAAGTCAGACAACGGACAAACCCTGAGCTGCTCCATTGTCGTTGCTTGGCTGCTTCTTTCAGGCTGTGTGGTTAGTGTGCTCCCAGTCACTCCTTGCCCACCACCTTCCCTGCCTGGCTCTGGAGCTGTTTGCCCAGTGTGCACTAATTATAACCAAGAGGGAGAAGGAGTGTATTGACATTACACCCTCCACACTCCCAGTCTCCAGTCCAACAAGAAACCCTACACCTCCCTCTGACTGTGGGGAAAACATGGAGTCTTGGAGCTGATCCCCTCCAAAAGGGCATGAATCTCCCTTTTCTATCCCTCCTGCCCCTGCCTTTTACACACCAGGCGGCCTCTGCTGTGGGCATTTTGGCTCCCTGTGAGTTGGTGCAGAGAAGTGGGAAGCTGGAACATGTCAAGAGGGAAGCACAGAAACAGGAGGGTGGCAGGTAGACATTCTGGGAGGAGGGCTCAGAGTGCTGAGGTTGGAAGGAGAGCAGCTCAGAGAACTGGCAGGATTCAGTTCATTTCCACCAGGACAGTTCCAGTTCATTTCCACTGTCACAGGACTGATTAACAGCCCTTGTAATTATGCACCTTACGTCTACCATCTGGAAATTTTGAAATTCATGGCTGACAGACACAACTTCCAGCTAATGTTTCCTTACCAGCTTTCAGGGAAAGTTTTAAAGTCTCTGTCAGTGATCCAGCCTGTGTTTAAATTCCTTGCAGTTCTGGTTTCTATGCTCTGACATTGAATGCCACATTTGAATAAAATTTGTCAACTACAGTTGTGTTTCCCCACACAGTTGGTTACAGCTGGAGGATTTCTCTAAGGACATGTGTTGGTGAGGCCACACCTGGAGTGTTGTGTTCACTTCTGGGCCCCTCAGTTGAGGAAAGAGATTGAGGGGCTGGAGCGGGGCCAGAGAAGAGCAACGAGGCTGGAGAAGGGAGTGGAGCACAAGTGCTGTGGGGAGAGGCTGAGGGAGCTGGGGGTGTTTAGCCTGGAGAAGAGGAGGCTCAGAGGTGACCTCAGCACTGTCTGGAAGTGCCTGAAGGGAAGTTGTGGCCAGGTGGGGGTTGGTCTCTTCTTCCAGGCACTCAGCAATAGGACAAGGGGGCACGGGGGGCTCAAGCTCTGCCAGGGGAAATTGAAGTTGGAGAGCAGAAAAAACTTCTTTGCAGAGAGAGTGCTCAGGCATTGGAATGGGCTGCCCAGAGAGGGGGTGGATTCCCCATCCCTGCAGGTTTTTCAAGTGAGCTTGGCCGTGGCAGTGAGTGCCATGATGTGGTAAAGGGACTGGAGTTGGCCCAAGGGTTGGACTTGATGATCTCGGAGGTCTTTTCCAACCCAATCCATTCTATGATTCTATGCACCAAATTCATATCAGTCATATCATAACTTCCTCATTTGAATTAATTAAGGAATTTTTCCTCAAGCCTCTTGGTGTGATTTCCTCTTGTCTGCATATGCCAGCTACGTGTGCCAGGTCCCAGCAGCCTATGGAAACATCGTGGGTAGCTGAGAATCTCACCTGTGTGATGAGAAGGGCATGTCCTGGCAGCTTGCAGGGCTAAAAGTGTTATCTGCAGGAGAGAGAGGCTAATTGCTTCCTTATTGTGCCGTTGCAGCCATCGGGAACGCGTACGCCGTGTTGAGCAACCCAGAGAAGAGGAAGCAGTACGACCAGTTTGGAGATGAGAAACTCAACCCTGCCCGCCATGGGCACGGCCACTCCGACTTCCACCGAGGCTTTGAGGCCGACATCTCCCCCGAGGACCTCTTCAACATGTTCTTTGGTGGTGGTTTTCCTTCTAGTAAGCACCTTAAAGCTTAATCTCTTGAGGGGGACCTGGAGTTGTTTTGCCATGCAAGGGTTGCTGAGCTTGATGAGACAGAGTTCTCCTTCACCCACGACCCAAACAGCTCAAGGTTTTTAAATTGTTCGGGTGGGTGCTTGGAGAGCTCGGCATCCAGCAGGTAATTCCATTAGAGCTGGAATTCTGCCCAGCTTCAGGTGTTTGTTTGCCTGGCTGGCAGCGTTGGCTGCTGTTACCTGGGGTTGGATGTCAGAACAAAAGATGACTTGTTTTAAGGCTCGTTGCAAAAATAACCCTGTTTTGAGGAAAGTTTTTCTGCCTGGTGGTTTTAGGAGTTAAATCATCTTACCAGAGCAAACTCTGGGCCCTGCTCATGGTCTCTGTCTGCTCCACCACACAGGTGGAGCAGCTGCTGTGAGATCAGGAGGGCTCTGCAGAGCGATCTGGATAGACTTGAGAGATGGGCTGATTGCAATGGGATGAAGTTCAACAAGGCCAAGTGCAGGTCCTGCCCTTTGGCCACCCCAAGCCCTGCAGCGCTCCAGGCTGGGCACAGAGTGGCTGGAGAGCAGCCAGGCAGAAAGGGACCTGGGGGGACTGAGGGACAGGAAGCTCAAGAGGAGCCAAGAGTGTGCCCAGGTGGCCAAGAAGGCCAATGGGATCCTGGCCTGGATCCAAAGTAGCGTGGCCAGCAGGCCCAGGGCAGTGAGCCTTCCCCTGGACTCTGCCTTGGGGAGGCCACACCTTGAGTGTTGTGTTGAGTTCTGGGCCCCTCGGTTGAGGAAAGAGATTGAGGGGCTGGAGCGGGGCCAGAGAAGAGCAACGAGGCTGGAGAAGGGAGTGGAGCACAAGTGCTGTGGGGAGAGGCTGAGGGAGCTGGGGGTGTTTGTGCTGGAGAAGAGGAGGCTGAGAGGTGACCTCAGCACTGTCTGGAAGTGCCTGAAGGGAAGTTGTGGCCAGGTGGGGGTTGGTCTCTTCTCCCAGGCACTCAGCAATAGGACAAGGGGGCACGGGGGGCTCAAGCTCTGCCAGGGGAAATTGAAGTTGGAGAGCAGGAAAAACTTCTTTGCAGAGAGAGTGCTGAGGGATTGGAATGGGCTGCCCAGAGAGGGGGTGGATTCCCCATCCCTGGAGGTTTTTAACCTGAGCTTGGCCATGGCACTGAGTGCCATGATGTGGTAAAGGGAGTGGAGTTGGCCCAAGGGTTGGACTTGATGATCTGGGAGGTCTTTTCCAACCCAATCCATTCTATGATTCAATGATTCTATGAGATCAGTGGCCACTTCCCTCCCTTCGCTGTGTCCCATGAAAAAGAGGAGAGTGTTATTTTCTACAGCCTAATTTAGACTTCTTAAAGTGAAAATGGAATCTGCATCCTGTCTATCCACAGTGCTGATCATGGCTTGGGTGGCAGGAAGGAACTGAGCACCTGTTCCTTCACCTGCTCAGTTCCAGTCAGAAAGACCCAGATTTCACACCAGGATAAGGATGTTTTGGAAGCCTCTGGTCATACCTGACTGACAGCGGAGATAGGGGTTATTTGGCCTCTGTGGACCAGCTTAAAAAAAGAAATCATTTGATTTCAATGAAGAAGATTTCCTCTGGTCTCTCTCTGCTGTCTGCTGTGTAGGAATTAACACACCACCACCAGTGACTCCCCCAGCCCTCTGGAAGCCTTTTGCAGCCTTCCTGTTCTGCCTGGCAGAGAGGCCAAGCTGCTCCAGCAAGAGCAGCACGTTGCTGTTTTGGCTCAGTCTTTCTTTCCCTTTCCTCACTGTCCCGAGAGAGTTCAAGGCTGCTCTCCCAGCTGGGCTCCCTCTGCAGCTGTAGCTTTGGTATTTAAAACAAGACATGGGAGGGCTTTTTTTGCAGGGTGCAAAAAATGCCAGAATTATTTCTGTTTGTGATTGGGTTTATCCTAAAGGAGGTCTGTACGAGATGCTCTCTCTGTGTAGCTGACCCTGCTTTGAGCAGG
>VWZD01010838.1:0-18842 GCA_013396695.1 Sakesphorus luctuosus
TGACAGTAACTGGTGAGTGATCCTTTGTGTGTCCTTATCTCAATCTCTGAGCCTTTTATAATACATTCTCTCCCTTGTTCAACTGAGAAGGGCAGTGATAGAGCAGCTTTAATGGGCACCTGGCATCCAGCCAGGGTCAACCTAACCAGTCTTACATGAACACAGGCCAGACACTTACAAGCTTTTTAACATTGTGCAGCAGCTAACAGAAATGCATGCTTATGCTCCTTTGTTATTCCCATAAACTACTAATTTGCATTCATAGCATATGGATTTTATTTTCTTTATAACAAGCACAAATAAGCCTTCTCACCTGTCATGTTTTAAAATTCTGTTTGTCCAGAATATTTTTCTTCTGGGTGTCCCAATTTCACCGGTTTTATTCCCATATCACTCATTAAAGGCAGTACAATACCTGTGCTTGAACTCAATGCCTGATTTAATGAATCTTCCTTAAAATACCTGCACATCAGGAACACACATTTTGTATAAAGTTTTCAGGTAGCCTTGCAATCTGAATATCTTAGCAGCAAATTTCTTGTAAGTGATTTGCTTTTGAAAGTAGTGTGTTTGCAATACAGAATTTAATTACTTGAATAAGTCTCATTTATGACCAGATTAATTTTTGGGATAACTCCGCAGGGTATCAGTGATGGATTGTCCTAGAGAGCTAATAATCCTATTCAGCTTTACTTCTTTAGTAAAATGGAAGATTGCATTCAGAAAGCTGTGATGGAATGAGCTTTAAAACGGTAATGCAATTGCAGTTACTTCAGACATTTTGTTTTTCTTCTGTGCTGCTATCACAAAAAAATAAGTATACAAAAATAACTGGTATCAGTGGAAAAGGTCCTTCTAATTGCTGTTCCATTGTGATGCAGACATGCCTTTTAGTGGCTACTGAGCTGAGCCTGCTCTGGAATACCACCTGCTAATTTTTCAGGTGTTTTGTCTTGGAAAACAGTTACGGCATTCACCAGCTTTCTGCTTACATGGCTTTATTGGATTTGCATGGCAAGATCTGGGTAATGGGTTGTGCTACAGAGGTGACAGCTTCTCTGAGATGCTCCTAGAAGTTTCCCCTCTGTCCAATGCAGCCAGTGACAGATGGCTCCAAGCCCGGCCTGCTGCTAGCCAAGGTATTGCAGCTTAGATAAAGCATTACAGAAGAGTTAAAACAAGACCCCAGCAACTTCATCCAGAAGAGGAGTGAGAACATGTGAGAGGAAAAGCTTCGCAGACACTAAAGCCAATGAAGAAGAAGGTGCCAGAGCAGAGATTCCCCTGCTGCCCCTGATACAGACCGCAGTGAGGCAAGCTGTCCCCCTGCAGCCAGGCCATGGAGGTCTGTGGTAAAGTAGAGATCCATCTACAGCCCACAGAGGACTCCCACACTGGAGCAGGTATATGCTTGAAGGAAGCAATGACTCCATAGAAGGTGCTCACTGGAGCAGATTCCTGCCAGGACCAGTGGCCCTGCGGAAAGAGGAGTCCATCCGAGAGTAGGTTCTCCATCAGGATTTGTGCTCCTACAGGGGAACCACATTTGTGCAGTCTGCTCCTGAAGGACTGCGTCCTATGTGACAGACTCATGCTGGAGAAGTAACATAGCCCATTGTATGATGTGTGTTTGTTTTCCTGTTACAAAAAAAGGTTTCAAACCTTCCTTGCCCATATTTCACTGGCACTTGGTATGTTCAAATTAACATCTAGTTCACAGGGCCCCAGGAGTTGTCTTTAACCTACCTACCTAACTAAAAAGCAATAATTGCTAAGCCATTGTGCATTCTAAAGGGAGCATATATGAGAAGAGAACTCACAATGGAAGAATTATGTTTTTGAAAAGCATGTGTGTGCCCTGTATGTCATGTGTGCCTAGTCATTGTATCAAGTACCAGGGATGAGAGGCCAGCCATTAACTGTGCCATAGTAGAGACACACATCATGTGGAACTCTTTGTGATGTGCTAAGAAAGATGCCTTGAAACAACCTACAAATCCCACGTCAATACTATGGGAAAAACACTTTCTTGCTTCCTTCTACACATTATTTTCTTGAAGCTGCTGCAAAACATACAGTCTGAGAAGCCAGCAGTGAGATCCTCTTGTGAACCCTCTCTAGGCCTGGTGCTGGATGCAAACCAGCAAGATAAAGCCATACCTGAAACAAAAGCTTTCTGTGGTGCATGTGCTACTTCACTTTATGTACCACATTGCAGTCAGTGTGTGAATGTGTAGTGTTGCGCTTTTAATAAGAATGACAATGATAAAACCTTGTCTTTTCCAGTATGTCTCAAGTGTCACAGGGAATCCTTATGGACTGATAAAAGTCCTTCACATAACAGAGGTGCTGCCAGCTGGGAAAATAAGTATCCATACAGACTTTTCTTCTTCAAATGGATTGTTGAAGTTTTGCAAGTAATACACATACCAGTTCTTTGGCAGTGTCAGTTGTTTGGGAGGAGCTTTTATGGGTGGCAGGGAACAGAATAGAAAATATGGATAATTAAAAGTCAGAGTTTACTGCTGGTTTTCTCTTTATAGGTATTCAGGGAAAAGAAAAGGTTGTCCATTACCTACAGTTGTCACTAGACAGTGATAAGCCTTTTTAAATGTATATGAGGCAACAATTATGCCTCACAGAGCGAATGTGGTCTACAAACACCATGAAGAGGCTCAGTGTAGTCCTTGATCCAAAGCCAATTAAAGTTAACGTGGGTCTCTAGTAAAACCAAAGTACTGAATATTGCTTATGGTTTATGACTGAAACTAAGCTCTACTATGACTGAATTCCTCCTACCTCTTTCTCTTTGTGATGAAGTACTGGTAAGTTCTGAGAGCATTAGTGAACTGATTCTCTTTTCAAATATCTAGTCCTCTAAAGCCAACATAGGACCTGAGCATTTACACCCAATTACTTTCCATTAAACTGTGAGGGAAAAATAGGTGTATTAGCCAAACTGCTGGATGTTTTTCTAGGCTAAGAAACAGCTTTATTTCCATACAGCTACTTTTTAGCTTTGCTAAAACAGTTGTGAGGGGTTTTTTATTACATAGTGGTCACAAAAAATGAATCAAAAAGTGTGGCCTCCCAGAGATGCATTACAGGTTGCTATGCAATTCCTACTTGAGAGAAAACCCATGGCTTTGTAAAGTAAAGAAACAGGCTGGTGTGTGCTGATGAAATCCCTCCAGGATTCTGAAGGGCACCACCTCATTTTTTTTTTTGCATACATATTATGTCCTCCTACTGATTCCATTAGTGATTCATGGAAATTATACCTATTAAACACAAAAATATTCATGGATCTGATTGGTGACCTGAATATATTGGTTACAAAGACACTAAGATACCAGTTGTAAATTGAATGAGATTTTATTTTGTGAAGTTAGAACAGAATAATAGGGTGGTATTTTCTTTAGATTTTTGAATCTCTGCAAGGTAAAATTATTTATTTTATAAAATGGAAGATATCTGTTTAATGTACTTTGTTGTGGTAGTGGGTGATAGAGATGCAGATTTCTTAGCTGGGATAAACAGCACAGATCTGTAGGATGCAGTGGGTTTCGATCTTTTCACATGAGCTGAGGAGATGTTCCTTTGTATCCACAATCAGTGTATGCAGATATCTGCAGCCCAGCATCTGCAGTATGGGCTCTGAGCAGAGCACCAGCTGCATTTCTTATTTTCAGAGTAGCACAAAGGGCATGTGAGACCATAAGAGAAGGGAAAAAAGTGTTAAAGTATAAATACAGTAAGCTCTTGTCAGGCCTAATCAAAATTGGTAGAAGGTCAGTGAGATTATAACAGACAGTCTTGTGCTTTTAATCTGCTAAGAGATATCTGCATTGCAAAGTACATTCTTCATTTTTCATTTTGAGGTTTTGAGTCCATTGCAGACTCCTTATTATATTAGATAAATATGTTTAAGCAATTTAACTTCCCATGTGTTTGCTTCTCAGAAGTAACTACCCTGACATATTTGATAACACTGAGGTGAATGGCATTATCTTTCTGTCTTGTCTTTCCTCCTTTCATCCCAGTGATAATTGCTTATCAACAGAAGCAGGCTTCTTGGTGAGACTCTGAGGCCACTACATTCATGGTTCCCGACAAAGACATGCAGTACCTGGGTCGAGTGTGTAAGTTGTAGTGGTTTTAACAGAAAGTGAATGATGGTGGCATATAGTACATTGATGACTGTGGTCTCTGAGGTTGATAAGCTCCTTCCATGGGGTTATTTGCTGAAGCCAACATGCAAAGAAACAGTGAAAAATATTTTCAATCTAAACAAAAATAATTATGTCATTCCTCATTTTTATTTTAAGAGTGCTTCTAAGTGCAGCACAGCTTTCAGTCCCTCATCAGACCAAAGTCACAAAAATAAGAAATATAAGAGTGTATGTGGTTCATGCTGATAAAAATGGCCTCATAACATCGTGTGCCATATAGATGGAAGTAAACAATAAACTCAGAAAAACTTCAGAAATAAGATGATTGTCCTACTCTGCACTGGTGTGGCTCTACCTTGAGTACTGTGTGCATTTTGGGGCACAACACAAAAGAGGACATTAAGCTTCTTAGAGTTCATGGGAATGGGGAAGGTCTGCAGGGGAAGCTGTATGAGCAGTGGCTGTCATTTGATCTGTTCAGCCTGGAGAAGAGTAGACTGAGAGGTGAGGTCTTCAACATCCTCAGAAGGAGAAGCTGAGTGGCAGGTACTGATCTCTTCACTCTCGTGACCAGGGACAGGACCTCGGGAAATGACATGAAACAAAGTCATGGGAGGTTTAGCTTGGCTGTTAGAGAGTGGTTGGGCACTGGAACAGGCTCCCTGAGGAAGTGCTCACAGCACCAAGCCTGTCTGAGTTCAGGAAGTGTGTGGACAATGCTCTCAGACACATGGTGTGACTTTTGGGTGTGTCCTGGGGTGGGGGTGGAGGGGCTAAGAGTTGGACTCAGTGATCCTAGTTGGTTCCTTCCAACTCAGGATATTCTCTAAATTTGTGATTTGGGTTGTGTTTTACAAATGGCAACAACACTTGCTTCTCATGATACTAATACTGATGAAATTGTTGTTGTGTAAGTACAGGAAAGAGAAGGTTTCTTGAAAATCAAAGTGTCTGGAATCTTTCCACATTCCTTAGTTAACCAGTAGCCATGACCATGTGACACGGGAGGTCAGGCATGGGAAAACTTGCTACACAGGAGGGAACTCTGTCTCCTCCTTGTGCCACATTCCTGTGCAGTAAGGCATCCCTTCCCTAACTCACAGCTGGCTGCAGCACCTCTAGTCTGGCTCCACTACATGACAGAGTGGGAGAGCCAGGACTCCCATCACCATTCAGGGAGGAAACACTGGATGTACCTGGTGAGCACACAGGAGATAGGCTGGCAACATATATGTCTGCATGTAAGTGGTTCGTGACAGCAGTGCACACAGTACTACACACACACATACACTGAACCGTGGTACCAGTCCACAGGCCATTGCCAGGTGTGTGGCACAATATGCTGAGCAGAAATCAAAAATAATTTTTATGTGACTTATGCGTTTGTGAAGAGGAAGCAGTTAATACTTGACTGAGAGTTGAAAAGCTGTCAGGAGTTCATGCTCTTATGGTAAGAGGCTGTCAGTTCTCAAAGGGCTTACAGATCAATTACATAAACGAGGAAAGTGGTGAGAGGAAGGCAGTGTTGAAGAACTGAGAATCATTCTGACCCAAGCTGAGCATTGGAGACAGAGGCCAGGTGTGTTCTTGTATTTACTAAATCTCAGTCTGAGTATGAAAACCTTTCTGCACATGCCAGTGGCCTTGCTATGAGACTCCACCTCTTTTTCCCAACCTGCAAAGATTTGCTATTTAATGAAAAGTATTTGCATGTTTTTCCTCCTGTTTGAATTACAGGTTTTGACATGAACAATCTGATGTTCTCCTATGTTTTTCTTCCTTTTTTTTGTTTGTGGCAAGTCCTACTTCATTCATGGATTATTATCATTAAGTTATATAGAACTGGAACAGCTTGTCCGAAAGAGTAAGAAATGAAGGGTTGAAGCTGGAAAACTACAATATCTTTCACCTTTCATCCCTTCTCTTCTGATTTTTTTTTTTTTTGCATTTTAAGAAAATAGACATTGTTTTCTTTCTAGCTTTCTTTTCCCCCCAGCTCCTCTTTTTTTTTTTTAATCACAGCCTGTCCTGTGTTACTAGATTTTTGTTTTCATTTCATTTTATTTACCACTCCATCTCTTTTCTTCCATTTGCTATTTGGTTCCCCTGTTGCATCCTGTTGCTCGTTATTGTACAAATTCATTCTTGCAGAAGAATTCTGCAGGCACTGGCTTGTCCTTCCCTATATGGCTTGTCTCCCCACATAGCTAGTCCAGTGAAGGCCCTAGAAATCTGCCTGATCTTTGAAATACAGCATCACTGAGAAGTTGTCAATCATATCTTACTGTGTGTTTGTTGACTGGAAAAGCAAAGCAAAAAAAAAAAAAGAGGAAAGGGAAACCAAAAAAACACAAAGCTTCTGAGCCTGGTGTTTGTAAAACAATTCCACTGTGTCAAGGCTAACAGTTTTCTTTGCAATGTTAAAGTTGATTCCCAGAGAGAATTGTGTTGATTTCAGGCCAGATGCTACACTTATAACATATGAGGCCTTGTTTTGTCCCTTGTGCTCATCCATATGCTGAGATTTCATCCTATTGTTTATTAGTTTATATTATTCTGACCTGAACTTCACTTGCATTTGAAAGTATTGCAGTTAAAATATTCTTCCTAACAGTCCAGGATTAGCAATGCATGAATGTCAGCAATAAACTGAGAGGACAGCTTTGGCCAGTGGTAGGGGAGATTGCACCAGGTTGTTTTCTTGTGCCATAATACATTATATGCAGCATTTTAAACAAAGGAATGTCACAACAGCACACTGTGTTATACATATCCATCAGAAGTGGAAAAATCCTACTGGCATTGGCTATAAATTAATCACCATCTACCTAAGTAAGTAATGGCTGAAATTTTTCATAAATAATAGTGATTTCTAAAATATTTCAGTGTTCCTGTTTTGCCTGAGAACCATCTATTGCATACAGCCAGTATTGAAAACCTGACAGCATTCATTAAGCACTTGTCTCCATTGCTTCTAACACTCGTACATGCATTTAAGAAGGCCAAGAGAGCAACAAACTGCAGGAAGTATAAATCTAATGGTTTTTTTGCTTTTATAGCCATAGCATTAGGCTGCGTTGCCTTGGAGATTGAAAGGGCTCTAATGTTTTAGGAGTCAGTCACTGAATCTTGAAAACTTTACACCAGATTTCTTCAGAATTTCTACAGAAATCTGAATATGAAAACACTTTGCTAGTGAAAATGGGAGGGCTTTTCTCGTGGATGAAGTGCGGTATAAAACTAAGAGTCATCATTGGTAAGAAAAAATGAACAGGTTGTCTTCGGAGGCCTGGCATCAAAGACCTAAAAAACCAAATGGCCACATAAAACTGGCAAGGGAAAAAAAAAAAAAAAACAACAAACCACAAAAAAATCCTACTTCTGAAGTATCTTTGAAAAAAACTCTCAAGAGCATTATTTGCATTGTACGTAGCATTTGGATAGTTTCAAATGCTCTGTAAGAAGCAGACTTTCAGCAAACTGTTTGTTGGTTTGTTTTTTTTTTTTGCGGGGATAGGGTCCAGCATTCTA
Organism: Sakesphorus luctuosus; assembly: GCA_013396695.1. Taxonomy (NCBI): domain Eukaryota; kingdom Metazoa; phylum Chordata; class Aves; order Passeriformes; family Thamnophilidae; genus Sakesphorus; species Sakesphorus luctuosus. The sequence goes on from VWZD01010838.1 coordinate 7,704, forward strand.
ATGTGTAATACTGCGATGGCTTTCTCTTTCTGGCAGAACTGTTCCTATTACAGTGTAACACAATTTTTTCCTTCTACGAAATAAACCCCCTCTTTTCAGGAAGAGATAGTGATGCATAATAGAGGGAAGCACTCCAGATTGTAGAAATCCCAGCTCACAGAAATAGGATGTAGTCAGATGGTAATTCCAGTGAGCCACCATCATACCAAGGCATTTTTGGCATTAGTGAAAGTGGCAAAGATTTTAGGGAAAGAGGCTGACTTGGTTTTGTTTTGTTTTTCTTTTCCTACTGGGGAGTCAAGGAGGTTTGGCTTTTGCTGGTTTTTTTTCACTTCTTCACTAGAGAAGAAAAGAGTTCTTTCTTGGTGCAAAAAGTGACCAAGTGTAACCTCTGAATAAAATACTTTGTAAAAAGCAAATTAAAGTTATCTGTTACTGTATGAAACTGGAAACACTTCATTCAAAAATTATAGGGGTTGCCCCTTAATCCTGGGCAGGGGGGCGCCGTAGATGACGGTCAGAAGAGCTCAGGCACAGCAGACATCAGAAGGCTTGATCAGAAGGCTTACAAGTCTTTATTCAAGATAGTTAACAGACAGTTCCTCATAGCTCATAGTAGTAGTAGTTGGAGGAGGAGTAGTAGTAGTAGCTAGTTCTAGTTCCCAGTAGATCTCACTCTCACTCAGTAACATCCACACCTTATATACCCTCTCACATCCAACATGCCATGACATAATTGGTTAACTGAAGAGGGAAGACCTCTTCCACGGATCAGTCCAAGCCCCCTCAAGCTCTCCTTGCAATTCCCTGGGTTCTGGTGCGGAAGTCCGAGTCAATTCTCGTAGAGATAAGTGCTTTGCTTCGAGTTTATTGAGAAACAAACAGGTTAATATATTTTCCCGAACTGAACACGCATGCAATAACAACCTCTAATTGGTCAGCTACAGCTGTCCATGCGTTCATGTGGGCTCGCTGATTGGGTGGGCTTGCCGATTGGGTGGAGGTCCACGCGACCTGCCATGAGGCACTGGCGCCGTCGCGGACCTGTTTTTCCCTGGCTTCGTGGTTGTTTACTTCACTGTCAGACTCTCTCAAGGTTACAGTGTCCTTGGCCTGCCTGTCCTGTGGGTTGTGCAGGGAGGCTTCTGCCAGGATACCCTGGCCAGGATCTGAGCCTTCCCCCAACGGTTAACCAATTTACCTTATATACACCAAAGCATCTCACTGGCTACAAGCCACCACAAACACAACAGGTAGCTCTCTTCTCTTTAAGGGACAACTGTAACCTGCTTTCCTTAAGGGAAGTACTCACTGTCACCCCCCACAAAAAAGTAAACACTTTTTTTTCTTTCAGTACCAGAAGCATAAAATCATTGAATAATTAAGGTCAGAAAAGAACTTTATCAAGTCCAACCATCTACCTAATACTTCATAGACCACTCAATTGCTGTGGTTGAATAGAAAGGTCCCTATAATGGGCGCTAAATGCAACACTGGGTGAGCACTGCTCCCCATGATGCTAATAATATACATCTTATTGATTTTAATGTGGGAAGAGCTCTTTAAAAATAATAAGCTACAATTTCTTACAGTTGCTTAGTCCCTAAACCTGCATCTGATATTCTGCAAAAACTGTTCTTTCCCAAAAACTGAGTTTTAAATTAAGTCATAGGCTTTCAAATAAGAGAAGGGGGAAAATGGAGCACCAAAAAAAAAATTAAAGAAATTATCTTTTAATATACTTGTCTGACTCAGTCAGTACTCAAAAAACCAGCACCTGTGCCCTTTACAATAAAGGGTGCATTTTTCAGTTTGATGCATCTGACGTAACAGACACCACAGAAAACTTCCTGGCTTTTGATTGAGAACTATGTGGTCTCAGAAAGCTTTCAGCCTCAAAACACATTTCCCAAGGACATACCTGTTTTATTTAATGAACATGAAACAGTGCAGTTGACTAGTACTGACCTTGCCTGCAAGTATTGCATCCCTAAAAGCCTGCAAGGTAAAAGTAATGGACAATAAATACAATGAAGTGATGCACAGCTGGGCAGATAATGCTGCAAAGAACAGTTGCCTGATTTGGCAGGGCTGTATTTTTTTGAACAGGTTTATGGACTATGTTTGTATCTTCCAGCAGGACTAGACAGAACCACTGCTGCCATATGTTACCAGGGACATCTAGTGGCTTTGGTAAATGAAACTGGGATTGCTCCTCCCTCTTGCTGATAAACTCTTTACGGGTTTTGGAATAGTCTCTCAGTGATTCCTGCTTTAATATCACGTCTCAAAGCATTTTGCACCATAGCCCTTCCCTGTAGTTTTTTCTTTATTCGGTGAGACTGAGGGGAAACCAAAACAAAACCCAAGAACGTGTGTGCCTTTTAAGTAACTGAGACAGGTTTTCAGGAGAAGAAAGAAGGTTAGTGCTTATTTCATGACTGCTACAGTCAAGGTTTTCAGAAACAGAGGAGGAGGTCACAAAACATCACGAATTACACATAGTAACTTTATTATTTTATCATCATTACAGCAGGGAAAGGCTGTTTATGACTGTGGTTCTGGTTTTTTAAAGGTAAAAGTTTTTAAATGTAATAGAGGTTTTCTTTTGTCATATAGGTATTATACATTACCATACTTTTATTTATTCTGTGACTAAATAATTCCCACTAAATCAATAATTTTATGAAAGTGAGATACTTAAATGACACTTGATGAATCTGTTTACATAAAATTCTTTTCCTATAATGCCACAGGTCAACTTCTAGGTGAAATTTAAACCAGTATGTACCCATTGTATAAGGTCACCTTGTACTGCAGCAGATAAAAGCAGCCATGTCAGGTTAGATGGAGGTTTACCTAGCCCAATATTATGTCTCATTTGTTGGCAGTAGCAATATCAGAAGTGTACCTGTGATTAATGTGAGCAAGCTGAAGTTTGTCAGGGTCTTGGACAACTCCTGAAGAAACCAGAAAAAATCTAAAATTGTCAGAAGGTTAGAAAAGTTTGCCAATGTCAAAATATGGCGCTCTGTGTTGAGCTGCTGCTCTGCACTAGAGCTGCATCCTGTGCTTATCACCTTCACAGACACCAGCAGCCACTGCAGCTGCCAGCACAGAGCAGCATCACACAGACAGTTTGGCAAAGACTCCTCAAAAGTTGCCAGGAAAACATCAAGATAGTAATGCAAAAACAGAATAGGTAGCCCATACCTGGTGGTGAAGAGCTTAGGATCCTGTCTCATGGGAGCTAGTCCCTTCAGTGAAGAGCTGTGAATGGCAATACATAGTAGAGTAAAATATAGCTCATAGGCTTTTCAGTCAAAAAGGAGAAACAGGGGCTGACCTCATACAGCTGGAACAGGATTTGTATAAGGACTGTTGAGATCGTATTTGAGTGAATTTCAAACAATCTTTCTTAGCAGGTAGTGCTCTCCAGACCACTGTTTTGGGATTTGCTGTTATGTCACTGTTATTAACAAGTTTTTAGAGATCTTTGAGGCTATCCTTTTCCCACACAGAATACATTTATTGAAATAGAAATAGATTACATAAATTATCCTCATATAATTTCAGCTAGATATGACATAGTCCTCAGTTGATAGCAAGCCTTTTTTACAAAAGCTAATTCAAGAGATAATGAACAGGTTAGTTGTGATTTTCCATTCTCTGGCTTCATCAGATGACATAACACAGACCATCTGAATCCTCTTCTTTCAGCATAAGCATATTAATGCTAGATGTAATAATCATCCTCTGCTTTCAAACAGCTGACACTGAACAGACACACCTTTGACATGTTTTAAGATTGTTGATTTTCACTGGTCCTCATAAACTCATTATCATGGTATTTTGTTACACAGCTTCATAAAGATCTGTCTGTTCCATGTAGAGGAGAGAGGCTTTTCTCCCAGCTTTGATCTAAAGTTTGCCCATGTTGCTTAAATATTTGTGATTGACATTAGTGACCAAAGAATCATAGAATCATTTGGCTTGGAAAAGACCTCCAAGTTTATCAAGCTGGCCTAACACCACTACAACAACTAAACTACTAAGTGCCACATCCAGTCATTTCTTGAACACCTCCAAGGATGGTGATTGCACCACCTCCCTGGGCAGCCTGTTTCAGTGCCTGACCACCCTTTCAGTGAAAAGATTCTTCCTGATACCCTGCCTAACCTCCCTTGGCACAGCTGGAGACCATGTTGCCTTGTCCTGTCAGTAGTTGCCTGAGAGAAGAGACCATCTCCCACCTGGCTATAGCATCCTTCCAGGTAGTTGTAGAGAGTGTTTAGGTCTCCCCTGAGCCTCCTTTTCCTCAAGCTAAACATCCCCAGCCTCCTCAGCCAATCCTCATAGAAATTACTCTTCAGACACTTCACCAGCTTTCTTGCCCTTCTCTGGACCTGCTCCAGGACCTCAATGTCTTTCCTGTATTAAAGGACCCAAAACTGAACACAGGATTCCAGGTATGGCCTCACAAGTGCCAAGTACAGGGAAACAATCCCTGCCCCGGTCCTGCTGGGCAAGCCAAGATGCCATTGATCTTCTTGACAACCTGGGCACACTGCTGGCTCATATTCAGCTGCTGTCTACCAGCACCTGGCAAGTGCTTTTCCACTGGGCAGCTTTCCATCCAGTCTTTGCCTGAGCCTGTACCACTGCCTGGGGTAGTTCTGAACCAAGTGCAGGATCTGGTACTTGGCCTTGTTGAACCTCATACCCCTGGCCTTGGCCCAGCCAGCCAGCCTGTCCAGATCCCTCTGCAGAGCCTTCCTACCATCCAGCAGATCAACATTCCCACACAACTAAGTGTCATTGGGTTTTGCCCCTTTAAACCTCAGCCTTTGTTCCCTTTCATGTTTGTGTTCTGAAATCAGTTCTAGATTAGAGTTTAAGGAGCACTATCTTGTTGCCTGAATTATGGCCTTTTGTTCCTTGTCTGTCCCACATGGTGCTCTGGAAGGAGACCTATGAGTAAGCATTCAAGAAAAAGATTGCTAAAAGATTTCTGCTCTGATTTCTTGCTTTGCCTATACCCAGAACCATTTTAAAACTGCATTTTTTTCAGATCGCAATGAATACATTTCTTTCCTTAAATATTCCGTTAGCAGGATTTTGCTCTTACATTAATTTTTAAATATAAAGAAGATTCCATGTGCTACTGCACCACTATTATGCAATAATACATAGTTCATAAGATTATGGATATTGGTGTCTGAATTTTAATTTAGAGCTTTTTATATTTATTAAGATAATAAAAAGTTTCAGAAAATGAAATTTATTCAATTATTGGCAGTAGTCCTAGTTCATACACAAGCAATACCAAAGTCTTGCTGAAGTTGTCATTACTAATGTGATTTGATTCTGGTTTTACTCCACTGTGTGAAAGTCAAAAGCTGTTCTAGATATCACTGCCAAATAATGAATGGCTTCTTTGCATTAAATATGTAGCTTCTCAGACGTGAACTGAAGAAAACAATGCCCAGTAACAGGGTGGTTTTGAGACTTCTTTATCCTTCTTAGCCTGAACGACTGATTTACTTGCTTGCTTCACTCTCTTTTTTTTTTTTATTTTAATTTTTTATTTTGCCTTTAAACTTTCCACCTTCACCAGTGGTGTAAAGAGACTTTGAAGTCTCATGAGAACCAGGCTGAATACACGCTTGGAAACACTTATTCAACAGAGTCTTACTAAGTTAATGATAAAGACATTTCAAGTAGTATAGCAGCTGTTTTGAGTAACGGGATCTAAATCAAACCTGAGAATTATGTATTCAGAATTTTCTCAAACGGCATACACAACTTTATGCAGATAAAGGTGTACATTTCCAGATAATTTTTCATATAACAGAGTTACTCAAATGTGTATGAGACCTTTTTTTGGCATAATTTCTGGGATTTATTGTAGGGAATATTCCTGTTGGTTTATTAGCAGTAAGAGTCAAGCAGAATATGACAGCAGGAACAGTTAATAAACTATGTACCAGTATTACCGTTCAGGGAAGTGGAGTGATGAAAAGGCCAATGAAACAGAAATGTGACATGCTGACCTCCAATGCTATCTTAATTAAAATTGTCTCTGTTAAAGTGCTTCTTCTTCCAGGAACTGACTGCATACACACTTCATATTGTGCAAGTGTAATTTAGAATTTGAGACAAGGGAGGAAAGTTATCATTTCCACTGGAAAAGCTATGAATCATACATAAGTACAAAAATCAAATTAAGCTGGTAGATAGGCTTTTTGAGTCTCTGTTACTGATGATTAGTCAATTTTGCTCAACATACCTTGCGAGGCCTTGGTTTCTGGGGGGGACCAAGACCGACAATGGGGGGTCCTTCGCCAGCCTGTTGAGCGAGATGTGATACTGCTACAGGAGCTAAAGTTAAGTTTGCCCGCTTTCAGTACCCTGGAGAGCACAATAACGAAGCAAACACTTTAAGAGGCGGTGTCGATCTCCTTTATTGAACAAAGGGCTTGATCTTATATACCCCTGGGGCAAAGAATGTTTAAGAAAGGGGTGGAGTTAAGGCGGAGCATACAAATCCGCTATAACTGGTTGGGTATAGGTGGAAACTGGGGAGGAGTAAACATGGCCAACAGGGTCAGACCACTCCCTAGAGGAGCGGACCAATGGTAGCTGTACTCACACCGACAAGCTGGGCCTGCCAGTGCTTCCAGTACCACAGGCACGAGAGAATAACAGAATAACGAGAACTGAGGTAACTGTATTCAAGTCCATATTGTGGTATAGCAGTCTAGCTAGGGTTGATCTTCCTGGACCTTCCAGGCATCAAAGTCTGTTTCTCTGTCCCTCTCTCTTCTCCAATGGTCCATGTCCATGCAGGGCCCATTTCCAACAATACCTCAAACTGGCAAGTGCAGTATATAGTTATACCAATATAAAAACAGTTCCTGCATGCATGGCAAATGCTTTGACTGACCAATCAGACATCACCAGATAGTGGTGAGCTGAACTGCAAAGATTTGCTTTTCTGCAAAGAGGGACATACCTAAAACTCAACTAAATTCATATAAACACCTAATTATAAGGTGCTCCTTAAAAACATAATTCTTGGTGGAACTATAGCTTGCTCATTTTTGCCCCTTTCAGCTTAGGTCTGTGCATTATTGAAACAGCAACCTCGGTGTTAACTCACTTCCCCAGTTTTGAGACTCTATGAATTTTAAATGCATATCTCACAAGAGGTTGGGGGGTTTGGGGGGTTTTTTGTGTGTTTTTGTTTGTTTGTTTGATTGCTTTTTTGTTTGTTGGTTTGTTTGGGTTTGGGTTTGGTTTGGTTTGGCTTTTTTGATTGATTGGTGGGGTTTTTTTTCCTAGATTCTTCAGTACAGGATTTGTATAAGATTTGCTATTTATTCAGAAACAACACATTTCATGTTTATATTAGTTCAAGTATTTTTAGTTTTTTTTTAGTTTTTAGAGGGCTTTTCTGGGAAGGAGAAGGAAGAATAAAGAAACCTTTTGTTTCTCAAGATATTTTGGAAGTTTCACAGCTCCTTTCGGGTTGTCCTTTTGAGAAATGATAGAGACAGCATTTATGAATCAGATTCTATCGTGTACCTACAACATGTACCATTCTGGGCTTGGTCCTTAAACGACATCATCAGGATTTTTTACAGTGTTGTGAGCACTGAAAACCACTACATCTTACAGAGCTTGAGCATGCCTAAAATGTCACTGAGCACAACTTTTCTGTCTAGGTTTGTTTTGTCAGGTGGTATTGTGATTTATTTCCATAACTAAATAAAACATTCACATTGTTAGAAAACTTAATATTACAGGGAGAGTCACTAAAAGGGAGGAAGAGCTCTTTCTTGAAATGGAGACTCAGTGAAGCAGTTAGATTTGGGAAAGGTGCTCCATGCAGCAGAGTTCTAAACCAGCAGATCCTCCCACCAACATTATCAGATTGTGTGAAGGGATGCCGAGGGCATGCTTGCTAGCCCAGGCATTAAGAAGTGGATCAGAGACTGATATGGTTAATCTATTCTGCATCCACATCCTCTGTGCTTTTTTTTCAGGATGCACAGCCATTCCAAATCACAGCCATTATCCAAACTGCTGTTTGGAAGGATTACTGGTCTGCATTCAGAATGCCATTCCTCTCCCTTCTCTGCCTTTTTTCCCTTCATCCCACCCCATATGAAGTCAGTGATTCATTCTCTTTTGTTTCCTCCATGTGGCAGGATGCATTAGAAAAGAAGTAGAAATGATCAATCAGAACATACACTTTCAGTCCCAGAAGAGCCAGACAGAAACAAACAGCATTTGCACCTTATTTTCTTCTCTTTATATTTTTGAATAAATTGGAAGTTTTGGGCTATTTCTTTTCCCTTCCAGTGAAAAGTTCTGGTCACTGAATACCAAGGGTACACCTATTTGTGTGCTAAGCAGGTAGCAGCATTCTTTGCAACTACCTAAAATCCTTTTCTGTGCAGCTGATGGTGCAGTAAAATGTTGATCCGACTCCAAGTTGCACTCTCTTATACATCTGTCTGATGCAAACATCATATCATAAATTTTTGTTTGGAGATTTTTACAGTCAGTGGTTACACATCACTATTTGGATGTAATTATCATACAGAAAATAAGATAAATTAGTAGAATGAATATTGCTTAAAGAAAAGTATGAAGCATCAAGACAAATCAGTTCAAGCAAAGTTAGAGCAGTATTATAGAAGAAAAACTACCCATTTTTACTGGCAGTAAATATATACCAATCAACAATAACAATGAAAATTTGCCAGCTGAATTCCCTTTCACTAAAACAGCAAGGCAGATATTGACCAACGTTCTTAATTGACTCAGGCATTAATTTTCCTGATTGTGAACAAAGTTGACAGCCAAGTGAGGCTTGTTTAAAATGTGTATATGTTAGAAGGAAAATGGAGATGCTGGTGCAGAAGAACCAACTATGCCCACAGCTTTGTAGATAGATGTAGTGCATTTTCTTCATTAATGATAAGGTTTAATCCACAAGAATTTGAGTCAACACTTCATAAATAAACACGCATACTGTTGACTGTTCATTTGTACATGGTATTCTCATGGTGCTGTCTCAGATGTCACAGTAGTAATCTAAAAAATTTCATTTCATTAAGAATTAAAGCGACCTTCTCGCTTTGGGTGATTTTAAATAGGACATCTTTGAAATGAAAATGGGTTCCAGAATCTTGTAGGCTTCATAAATTTATGTGCTGGATTTCAGAGGTGATGCATAGTGAGAACTCACAAATAGTCTGTTCCAAAAGCTCAGCTCTCAAGATGTCACCTTTCTGGCCACAAAACTGAACTTCAATTGATAATGCACCTGAAGATGTATGCAGATTCTTCCAAGTCTTTGTTGCATTTTGGTGGAAGATTGGATTTCAAATTCGCCTAAGTGTGATGGTGTCTAACTGTACATACTTAATCTGCTCTTCCTTAAATGTAAACTAAGAGAATTGTAAAGGACAGACATGTGGTTCTCTAGCTGGTCCTATGCAAAGCCCCATATCACTGTGCAAGGATCTGCCTGGATAATATCAACAAGACATTAAAGATCCAAATCCTTAGTCTGGGAACCAATGAGAAACTTGGACAGCAGCAGTGGTAGTACCAAACACTCTCCCGTGGTCAAGGATTTTCCAAGAGTACTGTGGTCCTTTCAAATGCCAACATAAATGCTTAGCTCTTATGAGTTTTCTCTCACTTCTAGGAACTAAGCTGGCCATAAAAGTTAGTACTTATCTTCACAGTGAAGAATCTTAGCCTGGGACCCTACTGAAAAGCAGTGGCTGAAAGTACTTTACTCAACCCTAGTGAAGCTGTACCTGGGGTACTCTCTCCAGTTCTGGACACCTTAGTATGAGAGAGACATGGAGCTCCTGGAATGTGTTCAGTGGAAGGTAATGAAGATGAAGAGATTGGAGCATCTCTATTTCAAGGAAAGACTGAAGGACTTGAGCCTGTTCAGCCTTGAGAAGTGATGACTAAGAGGGAACCTCATCAATGTCTATCAGTATCTGAAGGCAGGTTGTCTAAAGGAGGGAGCCAGGCTCTGCTTGGTGATGCTGAGCAATAGGACAAGAGGCAGTGAGCAGAAGCTAGTGCACAGGAAGTTCCACCTGAATGAGGAAGAACTTCTTTACTGTGCAGGTGACTGTGCACTGGAACAGATTTCCCAGAGATGCTGTGGAGTCTCCCTCACTGGAAGCATTCAAGAATGTGGTCTAGGATGACCCTGCTTGAGCAAGAATGTTGAACCAGATGGCCCACTGTGGTCCTTTCCAACCTTATCCATTCTGTTATTTTGTGGTTTTGTGAAAATCTATTTCCACTTTAGCAGCCAAGAACACTTTTTACTTAAAGATAGGGCTTAAATATGGTTATTAATGAAGATAAATGTGGAGCTCTAGTTCTCCAAATTCAAGCAACACCAACTAGTAAAGGTTTTCTGCATGACTCAAAATCCCACTTCATGACTTACACCTCAGTTATTAAAGATCATGTCCTAATTCACATAAAAATTTCCCTGACATCCAGAACTCAGCATGGCTGGAGCACAACAAGAAGCTACTTGCTCAGCTACATTAGTCAAAGGCTTCATAGCACACATATAGATCTCTTGTTTTTTCATTTTTAACGCTATATAGTGTATGTAATCTGGAGTTAATTTATCCTTCTCTGGTAAGAGTATTACATTTATTTTTATGTAATCTTATTTTAATAACACATCCCACAGACTGGCTAACTGCCAACCAAGTTTTTTACAATAGTTTTCGTGAGTCTTTTGAGGAACACTTAGTTCATGAAGACCTGCAAGCAGAATACAGAGTAAGGCACTCTGAATCACTGACTCAAGAAAAATAGATATAATGCCCATTATTAACTCTGTGTTCTCTGTCAGACATTGGAAGATAGCTGAAGTATACAGCTTTCCTTACTCAAGAGATACTCAGTTTCCAAATGCTGAAAATGGAGCTTGAGCAGGAAAGTTCTGAGTTATAGCACTGAGACTTATTGTTATGGGTTCACCCAAGTGAGCCCAAATTTAAGTTCAGACCAGGCCTGAAGCTGTCAGCTGACTTGAGCTGGGTTGAACTACCAGCTGACTTCTTCTAGCCAGTAGTA
>VWZD01010838.1:18970-31621 GCA_013396695.1 Sakesphorus luctuosus
GGTGGGGGGGGTGGGGGGACAGGCTCTGACTCTGTACTTGGAGGGTTGGCAGTTTACCAGCTCAAACCAAGACACTTACCCTGTGTCATTCCTATCTACCAGTTTTCTACAGAAGAAGCATTTATTTTATACACATACAGACAGCACAGTAATTTCCTGCTATTTACTCTCTACCACATATACTATTACTAGTTAACCAACTTGTCCCAAACTGCCACTGCATAAGCAATAGCAAACTTTCAGACTTCAGTAATCAGACCCTTCCTGCAAACCACAAATTAACATAAAGTAACCTTAAAATTTTATAAAAGTAATATTTTACCTTTTCCTTTTTATCTTTTAAAACTTTGATGTGTCTTCAATGTTCTAGAGCTCAGAGTTTCTGAAACACAACATTTTGAACTTATGTCTGTAAAAGAGGGCTTAGTTTCTCTGTGATGCAGAAGCCTAGATAAAAACATAGAGGCTCAAATTTTATGAGAGTTGACATTATCGTTGCACTAAGTGCATCCATGCATCCATGCACTTAGAGAAGTGCGTTATTTTTTTTCTGTTTCTACCTCCTAAGTGTATGCTCTTTATGATAATGACCAAATGATGATGGGATGTCACAATTCTTTTTCCTAGCAGAAATTTTTATGTTTAAATGACCTTATTAAAAAATAAATATTTTCTGTGTTGGGGGATGAAACAAAAAACCCAGACACTTCCAGATAGGTTAGAGACCCAGAAATGAAAAAGAAACATAATCTATTGAGCAGTTATCCTTAACCTGACTGACTGCATGTATATGAGTCATCTTGTCGCATTAAATACTTCATGTTCTTTACATATTATGTGATATTACTGCCTTTGAGAGTGCAGGACCCTGAATGGAATTGAAAGGGCTTTTTATTTGAACTCAGTTTATATAATAAAGAAGGAAGGAAAATCCAGTGTTCAGATCTGACATGCCCACTGCTACTAATCTTAAAAAATGAGTGTCTATGTACTTTCCTAAATTACCTGAGGAAGTCCCATTCAGTTGCAAGAGACTATACCAGATGCATCAAAGCTGCTGGAAGGCTTATAAGCTTAGGAAGTGACTGTGAGTAAAATCTTACCATGATCTAATATGCATCTGATCATAAGTATACAAGTACACAGACACTGGCAAAAATTCTTGCTCTAGGAAATTAATTGAAGTATTATTCACAGCATTTCTGCTTACAGTAATACCACTGGCAAACTGCTTTGACTTCTGTAGAACAAGATCCCTTTCATCCTCTTACCTAATAGAAGGTTTAGCTGGAAGTGAAACTAGTCTGTGAGACTCCTCAACCATCTTCAAAAACTGCAATGTTATTTTCAGGAGCTGTGCCTGTATTCAGCAGTGGGAATACCATTCAACAACATGCCCACAAAGACCTGAGCACAACAGGAAGTGGGTCCCATATCCACAGTTGCAAGAAAAGCACACCCAGGGTTCAGATGTCCACCTGCAAGAGGCACAGGAGTCTCAAGGGCTGTAAGCACAAGCCACAGGTTCATGCTTTGCAGCACTAAAGTTATACATACCTTCATGCATTTCAACCCAAACTCATGCACTCGGAGCCCTCTCCAAGAAAGAGACATGAAAGGATGCACATTTACACCAAGGAGGAGGATGATTCTTACTGCTGAAACATCTTTTGAAACATTACATTTTGACCAGCTCTATGGCCAGGCACTTACTCAAGTAACACAAGATACTAGAGATATATCCTTACATCCTAAGAGAGGGTAGTGTAGTAAATAGACATTTACTGATGTAGTCCATGGAAGCTTGATTTGACAATGCTCTAAATCTGAGTTCAGCAATTCAAAGCAAGCAAAGTAAAATCATGAGGCAACTATAAATGTTAGGTCACATACTTAAATATTAAGAGAAAAAAACCCACCCAAGCAACCAACCAACCAATGAACCAACCAACCAACCAAAACAAAACAAAAAGCAATGGTGTTTTCCATCAAATAATGGGTTTGATCACAGACGTGATAGGCGGTGGTGGATGTTCTTTCAGCAAATGTACATAAGTAACAAAAAAGAAGGATGTTAAAGTCTTGAGTTGAGTTCAAACAGTTATACATGGGAAGAAGAATACCTAGAATTTATTGTGATGCCACTAAATTAGTTATCTTTTTAATATTCACTAATGCAGTGCTACTTTAATAACTGCAGCCACAGTTTATGTTCTTTCTAATTTGAAGGAGACTGAAAGTGGAGTTTTGTAAAAAGGGATGTGTGGGTTAGCGTTGATGGCAGGTTGAATACAAGTCAAGAGAGTGCCCTGGCAGCCAAAAGGGCCAACCATGTCCTGGGGGGCATCAGACAAAGAATCACCAGCTAGTCAAAGGAGGTGATTGTCCTGCTCTTCTCTGCACTGGGATGACCTCACCTCAAGTCTTGTTTGCAGTTTTGAGTGCTCCAGTATAAGGGAGATCAATGAACTATTAGAAGAGGGCAATCAAGAAGGTGGTGGTAGGCCTCATGAACAACACAGTAGGAGTAGCTGAGATCACTTTGTTTGTTCAGCTTGGGGAAGAGAAGGCTGAGGGATGACCTCAACACAGTGTACACCTTCCTCAGGGGCGGGGGCAGCAGAGAGGAAGGCACTGATCTCGTCTTTCTGGTGGCCAGCAATAGGACATGAGGAAATGGAATGAAGCTGCATCAGGGGAGGTTCAGATTGGACATTAGGGAAAATGTCCTTGCTGAGAAGGTGGTCAATCAGTGAACAGACTCTGCAGGTAAGTGCTTGTGGTACCAGTCCCATCAGAATTAAAGGAGCATCTGTATTACGCTCTTAATCTTGTGCTTTACTTTGAGGCAGTCCTGTGAGGAGTTGGACTTGATGATCCTTACAGGTTTCTTCCAACCTGAGATATTCTATGATTCTATGACTGAAGAATGATCATAGTAATTACTTGTAGTCATTGAACTGCCTAGAAATAAAATCTCATTTGCCAAATAACTGATACCATCTTTGTACATACACATACAAATAAACATTGCTTTTATTATCATTCTTGAATTCTAGACTATATGAGGAGACTTTGTTATTGTGATAAGTAATAAAGCTTAAGACTGTGGTGAATTTTTCAATTCAAGTGAATTATAATTTACTGACAAGAAGTTTAGAGGATATCATATCACATATTTCAGAACAGAGGGACATGGTCCTTTGCTTTGTGGATATTTTTTCAACTCCAGAATCAGGGGTCAAAATATTCCCCTCAGGATACAAGGCAAATGAATGCCTCTTTTGATTTTCCTCAGTCATTACAGAGGTTTTGCATGTGTAATAGTGTCTACTCAAAAATTACACAGATGTGCAAGATATCTATCTTCCACTGGAGGAGATGCTGGAAGATATCTAATGCACAGCTCCAATAATGTACTTCCTGTTCATGCATCTTCCTTATTTGCATACCCCTTCCTGCTCTCATGACCAGTAATGCTGAAAATATGAAGAACTTTTGAGAATGACCAAAGTTACCCTCATTTGTTTCTCCTCTTCTCAATTTTTCCAGCTTCTCTTTGGTCTAAGTTACTTTTCATAGCTAGAAACTAGCAAAAAGGATAAAAAATTGCATACAGCCTTTATTAAGGGGTATATAATTTCCTGCTGTAGTATAAAACTTTATTTCACACAGCACTACAGTAGTTTTTGAATAAGTGAATATCATTTGATAGCATGGGTGCCTTCAGTCTTAAGATCCCAAATGATATGGTCTCATCTGCGTTTCTCACAATTGTCTTTGATATTAATGAGCTTTTAATTAGGAATAAAATGGAGACATCATTACGCATAGATGTATTTAGACTCAAGCAGGTTTTTTTAATTTTATTTTTTTAATGAGACCATCTGAAAGTACTCTGGCAACAGAAAGCTACTCTAGCAATAATTTTACTTAGGATAAGCACAAGTATGTTAGTCTTGTAGAGTGTTACTACAGATGGTATAAGCGCTCTCCTCTAAAGACATGTAAGCATACGTGCATTTTTGTGAATTCTAGTGTATATAAACATAGAACTGGTTGGAAATTGTTCATTGACACCATTTCTTGATAGAATGTTATACTTTTGATGAAATATATCTGTGTAGAAAATTTCTTAAGGGGAAACATAATTTACTAGAAAACAGTTTCCAACAAAAGTTAAAATTATTTCAAAAGAAAAACACTACTGTTTGTTTTGGTTTGTTTTTTTTTGTTTTTTTTTTTTTTGGTAGAGTTGCACTGTATATCTATAGATTCAGGTAGAAACTATAAGCTAAATCTCCATCTTTGAGCTGAAGTCTACAAATCTGAACCAGGAAGAAAATTCCTGAAAATATGATATGAGTGTACTTTAGATTTTTTACTCAGTTTGTAGGGGGAAGTTCAGCAGTGCTGAGAAGAACTCTTGCAGGTCTTCCACATCAGAGTAAGTCAGTAAATGATCTTGTAATGGGTCCAAAAGCAACAGTAGTTACAGTGCTTCTAGCTTTGCACCAGCTTGTTGCATCAGCCTCTGAAAATTACAGATACATCAGGACAACTGTAGAATATAGCACCACTTTCTGCTGGTGTGATATGTCCATTTCTCTCAGAAGCAGCAGGATTATGTAGACACAGACTGTCTTTCCATGGAAGAGTAAGAAAGAATAAAATACATTTCTGGCCTATCTAAAAAACTATATACAATTACTTTTGTAACTAATGCTTAGTACTGTAAGGCAGCTGAGCAAACCCAGTATGGGAAGCTGCGTTTTCTAATCCCTTTATCTGTGATTAAACAGGAAAATAAGTGTATTTGGGATATTGTTTAAATATTAGTTGTCTTTTGCTAATTAATAATTAAAGGAAATATTTACCAAATATATAGTACTTCAAGCAGCAGAGGCTTCTTGTACAAGAAGTGCTTTCATCATCAGATCTGACACTAACTGAACAAAGAGCAGATTTTCAGGAAGTGCCTCTTGTTTCTGAATAAATATATAAATATCAAGTCACAAAAGTATTGAGGCAACAGTCTCTATTGGTAAGGTTTGGAAACTTCGTAGTAGTACCCTAGAAAGTGTGAGTAGAGTTTTCAAGGTAATGGGTGACAGTAAATTCTCAGAATAATAGGTTTCAAGTATAATGAGTAGTTTGTGAAGCATACAAGAGTTAGCAAATTTCTGACTGCATCAGCTGGAAGCTACCTATAGCACTGCTGTGATACCAAGAGGTCTGCAATGGGCCAGGGTGAAACCAAGGCCTTAATTATGACCCTTATTAGGTTGGAAAAAAAATATGACTACCAAATTTCATCTACCTGTATCTTCCACATTGTCTCTTTCTCTCAAAATAGCGACTTAGTTCAGCTTATGCTGACCGATATCTGAGGTAACATTCATGAAGTATGAATATGACTAAAGCAGAGATTAATGGATTAATGGTCGTGTCTTGTCCACCTGTTAACATGTCAGGTCTTATACCTGCTCTGCCTTAACTCTTCTGCAGGCTGATTTTGAGTCTAACTATATTTTAAGAATGCCTTTGGGTAACAGGAAATCTAAAAGGTGGTTCACTATTTCTTTTTTTCTCAAATGTATACCTTTAGATCCACTGTATTTTAACTCAAAGCACGGTAGTTTTGTGCAGCTTCCCCTAAAGTACCTTCCTTATCTGAGCCATTAAGTGACTACAGCAAGGTCAGTAATGCAATTTCTTCACTCATAAGCAGTTAGTGTTGACCAATGAATTGAAATATATCTCTTCTTTCCTTTTTGCCACTTTCAAATGCTCACCACAATTTTCTGCTAGGATAGCATCCTGAATTCAAAGGCATTGTAGCAACAGAGGACCTTCTGACCAGGACTAAGAATTGTGCTTATTTCCTTTTGCTTATTTTTAATGTTCCAAATATAATGCTGTAGCTCCTGTAGTGTCTCTCTAGACTCAGACCACTCCTGCAGTCTACAAAGAGAAATAACAGGTAAGTCAGAAGCTGACTGCCAGGTCATGCTCTGAAGGCCTTGTGTATAATGGTATGAAAAGTCATCAGAGAATATACTCCTTGTTTTGTCTGATAGGGTTTTGGTGAAAGATACAAGTAGAACTGTTGCAAACATGCTTATTGAAGTATGAGAAAACCACACAGCTGGGGGTTTCATTTTTCCTTGTATTTTACAGATAAATGGTACTGACATCATTTTTTGCAGCTTCGCTGAGTCTTGTCTTCCTACTACCACACATGCTATAGGCATATACTTTTGAGATTTTTGTCTTAGCACAAAAGAAAATACATTAGTTTCAATTTCTTCAGATTTCCCATTTAATTCAATTTCTAGCTGTTTTCAAATAGTTGGCATTATAAGATTCAAACCACATCTACCTCTGCCTAAACCAAATTACTATTACCCTTGCAAAATTCTTTTTTTTTCAGAGGTACTTAGCTAAAAAATGTTTCTTAAAGTACAGTCTTAAGTATGCAGAGCCTTTTGGCTTAATAGCCTTTGAATTGTGTTATGAAGCAACAATAGCATTTGTAATACTAATTAAATGACCTTTTATCTTTCCTGAGCATGTTCTCTGTATACATGCTTTAGTGTCTGCATACCATGATTTGTCACCAGGTTCTGGGTTTGCTGCCATGAAAAAGATTGGAGGGACCCAGGTCAGTAGATTCAAATTGTTTGAAACCTTCCTTGGTGACAGCAATCACAGAACTGTGGTCAACAGGAAATGTAACTGTACCGGGCTACTATCCGCTGAAGTACCATGCACTTTTGGTTTCACTTTTGCCTTACTCAGTATGTACACAAAGCTGCTAGGGAAAAAGTTCTCAACTGCCCTTGTTGTACAGATGGCACATTAATGGCTGCCTCTCCTAATTACAAATAAAGTCACTGTCAAGTATCTTTTATGTGTCAGTAAGCTATCAAAAGACTTTTTGTGTTAAAGCTAACAAAATTAAATTATGCTAATTGGCAGAAGCTTGCAAAACATATTGTTAAGGTTACCACCAAGGGCCTCTGCTTACAAAAGGTGGAAGTCAGCACGCTACTGGGACAGCAGATATCTCTGGACTTTGACGTGCAGGTATTTAAGGGAAGCATCCATCCATAGCAGACTATATCAAGAATGCTACTTAAGGTGACCTAGATCCAATATAGATTTCTTGTGCTGTCCTAAATGGATTATTAAAGTGGGATTCAGTATGCTTGAATGTACTAGCCCTTCAAAGTCTGCCACAAGTCCAGATTTAAAGCAGCTTCCTTTTTTTTCCTGGTAGCTTTCCATCACTGAGATCTTCACTAATTAAAGATGAGGAATAGCTGGATGTTAGAATTAAAACTTCAGAGAAAACTCTATCCCTTTTTTTTGAACATAAGAGATAGTGCCCAGGCCACAGAGATGTCATCTTTATGCTATGTCCAGACAGTTTGAGAAGAAAGATTGTTTCTTTCAACATGAAGAAAGATAAACTTTTAATGTAGAGTTGCTGTTGACAAAAGCTTCCCTTCCTTCTCTTTAATCAAAACAGATATCCTTCCTACTGATTTAGTTTTCAGCTAATTTATTCAGACTTCATTAATTACAGCAGATATGAAAAGCAAATATAGTATTTAACACTTTCACATCCTGTCAGTGTCCTGTTCATAGTAGCAAAGGATTTTAAGGTTCACCTGCCTAGACACACTGTGGAGCAAAAGGTCCACTTTAAAGTAACAAATTCTCACTTGCAAGAGAATTTTGGCCTTTTTAAAAATGTTTGTATTTTTAGTCTCCTCCATTCCCCAAAAGCGACAACCTTAGTTCTTTCTTTGCTGTCATATGGTTTTCCTTCCTGTACTACAATATCTTCACCTTTCTTCCCCTGTGATACATTGTTCTCAGTATCTGGAACATTAACATCTTACAAGAATCGTCAATGAAACAGAGCTTAATGGAAATTTTCTTTATAGCAGTTAGGATTAAGAAAAAAACTAATAAAAATGTGGACTCTCTTAATATGCATTGTCCTTGAAGTCTCACGTCACTCAATGGGCTAGCATTCATAGATAGTCAACACTAGGTCTAGGTATGGAGTTTAGCTACAACAGGCGAGTGCTCTTCCAGTACTAAGCAGGCCCAACAAAATGCAGTACAAGCTACCTAGGAGCTGCACTGTTTTCAGAGATATAAATCTGTGTCTTTCTCCATCATTATGTTATCATATTTAGGCACATCAACACATTTATTGTCATGGTAATTGTGCTAGTCTTGCCTATGCCACTGAATAATTACCTCTTAGTGACATAATTTTTCAGCAATAAAATAGGAATACTGTTTACTAGAGGTGAGTGAACTTTGAAAAATAAATTTTGTATAGCTATACCTTTCAAAAATGTGCTTCTGCATTCAGAATTAAGGGATGGCAGAAAAATCTGTTCCTCACAGTAGTTCATTAATCTATTCAACTAAGAATTCTTTGTCAAAAAATGTTTCTATGCACATATTTATAATTTTTATGAGGTAGCTAATTATGTGGGTATGATAGTAGTGTTGCCCTCCCTGAATGGTTGATTTATATCATGAACCTACACAAAAAAAAATCTGAATTTTATTTTACCTCAAAGCTTCTTTAAAAGCCCTTCACGTAATTGTTCATCTAAGTTTTTCATAACCCTCTTTCCCTTCAACTTACCAGCAAGGTCTGTGGAAAAGTTATTTTGTCTATAATTCTTGCAAACGTTTCCACTTTCTTTTCCTACTATTTATGCATGAAATATCTCCTGTAAGATAAAATTTATTATATTTTTCATCAAATTTCTTCCTGAGGTTTATTTCTCTCACATATACAACAAATTGGTAAATTAATCTTAAAAACATTGGGTTAGAAGAAGAAGGTGTACTGGTGGCTTAATTTCTTTGCTTAATTTGGACAATCTGGATTTCTAAGCCTCATACAAGTAATTTGTATAACCACAGAAATTTATCATTGTGATTTTCTTATCTGCTGGGTTTTGGCACACATGCTTCTTTCACTTTGATTCAAACAATAAGTATTTGAGGTAAAAACTATACCCACTTGTCTAGTTTTATAACAAAGTGTGAAAATTTTAATCAGTCTTATAATAACACTACTGGAAAAGCTGCTAAAAATGTTCCTCTGGTTGTTATTTTTGCTTTTGCTTCCCATGTATTTTATGATGGGATATCAGTCTGAGTCTCTGTCTTTTCGTCTGAAAACAAATGCAAACTGGATGTAGTTTCTGAGTTGATGCTAGCCCATGAAGTTTTCACTCATGACTTAGTAGCAGAGAATGATCCTAGGATTGCACACTAATTTAATGAAAAAAATTGTGTCCAATTCAATAAATAGTTTGTTGTTCCTGCTGCTGTTATTCAAGGTTTCTTGTGATCTATTAATTGCTGGAATGCAGATAGACAGGTACTTAATGTTTTGCAGTTTATTTAAATGCTGAGATATTTAAGAGATAAATAAAGGGAGGGAGAACAAAAGAGGCTTAACCAAAAAGACCTGATCAAATAGACAGGGGTGCTAGAACAAATAAGTTCATTTGAATAATTTCTGAGATGCTCTGGTTTAAAGAAAAATCATCCTTTTGAGAGTGTACAAGCAGACCTGACTTTGTGACAAAGTTTGGGAACCATACACTAATCTTTTTTGCAGGCACAAGACGTGGTGAGACAAAGTCTTTGCTAAAAGTTGGCTCTTACATTGAAAGCACGTATGGTGGGGTTGTCCAAATTGCTCAGTCTAGTCAGAAAATGCCACAGTTAGGATTTAATTTATCTTCCTGTGGCGTTGTGTCTCACTGTAAGAACATTACTGAATGTCTAATTTTCATGTGTCATTTGGCCGTCCCAATCATCTCAGTTCATCTGTCATCTTCCCTTTGCATGCATCGCCTGAGCAAGACTTCCCAACATTTCCACGTTGGTGCAGTACAGAAGCAAGAGCTCCTCACGCTTTGTGCCCTTACCTGGTCTAGTCTAGTGTCACAGAAGAGTACAGGAAAGCCAGATGAGCTGTTTTCCAAAGTAATTGCAATAGGTACTTGAGAGATATGTATGTATGTATGGCCAAACTTTGTGAATGAAGATTTGGGAAGGGCTCTCCCCACGTCGGTGTGCCCTTCCAGCCTGCACGGTGGAGTTTTTAGGTGAGGCGCAGCGTGCTCAGAACTAGCCCCACTGTTTAAGTCCTGAGGTCCATCTGCCACGACCGAGTGAGCTTGGACAGTGACAGTGAAGTCCTCGGGACTGTCACAGCACCCGGTACTAACCGGGGCTGACCCTGCTGAGCATCAGAGATCTGATGGGATTGGATGGCAGGGAGGCATTTAAATGCCAGGGGACAGTCCCCACTGAGGCTCAAACTCAGGTCCTTGGGATTTGGAGTCCAAAGTGCTCTCTCCTTTACACCATGGGACCACCCTACTTGAGAGATTAAACTGTAAATAAAAGCCTTCCCAAACTACATTGAGCTGGGCAAAAGTTTGCACCACATAGTTTAAAGTTTTCAGTAGTATTCAGTTTTTAAAGTTTTTGGTAGTTTTAGCTGCTTATATTCAGTATCTACCTACTCAGCACAAGAGCAAAGGTGTTTTGTTGCAAAGACTTGAACAATGGTTTTCGCTTACTGCTTGCAGAAGCATGGCAGATGATGATAGCAATGCAAAGACAGAAACATTTATACTCCTCAGTATTTGTTCACTTCCCTAAAATACATCAATTATAAAATTCAGCATGCAGAGGAGAAAGAAACAATCTCATACAGGCAGAAAAAATTACTATCCCTAAGCAAAGGCTCATAAAAATATCCTTCTAGAAGGACTGCACATCACAAAACAGATCAACATTGGAGCAGTTCATTAAGAACTGTGACCCCTGAGAGGGATCCACACTGGGCAAATTCATTGATGACTGCCTTCTGCAGGAGGGACTTTATACTGGAGCAGGGAAAGAGTGTGAAGAGTCCTCCACCCGTGGAGAAGGAAGTGACAGAGACAATGTGATGAACTGACCACAGCTTCCATTTCCCAAAACTGTGTATGGCTCTACAGTGAAAGGAGAGAAGCCCAGCAAAAAGGCAGGATCATGTGGAAGGTGTTTTAAGACTTGAGTTTGTTTCTCATAATTTTATTCGGATATGATTAGTAATAATCTCAAGTTTTTTTCCTGAGTTAACTCTGCTTTTCCTATCATGGTAACCAGTGAGTAAGCCCTCTCTGTCTTTATCTCAACCCGTGAGAGTTTTGTCATATTTTCCCTGCTCTGGCCAGTTGAGGAGGATGGTGATAGAAGATCTGGTGGGCACCTGTGTCCACCTAGGGTCAACCCAGCACACCTTTAAAACAGAGACTTCACCTGGTTCTCAAGATTAGCTGGTAGCATTTAAGTGAATAATCAGTACAAGTCTGTCTTGTCATGTGACATTTAATCCTAGAACATTTCTTTAATACAATACGGTTTTCTAAAGGGACTGTTAGAAGGTAAATTAAGTTTTTTTCCACCTCTAACAAAGCTGTCATCTCTGATACGATCCACTGAATTTTTTTTTTGTTTTCTGGAAAGCTAGGAAAAGGGAAGGGAAAGGTGACATCAAAACTGCCAAAGTTGTTCTTTTTGATTTTTTATGCAGATACAGCTAACAACAGAAACAGACCTTCTAACTCTTGCCTTTTCTGGCTAAAGCCAAGTCCCTTACAGTACTGAAGAATAAGATTGGACATAGAAAGGAGCATAATCCGAGTGCACTCTAGGTTGCAGCTACAAATACTTCAAAATTAGTCTGAGGGAGAGGGAGAAGTGGAACACAATATATAATATATTTCCATGGTTTGAATATCTATGATATTCAGAATTGCATGGCATTCTAAGGGAGTGTATTAAATTTTTGGGGTTTTTTTTGTTGTTGTTACAGTTTTTCAAGGTAAAAGCTACAGGGTACTGTACATTCTTGTAAAGCATTCATGGGAAGATTCAGAAGATGGAGAACTTTTTAAAAACTTGATTTGCATTTCAAAGCAATAGAGATGGGAGATCGCTGTTTTGGGTGAGGTCACACAGAACTATTAACTAATAACTTTAATGAGCTTTCATAATTGCATAGCTGAACTCTGACTAGGGTCTTTTGAAAAAGAGTATCAGCCAGCAGTAAATTGACTCTAGACTTGGGACTTAAGAATCCACCACCTCTCTGGGCAGCCCATTCCAATGCCTGATTACTCTCTCTGGAAAGAATTTTTTTCTGATATCCAACTTAAATTACCCCTGGCAGAGCTTGAGCCCGTGCTCCCCTGTCCTATTTCTGAGTGCCTGGGAGGAGACCAACCTCCACCTGGATAGAACTTCCCTTCAGAACTTCCTCTGAGCCTCCTCTTCTCCAGGCTAAACAACCCCAGCTCCCTCAGCCTCTCCCCGTAGCACTTATGCTCCAGTCCCTTCACCAGCCTTGTTGCTCTTCTCTGGACCCGCTCCAGCACCTCAATCTCTTTTCTGAACTGAGGGGCCCAGAACTGAACACAATCCTCAAGGTGTGGCCTCACCAACGCAGAGTACAGGGGAAGGATCACTGCCCTGGTCCTGCTGGCCACACTATTTTTGATACAGGACAGGGTCCCATTGGCCTTCTTGGAAACCTGGGCACAC
>VWZD01010838.1:32467-48398 GCA_013396695.1 Sakesphorus luctuosus
TTGCATACTTGCATGTATCATAGTGAAGAGGGATGCAAGGAAGGACAATGAGGTAATCCTGTAGATGTTTAGAGGGAGTTCTGATACTGGCAAAGGATAAAGTACATTGTGCTGATTGTTTAAGAAGGAATGAAAGTCACCATGGTGAACAGTGACAGTAATTCAGCATGGTGCCCGTCAACTCGCCAAATAATGAGCATTTCACAAGTTTAAAGAAATGTGGGAAATAATTTATCATTGCAAAAACAAAAATCTATCTTTTTAATGGCATAATTTCACTCTGATTTTTAAGCTGTAATATTGTTGGTTAATGGATGAATAATAATAAATGATGGTGATCATATTGACATGAAATATACTTTAGGGATGAAGATCTATCCTTTCAAAACATTTTCAAACTGAAGGCACAAGTCATGTTCCAGTAGTGATGTTACTGGGCATGCTGGAAATACTACTTTACATTAATTAATTTCAAGTCAGACCATGTGCAATAGATGATCAAAGCTCACTCTAGGCTTCACACAAAATTGACTTTTTTCTGCAAAGAGTCAGAACTCTTTATGTTGCATATTGTGCTAGTTCAGCAAGCTGAGACCAGTTTATCACTGTGTGGGTGTCACCCTCTATGTCATTTCTCATGAACTGTTAACAATGGACCACTTTCAGCGGCTGCCCAGGGCACACCCAACCCCTCAGGATGTAAACTGGGTGTTGAAGAAGCCTGTGAGATCGGAGCTGTGACAACTGCCTTCCAAGAAATTGTTAGCACTTTCACACCCAGTCTGAGGGGGCGTGTCTGATAATGGGCCATCAACAATCCCCAAAACATCCCATGACTAAGAGGACCAGAACCTCTACAGGACTGTGACCATCATCTGAACCAACAGTTTTCTCTTTCCCTTCTTTTTGCTTTTACTCAGGGGAACCATGTGGTGCTCAGCACAGGGGCTAACGAACACAATTTGGTTTCTACCCCAGGGTGCTGGGTCATACTTCTGAGTTTTGTGGGTTAAAACCAATTTCTCTTTGTGCCATTGCATTTATTGTAGTATTTTTTATTAAATTGTAACTCTGACTTATAATCTCTTTTGTGTTAGGTTCTTTTCTCCTGATGGTTTACCTTTAAACCAGCACACACATATTTCATTTAGTAGACCTTTTTACCTTTCTGTTCATTATTTGTTCAATGAGATAAGGTTACAATTTTTGCATAGTGAAAATAGTAATTTTTCCACAAAGCAGTTCAAAGCTAACAGTGTACTCACACGTTTGATTAGCAGGAAGCGTGGCAACATCTCAGTCAATGTAAATTGAAATAATAAATTTAATTTATATTTTCTTCTAACCTGTGCTTATTGATTTGTGCTGGTTTGAAGGTAAACCAGCAGGAGAAATAAACCCAACACAAAAGAGATCATAAGTCAGAGTTAAAACTTAATAACAATATTACAATAAATGCAATGGCACAAAGAGAAATTGGTTTTAACCCACAAAACTCAGAAGTATAACCCAGCCCCCTGGGGCACAAACACACTGGCGTTTGCTAGCCCCTGTGCTGGACCCCACGTGGTTTCCACTGAATCCAAAGTAAAAAGAAGTGAGAAACCTGTTGGTGCAGATGACGGTCTCAGTCTGGTCAAGAGTGGTGGTCTCTATCCTGTCAAGGTTCTGTTCCTCCTCTGGATCCAATGAATGGTCCCCCAAGTCCCCAAACCCCCAAGATTATATCCCCTCAGGTCCAGGTGGGTTTGCCCACTACCTCCCCCAGGCAGGGAAATTACACAATGAGTGATCTCACTCTGTGAGTCATAGGGTATTTGGAATCATTGATGGCCCATTAGCAGACATGACAACTCAGGCTGGGTGTGGAGTTGCTAATGATTTTCTGGAAGGGAGTTATCACAGCTGTTATCTCACAGTTGTCTTTCACAGCTAGCTCATAGCCTGAGGGGTCAGGTGTGCCCTGCGCAGCTGCTGCAAATGATCCATTGTTAACAGTTCATGGGAAGTGAATAGAAGGTGTAGAATGCATAGCTTTGGTCACACTCACACTATGATAAACTGGTCCCACATGCTGAACTAGGACATGATCCAAGTAATCTTTCCTTTTCTGACTTGCTGTTTAATATAATTTATTATTTTTCAGTATTGGAATGTAATTCACTCTAGCTTATATCTCAGTCCTGAGTCTTGCTTTCCTGCAAGAGCCTGTACACACATGCACACACCCTTATAGATAAATGGATATCCTTTTCCATATCTGTGTGTATGCCTTTGCAGAAGACTGTCTGTAGTGCCTGATTAACAGTATTTTTCTTTATACCAGTTGAAGTCAAAAAATCCTTTTTTTCATCTTTTATACTGTCCATCTCCTACTTTACACTCTTCAGAAGTTTTAGTTACCAGGTAGATTGGATAGTTGGAAAAAAGGTTTCATATTTTTGCTATCCAAAATGCACACTGCAGGGGTCCTTACCTTTCACTGAACCTGTTTACTTTGTTCTTCATACATTAGATAGCTAAGGAAGGAAATTAAATCCCTGTATGATAGAAGTATCAGTATGAAAGAACTAACCTTACAGACTGAGTTCTGAAAGTAATGATCAGAACACCCAAAAGCCTCTCTGATCTGAATTCATTGCAAACACCTAACTTGCAGACCCCTGTCGATTTCCAGTGTTAACTTAGTGCTTAATGAAGTGAAGTTTACCTCTCAAAACCTTTGTCACAGCTGGACGTAACTAGAAATAGTTACTTGCAAGACTACAACTCAAGGGGGAAACGAAATCTCAGCATGTTGTCCTTCTAGAACAACTTTGAAATGTGCTTTTATTGGTAATATATAGAGTAGTCTTCCTACTAGTCTCCAGTCTACGTGTCAAAACTGGCATGCAATTTGCCTCATATTACTCCTCTCCACATAGAAGTGTCAGTATGTGAACACAAAGCCAGATCAGTCAAGAATGAGATTCTTCCACAGAATTATGAGAAGAGTAATATGTGCACCATTGATTCATGGTCAGTCAACACAATTTATATGTAGCTCCAAATAAATTCTTGTTCACTCAGTTTAGTTTTTAATAGTCAAAGCACAACAACTGTTTATTTCTCATCCCACTTAGAAGAATACTAATGCTTACAATCCAAACCATCCAAATTCTGTTGAGAATTGTTAATATTACAATAATATCAATAGATCCAAACNACCACATCCAAATTATGTGCCAGGGGAGTGAGATGTTACTGCAGCAGAGTTACTGGTGGGACTTCTTCATCAGTTTGTAATTTACTCAGTTTTATGTGCTTCAAACAGGTTATTTTCTAAAATAACTGTATGATTGCCTCATCAATTTAGTAGTACCATAATTCATTTAGATGTATTTATCATCTGTGTACAGGAGGATTTCTTTCTTTTACATGACAATCCATGTGACAATGCATAGACAGATGACTCAAATATAAGTTGAAAACTTCTTAGGCAGTAGACAGATGATTCTCAGAGCCCAAACACACAGCTAATGTAGGGGATGCTTGGCCATTGAGTAATTTTGTCATCATGAGTAGGACAAGATGGACAATACTAATCTGTTCAGACCCGAGAGACAATGGCAGGTAGGAGTTATGTAAATATTTTTCAATTCAAATGAAGCCCAAATTAGCCAATTCAAAAAAAAGGTCTCACAAGGACTGAGGCACATGACAAGGTTTATTAATATTATGAAACCCAAATCCCAGTTCTGTTACTCATCAAGTTGGCTGAACTGTAAGATTTAAGGCACTTCCACAATCCTTGCTTGCAGTTTCCTTTAGTTTGAAAGTGTCCTTTGATAAACACCCATTTTTTCTTTTTCTTCCTTTGAAATGGGTTATTATATGTCTGTATTTAGCAGCTATTGGTGAAAAAGTCTGTGGCCTTTGGTGACTAAACCTGAAAAGCACAGTCTTTGGAGAAGGGTAGTTAATTTAATAGATGTTATCTTGTCGTCTTCTATCCTCATCCTCATTTTTAACCTAAACTTACTGACTCTGGTTTCCATTGAATCTGTGGTTCTTCTTTGGACATTGTACTGCTTAAACACAGACAGCTCATCTTATCTTGTTTTTGTCTTCCTAAGAGCTAATTTATATGTCTTGGAAGTACAAAGATGTCTTCTGTAAAGTCTTTCGAGGTCTTGTGTTCTAAAAATCACACAAAACATCTCTGTGCAGTAAAACTAAAGGATGAATTTGTCCTTATTACAAATTCTAATCAGAGATGCACCAGTTCTTCCTTCCTCATCTGAACCATTGTGGATGTGTATGTGTGAACAAGGTCCATCTATTTATAGCCATAATATATGCAATAAATATTAAATGAATCTTTTCATTGTCAAGGAGCTCCTTTTCTTGATTATAATACATCATTAAGATTTGCCTTAAAGCACTAATGGGAATAAGAAAGGCAAAAGCTTAGTTTCATATCACTTCATAGATGTCCAATGCTATAAACTTATCATGAATGCTATTAGTCCTTGTTACAGTGTGTGGTGTTTATCTCTGGGTTAATTATAGCACTGTCTTGAGGAAACCCACTGAGAGTGAGAAAAGACTGAAACCTAACCTCCCTTACTGTGTGCAGTATGAAAAAGTATTTTTTCTCCTCTGACATCTGGACGAAAATGATGGATAAACAGATCCTTTGTCTAGCCCATTGATATTGAAGAAAAATCTGTTTTGAAGTGTGTCTTACCATTCACAATAGGTTTTATTGTTTTATTTCAATTTAAACATCTGTGTTTGCTTTAAAATGGTACTGTAAAATTGATATTGTTCTCCTTTTTCTGCAGAGTTAACTTCTACCTTTTCCCATCCTCATTCCCACAGGTCTGTGACGGAGGGTTAGCCCAGACCGGTGGAGTCATGTGTCACACAGCTGTGTCATGCTGGCAGCTGTTCCTGGGTCTGGCTGTGCTGCTAATCTTCATGGGCCCCACCATGGGCTGCCCAGCCCGCTGTGAGTGCTCAGCACAGAACAAGTCAGTCAGCTGTCACAGAAGGCGTCTGATGTCCATCCCAGAGGGCATTCCCATTGAGACCAAAATCTTGGACCTCAGCAAGAACCGACTGAAGAGTGTAAACCCTGAGGAATTCACATCGTACCCTTTGCTGGAGGAGATTGACCTCAGTGACAATATTGTCTCCAATGTAGAGCCTGGAGCATTTAACAATCTCTTCAACTTGCGCTCCTTGAGGCTGAAAGGAAACCGTCTGAAGCTGGTCCCCCTTGGGGTGTTCACTGGGTTGTCAAACTTAACAAAGCTTGATATAAGTGAAAACAAGATTGTCATTTTGCTGGACTACATGTTCCAAGATCTGCATAACCTAAAATCCTTGGAGGTTGGGGACAATGATTTGGTGTATATATCACACAGGGCCTTCAGTGGGCTGCTTAGCCTGGAGCAGCTCACCCTGGAGAGATGCAACCTCACAGCTGTACCAACAGAAGCTCTTTCTCACCTCCACAACCTCATCAGTCTGCATTTGAAACAGCTCAACATTAACGCTTTGCCAGCGTATGCCTTTAAAAGACTGTTTCGCCTGAAAGACCTACAGATAGAGGCATGGCCCCTCCTGGACATGCTGCCTGCCAACAGTTTGTACGGTCTCAACCTTACTTCTCTATCCATCACCAACACCAACCTGTCTGCTGTACCTTACTCTGCTTTTAAACATCTGGTTTATCTGACACATCTCAACCTCTCTTACAACCCCATTAGCACCATCGAAGCAGGCATGCTGTCAGATTTAGTGCGCCTGCAGGAGCTCCACATGGTGGGGGCCCAGCTGCGCACCATTGAACCACATGCTTTCCAAGGGCTCCGATACTTACGTGTGCTTAATGTGTCCCAAAACCTGCTAGAAACCCTAGAAGAGAATGTATTCCATTCCTCCAAAAGCCTTGAGGTCCTCTGCATTAACAACAATCCTCTGGCTTGCGACTGCCGTCTCCTTTGGATTTTGCAGCGGCAGCCCACCTTGCAGTTTGGGGGCGAGCCACCGATGTGTGCTGGCCCAGACAGTGTCAGAGAGAGGTCATTCAGAGACTTTCACAGCACAGCTCTCTCCTTTTACTTCACCTGTAAGAAACCGAAGATACAAGACAAGAAGTTGCAGTACCTGGTAGTGGAGGAAGGGCAGACAGTACAGTTGATGTGCAATGCTGATGGGGACCCACAGCCTACTATCTCCTGGGTTACCCCACGCCGGAGGCTGATCACAACTAAATCAAATGGTAGAGCCACTGTGCTGGGAGATGGCACCCTGGAGATCCGATTTGCTCAAGACCAGGACACTGGGATCTATGTGTGTATTGCAAGTAACGCAGCTGGGAATGACACCTATTCGGCTTCTCTTACGGTAAAGGGGTTTACTTCAGACCGTTTCCTTTATGCCAACAGGACCCCTATGTATATGACAGACTCCAATGACACAAGTTCCAATGGAACTAATGCAAACAGCTATTCTCTGGACCTTAAGACAATATTGGTGTCCACAGCTATGGGCTGTTTCACATTCCTTGGAGTGGTTTTATTTTGTTTCCTTCTTCTTTTTGTGTGGAGCCGAGGGAAAGGCAAACACAAAACCAGCATTGACCTTGAATATGTCCCTCGCAAAAACAATGGTGCTGTGGTTGAAGGGGAGGTTTCTGGACCACGAAGGTTCAATATGAAAATGATTTGATGGTATTCTGCTAGCAGTGCTTTTTCTGTGGCATTAAAACCAATTAAAATAGCCTGGCATGTGGAATTGCTAGGCAGAAGCAGTGTAATGCAGCTGTCAGTGTATCAAAAGATTGTATGAAAATGGAAAGACTATTTGTGGCTGTACAACAGAGCCTTCAGACCTTGAGGCAGATGTGTCAGGGGCTTTCATAGAACTGGGAAATTGTACTAACTGTTTGCATTGCAAATACTGGCATTCTGGGGATATCAGCAATGAACCACTGGCTCATGCTCATGGACAATTGTTCAACATTTTCTACTGCTACAAAAGGAAAAAAAAAAGAAAAAAAACAAACAAAACCTACAGTGTAGGATTTACATACTTTAAGAAAAAGACACATTTGTCTAAAACATACTCTACAGTGAAATTTGTATCTATATATCTCATTTGGTAAAACTTTGCATCTTCCCTTCTAGTTGGTTCAACACCATAAGAAAATAGGTAGTTGTTTTTTTTTTAATCTACATCTATACTGTGTGCATTTTAAAGCAATACAAGTGAGAGGTTGTGCTTTTAGATATCCACCAATACTGACCCTAGTGTGATGTCACCCTTCTTTTAACTACCATCAAACTCAAACTAGATTCTTGTAGTTACCAATTAAAAATAAGATATTTTTCTCCTCATGTAGAAGGCCAGAGTTGAATAGTTGAGAGTAAAAACACTCAACTCTGTCAATCTTCTCTTCATATAAATATAAGGCATGTGCCTAGTTTTGATACAGAATGGAATATTTTTTATATCTGTGGTATCACACTGGACCAGTTTACTGTAACATAGCCTTGGTTCTTACCCAGGGAAGGCAACCCAATAGTCAATGCTGGCATAGAGGAGCTGAGTTCTACCTTGAAGAGAGAGAATCAATTTTGTTAGCCCTTATTTTAATTTCAAAGCTGCTGTTAAAATGTTAACATGTACTGGGCAAAATAAAGAGCATAATATATTCTGCAGACTCCTTGGGAAATATGGTCATCTCACTATTTATACGAATGAATAAAAACACACAAACACTCTGCTACCAGGAATGAACTCTTCTCCAATGCCAAGTAAACGACAATTGTTCATGCATAATATGGGGATTATAATACTAAAATAATAATTAAAACATGATAGCCTCAAAAAGGCTAACGTACTGCCAGATATAGTGAACCTCTAGCCACTGTCATTCTCATCTTGTATATTTGTAGGTAACACATAGACATAAAGCTAATTTCCAATAACAGATTGCTTAGCTATTCTTGATGCCATTTTAATAATGATGTGGTTATGTTTCTTTCAGGGGTGATATCTTAGAGCAAAAGGGGTGAGTTATTCCAGATTGTAGGAATCTTTTTTAAAGGAGAGAAGACAGAAGTGGAACATTAGTTCAGTACAAGTAACCTTTTGTTTGTTTATTTTATGTCTCTTAAGAAGTCCTCAAAATACTGAGAACTGAAACTTTATTCTTAATCATTAATACAAGGGTTCTTATTTTGATATTCTCAACAGTTGAAAAATACAAATTTGTTCATCCACCTCTCAATTTTCCAGCAATTAGGAGCCATGGGTTTGTCATACATGGTTGATAACAAATGCTATTTTTAAATTACTGGCATAACCTGGAGTAAGGATGACAGTGTCTATATATGTGTTTAAGCAAAATGAATATGAAAATATTACAAGACAGAACATTCAGATTAATGGGAATTAAGAGCCTGTGTTCAAGCTCAATATTAGATTTCAGCACTTTGAAACCAAGGTCAGGCTGACCTGTAGTGGGATGCAGGTGCTTCTAAAATTAGTATACACATTCTGTGGCAGAGATTTTCAAAGCAGGATAACAATCTCCCACTCCTATCAAGGGAAACGTGCCAAATGCTGTAAAATCCAGCTGCACTCCTGAGATGTACCCATAACACAGCAGCAGGACCCAAGGCTAGGTGGTTGCTCCATTTTATTTTGCCAAACTGAGGAGGTTGCAAGAGTTGTTAGAATTTTGTTCACTTAAGTTGGTTTTAAGTTTGGATCTAGGTTTTCCAGGTTCCTTTTTCTTATGCTCTGAACTAGACAGTTGGATATTTATGGAGGTGCTTGATAAGAATACTCTATGACAGTTTGTAGAACATTATTATAATGGAATAACCCCTGACTAAATTCTAGCACCAGGGAAACTATTTTTGTTGATGTAATAACCACTGCACTGAAATCCAAAACTCAACTGTACCTTAATGTGGGCAGTTAAAGAAACAAATGGGGATAAAAAAATGTTTCTAAACTGTCCATTGAAGACATCTGCATGTGCCTTTCCCTTGTAATTGTAATTTTTTGGACTAGTAATCCATGCCTCTGCAGTCGTTTCATGTTAAATGTTAAAATCAATGTTAGAAGCAAAAGCTCTCTTAAGTTCTAGATGTTTGCAGCTCATTTCTTCATATTAAGTGACACAATAAAAAAAATGAACTCACAAAAAAACCACCCTAGAAAAAGATATACTTTTAGGATGAATTATGAATTGCTGTATTCCCCTATTTCCTTAGAATGGCTCTAAGAAGTGATTGCATTGCTAGTGCACTGCAAGGATTTGTGAGCAGAAATATACCTAATTATCTATGTGGAATCTGTGCTGGTGATGAAAATCACTGCTTGTTATTGCTGAGCACCACCTTGCAGAGCTGTCAGCATTCTGTGTATTGCCCTGAGTTCAGTCAGTATTCAGTTTTTCAGGATCAGTGTTTGCTCCCTGCCTTTAGCAATGTTCTACTTTTTTGCAGCCTGCTTATTTCAGCACGGACTTGGCAAAGCATGTGGTACCTTTTAACAGAAGTGATGACAGGAAGATTCAGACACATTTTTTATCTTGCTCCACATAGTCTCCTTTTCTATGTATTTGTGGGACACACACTCACTGTGGCTCTTTTGGGTGAATAAAGAGTACAGTGCCAAGGTCACACCTAGATAAGCACCTTTTTTGCAATTCTTTTAAGAAAAGAATGGCTGAATGCCTACCCTGCCTCTTGAAGGAGTCAGTTTATTTCTCTGCTATAGATAAAGGGGACACCACTTCATTTTTACTGCAGGGGTAAAAAGTGACTGGGCTGTGAAGAGGAATCTGACTCATATGGCTCCCCTGTTATATATTCAGAAACAGGTAATTGGTGCATACCTCGCACTAAAAGTGGGAAAAAACCATTTAAGCTACCTCTGACTTATATAGGCCTGTCCCTGTGCTGGCACAAGCCTGAACTTAACCTGGCAGTCAGTGCAACAAAACTATGAGGAGAGCAACATTTCTACAGAAATGGAGAAAACTGAAAATATCAAAACCAGTAAAACAACTTGAGAAAGCAGGTACCAAAATATCCTTGTCAAAATTCCTGTAAGAGAATGCTGAAGCCTCCCACAATTATGTTTTAAAGTCCACTTGCACAGACCAGTAATCTTCTTTCAGAAGAGATGAATATACAAGTGCTTTCAGAATCACACTGAATCACAGAATCATTTAGGCTGAATAAGACCTCCAGGATCATCAAGTCTATCCGTTGATTGATCACCACCTGTCAACTAGACCATGGCACTAAGTGCCACAGCCAGTTGTTTACTAAACATCTCCAGGGGTGGTGACTCCACCATCTCCCTGGGCAGTCCGTTACAATATTTAACAACCCTTTCTGTGAAGATATTCTTCCTAATGTCCAACCTGAACCTTACCTGGCACAGCCTGAGGTCATGTTCTCCCATCCTGTAAGATAGTTGCCAAGGAGAAGAGACCACCCCCCAACTGGCTACAAACTCTTTTCAGGTAGTTTGAGACAGTGATAAGGTCCTGCCATGGGCCTCCTTTTATCCAGGCTAAACAACTCCAGCTCCTTCAGCAACACCTCATAGGAATTACTCTACACACCCTCCAGCAGCAATTTTGCCTTTCTCAGGACAAGCTCCAGGACCTCAGTGTCTTTCCTGTAGTGAGGGGCCCAAAACTTAACACAGGATTCAAGGTGTGACCTCACCAGTGCAGGGGGACAATCCCTGCCCTGGTCCTGCTGATATAAGCAAGAATGTCATTGGTCTTCTTGACCCCCTAGGCACACTGTTGACTCATGTTCAGCCAGTTGTTGACCAGCACCCCCAGGTCCTTCTCTTCTGGCAGCTTTCCAGTGAGTCTTCTCCCAGCCTGTAGTGTAGCACTGCCTGGGGTTGTTGTGACCCTAGTGCTAGACCTCGCACTAGACCTTGCCAAATCTCGTACTGCGGCGCTAAGCTCATCAATCCACCCTGTCCAGATCCGTCAGCAGAGCCTTCCTACCCTCCAGCAGATCAACACTCTCATCCAACTTAGTGTTACCTGTAAACTTACTAAGGGTGCATTTGATCCCCTTATCTAGGACATCAACAGTGATATTAAACAGGACTGGCCCCAGCACAAGCCTTGGGAACCCTACTAGTGACTGCACACCAGCTGGTGTGGCATCATTCTTTACCACTTTCTGTGCCCTGCCATTCAGCCCATTTTTATCTCAGACTTTTTTTTTAACCCGAATGAACTTTCAATAAGTGAGTTAAACAGGAGACTGAAAGACTGCATTAAGAAAAGAGTATGAAATGATGTAAGGATGGAATAAGACTAAACAGCACCCCACCTCAGCCTTATTTTTAGATTTTGAGCTGGGGTTTTTCCCCCCCTTTTTCTTTCTTACTAGTTTTGCAACATTCCCTTCAGAAACACTTTGTCCACAAAAAGCTAATTTCAGTTAGATTCAAACTGCAAGGCTGCTTTTACCCTCTGTTCTCACCTCACTAACCATTCATACATTCTTCCAGTGCCAACATGGTCAGCAGCTCCAGATAGAACTGAACTCAAACAGTTCAGTTTCTGAGGTCCCAAGAGAACTGTCAATACAAGTTACTGTCACCTGGTGTTCTTTTTTAATTAAACTTTTTTCCAGTTGACTTCATTATCACACGGCCATTGAAGGTTTTCTTTATTTACATGAATGGTAGCTATCTTTTTTTCCTAATTTCTTTCATCCTGGTATTGAATCACCTATGACACTAACAATTATAACACCATAAAGAAATTAAGAAACATTGCACACTACACCCTCAGAACTACAAATTGTAATTTAGGCATATGAAACACAGTAGGAAATCAGCATTAATATTTAATGAAAAATCTTATCTAAAGCTTGTAACAGAGGAAGCTGGCAAGGAGACACTGAGGGATGTAGGCCATGTTGCGACTGAATTTTGCCAAAGATAAGTAGAAACACTTTCCTACACCATGTCTGGATGTCTCTTTTAGACCTTGCACTTTACCTGAAAACTTTCCAGAATGTGTAAATGCCAGAAGCCTACATTTAACCCATAAAAAGATAAAGCGTTGGCTGAAAATCAGGTAGAGCAAGTTGCTTCTCGCTGCCTAAGGACAACAGCAGCTTTCAGCAAAGACAGACAAGAAACTGTAGTCACGTGGTTATTAATAAAGAAGTGGGGAATCCTTACCCCTTTTTCTTCAAAGAAGGCAGCATTGGTATAATAAGGCATAATCAGTTCCACCTCCAACCCTAGCAGTGAAACATCCAGCAAGAAGTGAGAAAGAAGCATTATATTCTGATCAGTTTGATAATTATTGTTTTCCCCTAAATGATCCTAGTCTACCTGGGGCTAGCATGATGACTGCTCTGTCCATTCCCATCATCTCAGCTCATCATGTGGATTGACATGGAGTAGCAGGGCAAGAAACCTGTGATCAAGTTGTCCACCCTCACTGAACTGTAGCTTTGATCTCAAATAAAAAGAACAGCAGAGCAGTAGTCTTAGAAATCCCAGTCTGCTGCAGTTAATTCATAGTTTTACCATAAGACAACATGTGAGAAAATACTGTATACATGCCTTCTGACCTTGTTTCAGTATCCCATGTGACTGATTGGGCTTTATGCTAAGGAGAACCAGAAAAGAACTAAAAAGCTCTCATCCAGTAATTTAAAACTTAATTTTGCCCAGAGAAGTTAAAGGAACATCTTTGGAAAATGCATAGGGCCTAATTGTTGGAGAATCTCTTAAGAAAAGAATCAAATTTTTCAAGTTAGCTAAGCAATTTGATGCCATATTCTTATTGCCTGTAATAAGAATTTAAAACTCAATTTCCCTTGGGAGCTTAGAAGAATCACAGTTAGTTCAGTGACACATGTTCCATTTGTCTCTCTCCTAGTTCTGCCATCTTCCCTTCACAGTCTCAGATGACTGTGATACCAAATGAAGATCTTTGGATTTGGTTAATTTTCACTAAATGTTCGTGTGGCTTTTGGTATCTAGATCTCAAAGTAGAATCCTAAACCTTCTCCAAGCCAAAAATAAAAAAAAAAAAATTAAGAAGCTTGAGTAAACCTCATCCTGCAAATTAAATAAACCAACTTCTGTAAGAGCCTTGCTACTGAGATAGCTACATGTCCAAAGAAAACTGCAGGAGTTTTTTGTGGTTTTGTTGAGGTTTGTTTGGTGGCTTGGTTGTTTTGTTTGTTTTGTTGGGTTTTTTTGTTTTTGTTTGTTTGTTGTTAGTTTTTGGGTTTTTTTACTAGAAGCAGGTGGTTGGGTATAAGGCCAGCTAGAAACAAAAACAAAACTCTGTATTTATAGCATCATCAGAATGAGGAGAGAGCTGGCATAGTCAAGAAAATGATCCATGTTATCTCAACTTAAACTGAAGAAACACTTTATCTTTCATATTCAAATAGGTTATAGGAAAGTACAAAAGGTCCAATTTCACCTCATAATTTGATTATTTGTATTTATTCAGCAAGTATCAAAATTGTCATGAAGCAGAAGTGTTGAAGTAAGAGACTGAAAACAGTTTTTCTCCTGTAGTTATGCAATATAAATCAGGAGAAATCTTCTTGACACCATTCTGTTATTCCTGGTTGCAACAGAAATTTGACAAATGAATCTAGGCTTTTTGGGTTTTTACTGAGCAGACTATAGTGGAAAATAGCACAACTTATGTTTTAATTATTTCTCACCTTGTGGAATACCTTTTGTTCTGGATTTCTTTAATATTTACCACTGCTAACTGGGTTGGAGAACATGAAAATGTACATTGTGGGAAGAAAAGGAAAAAAGGCAATTGGAAATCTGTAACCTTAAAGTAGTCTGCCTATTTCTATGTATGGCATTTGCAAGTCAGCAACATTATCTCCTCATACGTAAGCCGAGAACAATGGCTTAAAACATTGTGCATAAGCAGCTATATAGGCTGCTATGGAGATTGTTATCAACTTGTACACATATTAAAAATTTTGATCTTTCAGAAAACAAAATATTGTTGCTTCTTAAAGAATTAATTTATGCCAATTTGATACCTAAAAGCAAACACTTTGACTGCATTACACTGGGCACTGTAGAAGTAGGAAGTCAATTATACCGCTGATCTGTTGAGCTTGCAAACATGTAGTAGGAAGTTGGTTTTTGAGCAAGTATACATGATAGCAAGTCTCTCATTGTTTGTGGAGGGAATACCATAGTGCAGATATATTAAATCATCATACTTACTAAAATCTGTTTGCAAGCACATGTAGTTCATATGTACATGTTTGTGTGTGGAAAAAAAAATAGTTATACTTGTTTTGTTCTTTTCTGACTTAAAGTATTAAATGTATATTGTTTTTAAAAGGTGACAAAGTTAACAAGATAAAATTGTGCTGTAATTTATTTTAATATATATGATCATGAGTATGGATGAGAAATGAAACAGCCTTGCTGTCATGATCCATGAAGGACAGGACAATTCAGATTTTTCTGTAAGTTTGCTTCATGTTTGAGCAAAATATACTAATATAAAATGTGGGGGTGGGGGGAGAGAAGAGCAAGCAGCTTTGTTTGTCAAGACAGTTGTCCTGAATGTTATTTTAAAAATTACTTTAGGGCTTATGTCATGATGTGTACCATACTTATCCACAGTGAAACCCAAATAAATAATTCCATGGAGTGGCAAAATTTACTTGAAAAAGTGAGAAAATTTACATTTTTTCACCCATTGTAGTTAGTTGATCACTTTTTTCCAAAGGGTAATGCAGAAAACTGAGATAACAATACAGTTTTCTTAACATCAGACCCAAGAGGCTTAAAGCAAAGTCTTCACAAGTTATTATCTTGGACTCTTGAATTGAGGATATAAAACATTACAGAGAGAAAATGAAGACTCTACTAGATATTTTCGCATCTACTCTCTCTCCTCCTTCATTGCATGGAGATCTCAAACACAGAGAAAAACTTAGGTTTCATTCCCATATTTTGGGATTTATTTTCCATACAAAGTATCAGTCAGTCTGTTCCCTCACTTTTACTTGCATAGTATGTTCAGATAATTAATGGGAATACCAATCAGGTTAATGCTGGAAGAAAGAACCCCTGCCACTTACCAGCACCAGGAAGACAACAGCAAAAAGAGAGATTTCGCCAGCTGTGTCACTTGGAAGGCAACCAGTACTGAAAATCTGCGTCTGAAACATAGTTTCTGAGGAAATCACCAGTATTCAAGCTCCTTTATAACTGCACTAGAAAAAGTAAGTGGTGGAAAGTATATTCTGCTGAGCTTGAGAGCTATTTCAACCCCCTGAATCTTGCCACAATCCACCAAACCTACATCAGAGATCAGCTTTGAAGAAGGACACAGGCTATAATCTAAACTACTGCTACTCCCATTTTTCCACAGATAGGTACTTTTACCAACAGAGAATTTTGTTTATGCTTTTTAGGATAATCTGAAATAAGATTTTTCACCCATGAACCCATTATACCTTAAACCAGGGTCCTATTCACTAGAAGGAAAAATATTTGCTACAGCTACCTCAGGAGTTGAAGAAACAGCATGAAATACTGGGAGCAGAGACAGACAGGGGCTGAATCTGAGTTCTCTTGTGCCTCATGAAATCTGTCTTATACTTCTATATTTGCATTTGACACCTCCAAAAGATTTTGGCTGATTTGCACCACTGTACCCTTCTCTGCAGCAAAATGCAAGATTTGTGTGCTAAACTTAACTATTGATTATATTAATAATCCATTTAATTAATAATCTTTTAATTTCCTTTGATTTTTTAATCTGATTGACAGTCTAATATACTTCTGCACTGCTTGTAGTATGAGATAAAAAAAGAGCCATTGCACCTACCATTGCATTGACTACATTGGCTTTTTT
>VWZD01010839.1:0-22171 GCA_013396695.1 Sakesphorus luctuosus
TTTACTTTTCAGTCATTTTTATTAGTTTCTGTAAAAAAAAAAAGAAACTTAAATCAACACAATTATTCATTTTTATACAATTATAGTAGGAATTATCTACAGTGTGAAATACTGGTCATATTTTTATAAAAATATTATCATGGCTAACATAATGATGCTATCATAATTAATAAGACATAACCATCTCTAGAAGTGTTCAGTAGGTGTCTGGATGTGGCATTTGGGGATATAGTTTAGGGCTGATTATGGTGGACTAGAAGATCTTGAAGGTCTCTTCCAAACCTGATGATTCTGTAACTATGATTCTTGGATATGCTATCCTCTCTTTTGAATTCCAATTTGTAAAGAATTGAAATTTGTAACTGCAATTGTTTTACTAATAGTCTTCTGCAGAGTCATAGAAAATGAAGTAAATGTTTCCATGAAAACATTAAATTAAATAATCTTTTGGGAGTTTGAAATTCAGTATTTTTTCCCCCTCTCCTCTTGTATAGTTAAACTTTGTTACTGCTAATGTTGAATAAATAGAGATAAGAAAAGAAAGCACTAAAGCTACATAATGAATGATTTTGACTTGCAGATAGCAAGACATCCACAGACAATATGTAGATATCCACAGGGACAGAAAACATTCAATCTTCCAATCCAGGATGTTTTTCAGTGACGTATCATTCTATTGATTTGGTCCTTACATGACCAGCTTTGTGACAATGCACATAGAATTAACAGTTCTGCATCATTTAATGCTGATAGAATTATCTAACATGATATTTCCTCATCCTTAAGTGATCTCTTTCTTACTTTAGAAATCTAACAACTGTGTAAAATGGCTCTTTTATGATTTTCACTGATTCTTAAAGAAATGGCATTAACAAGCAATGAGAGGTATCTAAAGTTAGTAAGTTTTGTTTCTTTTTCAAATAATGGAAGACAGACATAGACTGGGAGATCATGAGTTGAGATTAAAAGGTGGGCAGTACCCATAATGACAAACAGTGGTAGTGAACAGGGAAGTCAACTAGTGGGTTCAGTTGTCACCCTAAGATCACTAGTCAACGGATTCCAGCCACAGACCTAACTATCCAGATTAAGAAAATTTCAATATATTCTATCAAGCTATCATATTCAACTATTCCTGCTATTGCTAGCTAGTAAACAGAAAAAACAAACAAACAGGAGTTTGACATAACAAGCTGGAGCTACTTGTCTGATGAAGTCATGCAATAGGATTTTTGAAGAATTTTTTCTTGCTTTGTTTTGCAATTTTCATACATTCATCAAATGTCCTGGATTGGAAAGGACTTTAAATACTGTCTAGTTCCAAATCCCCTGCTGCTGGGTGAGGACAACTTCCACTAGACCAGGTTGCTCAGAATTCCATCCAACCTAGCCTTGAACACTTCCAGCAATGGGGCATCTACAACTTCTTTGGGCAACCTGTTCCAGTGCTTCATCAGCCTAAAAGTAAAGAACTCTCTGTCACTACATGCCCTTGTAAAAAGTCCCTCTCAGTTTTTCCTGTAGTCTTTGTTCAGGTACTGACTGAAAGGCCACAAGTAGGTAACTTCAAAGCCTACTCCTTTCCAGACTGAGCAATCCCAATTCTTTCAGCTTCTCCTCATAGGAGACTTGCTTCATCCCTCTAATCATCTACCTAGTCCTCCTCTGGACTCTCTTCAACAGCTCGATGTTCTTCCTGTGCTGGAGACCTCAGAGCTGGATGCAGTATTCCAGGTGGGTTCTCACCAGGGTCGGCTCAAGGGGCATCACCATCTTCCTTGACCTGCTGCTCATGCTTCTTTTGATTCAGCCCAGAATATGTTTTGGTTCAAGCAAGATAACTTGCACCTGCTACTATTTTAAAATCATTGATCTGTTTTGTATGTATCAACATAATAAATTTTGTATTCTGTCTGCACTAACTATGTCCTGCTATGTTTGTAACTTTCAGGTAACAGCTATTCTCTTTAGTTAACAGTGAAGGGCCAAAAGCTAATTTTTACAGTGCTAAGGTGTGTTTGTATATGACTTCTCATATGCAGTGAAACCTTAATATTCTTCCTTCATAATGTCTCTTTGTCTCTACACCCAAGAAAGCTACAATGAATGAAATTTCCTTTTTAGAAATGTCTTCAATTTTCTGAAGTAATTTTTAGAAAAGTACTTGGAAAACACTGAATATTCAAAGGCAGACCAAAGAGTTGATGTGAGGGTCTGAAGAGCCACTTACATATTTATGAGGTCTTGGCCTCTTTTGTTTTCAGAGCATAAATGAATTAGCATATTTAATTCCAAGATATTTTGGATATATTTCCATCTTTATGAATTATATGGGAATAAATATAATAAAAGAATATATAAATGAGTTTTAAATATTTTATAATGGTTTATGTTTATAAAGGCATCTAAGTGGTTATAGTACACAAGCTAAAAGTTAAAAGGAGAG
The DNA here is from genome assembly GCA_013396695.1 of Sakesphorus luctuosus. Classification (NCBI taxonomy): domain Eukaryota; kingdom Metazoa; phylum Chordata; class Aves; order Passeriformes; family Thamnophilidae; genus Sakesphorus; species Sakesphorus luctuosus. The sequence continues at coordinate 2,447 of VWZD01010839.1, forward strand.
TTGAAAATGGAGCAGAAGCAAGGGATGTCCCCAGATTTGAAAAACATTGCCTGGAAAAGGATGTAATGAGCAGATGGATTTCTGAGAGTCAGCAGAAAGGTCTTGTGAATCTTAAAATGCAAAAATGAGATTTCTTTCCTCCCAAATTTATTAAAAATGTGGAGAAACAGTATCTCTCTTGATAAAACAGACTCTTATAGCTGAGTACAGCAGCAACACAGTGGGGGATGAGATCAAAAGTGAGCACTGCAATGCCTGAACTAACGCAGGTTTGCATATCCAGGCTGCCCCTGTTGGGAAGTGAGGCTCAAGCTCTTTCCAGCAGCAGGAACAGCTGCAAGGCCATTCTGGACAGCACTTTTCTGACTTATTTACAGTGATAAAAAGGTAAACAGATAGGTGAAGAATTCAGAGTAATGCAGTTCCCTTTCATGTCATTTTTTTCTGCTTTGTTCTAGCTTTTGTTGATGGAGCTAGATTAACAATGACATTTAAATTGCTTAAAACTAATGTAAATATTTAATTACTTAAAACTATCATAAATATTTAATTAGGTATAGAGAAAATAAGGTATAAGCAGTTAAACAAAAATATAAGGAAACACCTTTCATACCTGTCTGCCAAGGTCAACCTCATTCTCCACTCCAGCATAAGTCAAACATGAGGTGCAGTTCTCAGGGGTGTCCTTGCCCTGCTGTGGGTGTTCATTGCTCCTCTTCTGGCCTGGAGTGCCTTCTTCCAAGAGTGTTTGTCCATCTGTGTCCACAATAATGTCCCCTTCCTAGTGTCTTTTCCTCTTTTTCTCATGGCTCCTTTTGAATCTCCTCATGTGTGTCCCCTCCCTCATGGTTGCTTCTCTTCCTTAAACATATCTGAACACCAAGAGAGTTTATGTTGGACTGAAGTTTTGTCAGTCTATGGACTGATCACACCTCTGTCAGACTGGGCTGGGAACACCTGGGACTAGGACAGGGAATTTCCTGGCCTCTCCCATACAGGTAACTCTTGAAGCATGCTGCCCTCTAAACTCTTGCCACCTATGACCAAAACAAGGATTTGTCACTCGCTCCTTCTGCCCTGCTGTTGGCAACAGGACTGTCTTTAGTGGAAAAAAAAAAGTGACATTTTGTCAAATTATCACAAGATACTGTGCAAGCAACTGTGCATTGCAACAGACTGCCCAGAGAGGTTACAGAGTCTCTGTCACTGGAGATATTCAAGAACTGTCTTGATGCAATCCTGTGCAATGTGCTGTGGGAGGACCAGATTTGAACGGGGAGGTTGTGCCAGGTGACCCACTGTACACCCTTCCAGCTGATGCCTAAAATAGAAAAAAAGAACTTTTCAGATAATATGAGTATAGATAAAATAGAGACCAAGTCCTTTAATGAAAGCACCTTCAGGTGCAGTAAAATACATAGGTGCACACACAGTACAAGGTTCTTACAAATTTACAACACTGATTAAATATCATATCTACTGGATACATTCACCCTGACAATTGTCCATCCACACAAGCTCCCTTTAGATCTGCCCCTTGGCACGCTTCCCTGTAATCGAGTCAGAGGTCCCAGGACCCCCCTACTTATTCACCATCATCACTCACACATCACAAGCTTCCTTTGGAGCTTCTCCAAGGTTTCTGGGCCTTCTGCTTTGACTACAATAACATCTTATTATGTCCTTCTATGTATGTGTTCCAAACAAGGTGTCTTTGCTAAAATCTTTTTTCTTGAACATGAAACAATATTTCAAGCATTTTGAGAATTTGATCTACAGCATGAGAAAGAGGTTTGGTAACTGTTAGCTGCTATTCTAAATGTTAGAAACTATACAGCTATATTGTTAAAAATCTACATACAAATATTTAAGGACCTTTCCCATTCTGTGATTCAGTGAAATTAGTAATAGTTACAGAAAAACAGCTCATGCTAAACAGATATGAGTGACTGATATTAAGGCAACAAGTTGGACAATCTTTGTGTACAGCTATTTTCTTTCTTTTGCTTTAGGCTTATTGTCTTATAAAAACAGTAAACAAAGAAGAAACAGTGTTTTTCTTTTTAAGCTACATAAAAATGTGTCTAGAGCTCAAGGGTAGAACAATTTCCTCTGTAGATATAAATCTAAACAAAACAACATAACAAATTTTTATAGCATTATTCAGCTGAGTTTCTAGGTTTTTAAGTTTAATATGGGAAACGCTTTTGTAGAAACTAGAATTCAGTAGGCTAAAAATCTGTAAAACATTGAGGGTGCTATCCCTGTCTGCAGAAGGCACATACAGAAAAATATTTTATGTGTGTGTATGGAAATTTACACAAACTGCTCTCATTAACACTAGTGGAAACATAAACAGCTGTTTGCCAACTCCATCTTAACATATTCCCAACCACTGCAGAATAAACATTCATGTCAAACACGAATAGAGATGCATCTAGATTCAGTAAAGTAAGAGAGAAATAATTCTTTTCCATGGCCACAGTTTGATTTAGGTTAAAGTGAAAAATGAGTTTAAACCATGCTAGTTTAGCTCAACTTGCCATTTCAAAGGCAAAATACCCTGAATGCAAGAAAAGCTTGTAATTATGCCAAGTGAGAACTAAAGCAAGTTCTTATATAATGTGCTTTACAGAGATTTGTTGGTAATGGCTTTTTGATTGCTTACTTGTTTGCCTCACTAAAGGTTGAGTGGACCTTTATATGCATGTGTACACACACTCATATACACATATTTTACTTAAAATGAAGTTTGGCCTCTATATTCAACTAGACAGATTCACTTAGTAAAGAGTCAATTAAAAGGATGACAAATTGTAAGGGCAGATCCATTTTTAGGAGACAGAAGAGTTCAAACTGCTAGTGTCTGGGAAACAGTATCACCTCCAATAAGATAAAATGATTGATGCCACACAAAAAGGGAACAGGGATTTCAAGAATTGCTAAAGCCAGCTTTGCAGTTCTCAGAAAATGAGAGCTCTCCCCTTCCACTTGACACTTTCCATCCTGTAAGTATTGTTTCACTAAAGGAGAAACAGATTAAATTCCAGCTGCTGTCAGTTCTTAGCCAGGTCTGTTGAAGAATGTGGCTTTTGAGAAGTTGTATCAATACTTCCCTTTCATTATTACCAAAGCAGGCTTAACTGTCTTTGATGTCTTCTTACCAACATCATTACAGTTTTCTACAACCAGTGAATAGCGGCCTTTATTTAAGGTCAGTTGAAATTCTGACTTGGAATTGAAATGCATTGGGAGACTGGATTGTTCATTGTTTATAATATCTTCCTTTTTGCAGTCTGTATCAAAACCAAGTGAAAGAATGGCTTCAATTTTCTTTCACAGACATAGGCCAATTTATTAAGCTGGACCATTAGATTTTTTAGAGTGCAAGCTCAAACATCTGTTTTTTGCTTGTCTGCAGGCTTAGCATTGCTTGTCAGGAAAAAAAAAAAACAAAAACAAAACAAAAAAGGAGAATTAAAAAGTCGATGAATCAATTATACTCAATTGTTTGTAAGGCAGTCTACTACATCAATAACAACATGTGAAATTTGCCATACCTTATTGATCAACATATCACACTTTTCTGTGTGTTCAATATCTAATGATAACTGTGTAAGATGGGAAATTTCTCTCTAAATACTATATATACAGGGACAGGGGATATTGCTCTCAAGCTTGTGCATAGTCTTCTGGGAAATCAATCTAACAAAGAAAATATATTTAATCGTCCACTCTTATGGTATTTGTACAGTGTGGCTGCTCAGTTATAAATCAAGTGTATCACTTCTGCTGCTTTACCACTGTTAACAAAGTAGCTGATAAATAACAACAGCAAAAGCAAAGCCCACAGAGCAATAAAAATAAAACTGTTAGTGTAAGTTATTTTCTATGTTCCTCTCTAGCTATTTGGTTGGGATAGTTTGGAAAAAAAATTATACATAGAACATGAAATCTTATTTTTTATAAACTGTGTGTGCAATTCTAACCCATGTGAATTCAAGCAAACATTTTCTGATAAGTAAATGTCATGTATCACATCTTAAGTCAAAGTACAATAGGATAATCAAAAATACTGAAAAGGTAGTTATTTTGTCTTAAAGACTACATTAGCTGAGAAGATCTGTAACAAGCCAAAGTTAGCTGCTTGTATACAATGAGGCAACACATATTTCTCAGCAGAAAGGAGCAGAGTAGAAAATGTGTTTTAAAAAGACATGCAATCAAATAGTTTTGATAACCTATTAACACTGGAGCTGAACTCTCAGAAGGTTGCCTTTTGAGCATAGAAATGATAAATTCTCTTATGGGGAATCTTGAAACTCCAGGAACAATGGTAAAAAAAAATCCTGAGGATGTGTGGACAAAAAAGCAAATTGGAGGTAACATTGTTGCAAGTGGATTATCTTGTTAAGAGTGGTAATTTGCATGTCTTCAAAATTCCCTAGGAAAACAAAGCAAGATCCTGTCTAGATCACTTATGTTCTTCCTGAACTGGAAGGAGGGACCAAAGTCCAGTGTACCGGTTTCATCAGGGATAAAGTTAATTTTCTTCCTAGTAGCTGGTAGACTGATCTGAATTGGCCAAAGGAATATTCTGTACCTTAGAACATGATGCTCTGTAGATAAACTGGGAAAAGTTATCTGGAAAGGGTTGATTGCTGCAAAGGGACAGGCTAGATATCAATCAGTGGGTGGTGAGCAATTGTGTTTTACATCACTTGTTTCTCTTTGGGTTTATTCCCCTCTCTCCTTCCTTTTCATTAAAATTAGTTATAGTATTAGTAGCAGATTTTTCTTTTTTTCAATTATTAAACTGTTCTTATTTCAACTCGTGAGTTTTTACTTTTTTTTTTTTTTTAATTTACCTTCCCATCCCACTAGAGAAGCAAGGGAGTGAGTGAGACAGTAGCTGCATGGTACTTAGTTGCTTCCTGGGCTTAAACCTTGACACCCAGACAAGGAAATAGCTTCCTATTTCTCAGTACTAATATTCCTGTTATGAAAAACATAGTGGATAACTTCTCAGTTTAAAATTTTTCATACTACTTATAATATCTTTTCATCAGATTTGAACACATCAGAGAGTGCTATGTGGTGGTGGGGGTCTGTTTCTGTCAGCGTGCTGGGAAGATTGGTATGTGGATTCAGCACTAGCATGGGCATCCCTAAGCTGTGGATTGTGAGTCACAGCTGTACATTTTTGATTTGACAGAGAAAAACGTCTGCCTGCTGTTGAACTTCTCTGGATTACTATCATATAAAATTCAGTCTGAACCAAAGTAGAAAACTGCTGGGGAATTTTCAGTGGTATGAGATTCATGAATTAACATTTTGAAATGCCATTTCTGCCTGATGCAGTTTCATTTTTTAAGAGTTATGAACTTTATTTCCTCTAAGCTATTTTTTAAATTATATTGTTATTTCTTATATTAAGTTTTGAATAAACTGGGTTACATACAAAAAAGGATTTAGAGAGAGGCCTAAAAGACTTAAAAGGATCACAGCTAATGGACAACCAAAAAGAATGAGAAAAGGGTTGCCTACACTTATGCTACCAGTTATCCACTTAATTGAAGTAAAAAATATCCTTGATATCTTAAAGACATAAAGGAATTGGTATTTCTGTATACTGTACATTAGTATACTATATACTTCTGTATACTAAACTCTACTGGATTTTGCATTCAACACAATTCATTCACCTAGATGTGGAACATCAGCCCTACTTTCAGCAGTGCCTGACATGTAAATCAAAAGCAAGAGCCAATCTATAGAGAATAGATGATAGAGAACTGCACTGGAAAATTATTTGCCATTTTCCTTATGAGATACATATGCAAGTGAATTCTAAAACTTGTGTTCATGAACCTGCAGTCATTTCCTGTATAGTTATCCAATTTCCTTAGGTAATTTTAGAAACTTAATAAAATTGCTAATTGTTTATTTTCTTCCTGTTGACCAGTCAATTATTCACCTCCATGGCCTTGCATTGTTTAGAACTGGTCTAAATAAAGGTGCTATCTTTAGCACCGCTAAGTAATTTCATTGAGAAGGGCAACAGAAATGTGTATATAACATCTTTGGCAGATTGCTCTTGTATGTACTAATTCAACGAAGCATACAGGTCTATGAAATCTGAGATCTTAAAGTCTATTATGATTGTTGCTTTTTTTCTTTTTTGAGAAATATCCATGTTAGTATGAAAAAATAAAAAGGATTTTAAAGTGATTAGTTTCTTGGTGTTTTTTGTGGAGTCTTATTTTTGGAATATATAAAAGAATTATTTTGCAAAAAAACTGAGACTGAATAGAGGTCAATTTATAGTGAAGAGAATGTTAACTGTTACATTAAAGAGATTCCTCAAGTACTTTGATATTATTAAGTTTCAGAAGAGAGTATACAATACATACTGGGATAGCCAAATCACAATTAATTTACATTAATGCCTTTATAATATTATTATATAATTCACTTCCAACTAAGTGGAAAAAAATACACTACTTGTGACACTTTTGTTAACAAAAAGTAATTTTAGGAACACTATTATAAATAACCTAACTAGGTAACATTCGTCATGACTGACTTCAGAGGCAGAATAGTCTTGGGTTGAGATAAAGATATCAACAGATCCGGGTCATTTCCCAGCACTATCTGCATGGCCTTGAAGTAGTCACTTTGCTTCCAATCAATCAAGATCGGCAGTGAGCCATGGGAGAGGAGGCTGGTTATCTTCATTTAGATCCTGCTTCACAAGTACTCACTCTCTGGTGATCAACATCACTCATTGCTTGCCAGCATTCACAACACTGAAGCCAGGAACCCAAGAGGCTCTTGCAGCTGAACTAATGATCCGCTGTTGCTCCATGGTGGGGCACTGCCAAAAGTTGCCCAGTGAAGATGTGGCTGCCCCATCCCTTGAAGTGTTCAAGGCCGAGTTGGATGAAACTTTTGAGGGACCTGGTCTAGTGGAATGTGTCCCTGCCCACGGCAGAGGGGTCGACCTCTTCTCCCAGGCAAGTGACAGGATGACATGACACAGCCTCAGGCTGTGCCAGGGGAGGTTCAAGTTGGACACTAGGAAGAAGTTTTTCACTGAAAAGGTTGTCAGCACTGGAATGGGCTGTCCACTAATTAATAAAGACTCACTTTAAAAGGCACATTTGCTCAGTGCTCTAACACTGGACCAGGACTACAAACAAACAAACAAATCCCTTTTTTCTTGTAAAATAATGCTTATTATTAATAAAACAATAGACATGGAAGTGGGGGTGTTTTTTAACCTTTGGGTTGTTTTGGTTTTGTTTTTTTGTTGTTTTTCTTTTCCTTTGGTTTTCTTTTAACTAACTAAATTGTTTATCTGATGTTCTTTGCTGGCTTTCTTTGTTGTTCTTTGCTAACATATACATTAGAAATATCTGCTCAGCATTTTGGATTTACTGGTAGGAAATGGTACCAACTAAGTTCAAGAATCAAATAATGAAAAATAGGTTCTGTTAAAAGTTCAAAAGATTAATAAAATAATTTCAACCATCATACAATAGAGTCTGACTGCAGGATTTAAATTTAAGCTTACCACATCAATGCCACTGTAAAGAGAAAGTGCTGTAGCAAATTTACCTTAGTGCTCTTGGAAAACGGATTTTAGAATTATTGCCATCTCACCAATGTTATTCTTTTCAAATCACCAATTACAAAATAGCTATATCTTATTCTACGACATTGAACTCTTAGCAAACAGTATCTTTTAAGATAGATGAAGTCCTAGGTCAAGAATGCTTACTGTACTTTCATTCTTATTTTAGCCATTAAAGGTCAGAAAGTAAAAGCATATGTTTATGGTGACATTGTGAATGGGATAAAGCTGCAGCCACAGACAACCTGAAGGAGCTCCACATTTCTTTATTTAAGCTTGATGTAGAAATACTTCATCTCTTTTCTCCAGGCAGTCTTGGTTCAATATTGAAGAGTAAAGACATTATGTTTCATAACCTTGAGCTTGTTTATCATTGATCAGTGACATTAATATATCTGTGTATGACACATACAGAAACTGAACTCGAACAAAAATTGAACTCGAACAAACCTGACTACTGTGGTGGACTATAAACACTGAGATTTCTGCAACTCACTTTTTTAAAATCTACTTTTACATTCACCCTCCTACTTTTCGTTATGTAAAGGTTTTTTAAGTACAATAGTATTTTTAGCATGGGACATCTTGGGAAAGAATTGTGGGATAACTAGAGTAAATGTTGGACAATTAGTTTTCTTTAATTATTATTAAAGACACAAAAATCACCACAGAAGTAGACAGAAGTTTGAATAGTGCATATGTATTGAGTTTTCCTATCTGATTCTCTCTCTTTTGGAGTGGATGTAGTTCCTACTACTCTAACTTCAATTTCTAAAATTCTTTAATGTATATACCTTTGAATTTTGTTTCTTTCAGTTAGAATGTAGGGGGATTTTCCCATTTTACTAATTTGTAACTGAGAACTCCCTCCAGGCTTCACAAAATCTTCATGGATCAAATACAGAAATCAAGATGTCATAAATGAGGATCATAAGGTAGAAACAATTGTTCCCCAAGCTAAAAAATGCCAAGTTTCTTTAAATTTACTACATTATGTTTTTGAAAAATATGCCTCTTAAATCACTTGAAGATGCTGGACTTGGTCCTCCTAAACAACTGGGACATTTTGTTAGCAGAGTTTCAGAGAAGTGAAGTAAGCTTAAAACCTTTATGGACCTTAATGAGAGGAATGGACAGTCTCAAGTCATATATAACTAAATTATGCAGTCATATTAAAGGCAAAGAAAAAGACTGTGGCCAAACAGGACAACCAGTGATATGATAAATGAAGATGTAGATCAGGGTTGACTGGGAGAAGTAACATAGATCAGTGGTTAATAAGAAAGCCAAATTTTGCCAATAGTAGTAAAAGCTAACTAGCAGACAAATACAACATCTCTGTTAATTTCAATAGGCTGTAATGAACCAAATGAGTTAAAAGAACTGAGAAGACTGGAAGGCAGAGTACACTGACAGGCATTTGCTCAAAAACCTTGCACAAGAGACAAAAGAAATTCAAACCATTAAAGTGTGCCAATTCCAGATATGACTAGAAAGTACAAGAAGCAATGCATGCAAACCACTCAGACAACTTCCTCTGAAGAGCTAGAAACAGCTTTTGCTGTGATCTTTGGGTGGGCTGCTTTCTTTTAAGGAAAGACATAAGACATAGATGTAGACATAGACACACGAGCTAGAAATTGTGACACAGTGATCCAGGTTCCCTGTGGGACAGAGCAGTAAAGCAACAAGCCCAAGGCAGTCTCTTGGAATTTGGTCTCCTACAGACCTTATGGGAAAAGAATAGTTCTAAAAATAATAAAAAGTGAGTTGTTGGAGTGTTTCTTTTGCTTTGTATATTTTATGGACAACCATCCTGAAGCCATCTTCTATTAATACTTAAGGACAGATGGATAAACCTGATATATCTTGACTTCTAAAAGTTTGAGCATTTATAACACACTCCAGCATTTTAAAGATACAAAAGTAAAAAGGGCACATCAAGTCTATAGAGATGAGATTGATCATGAATAGGTTCCAAAGGGAATCTTGCCTGTTTTGCCCCACAGATGCTTTAGTCAGACACAGAAAAACAAGTTTAAAGGAATACAGGGAATACAAATGAGGAGATACATAAATTGAAAGTGACTTAAAGTGACTAATTTTCACTACTGAGAGTCCATTATGACTAGGACTTTCTACCAAATTTCACACTCTAAATAATTGCTCTCTCTTCTCCAACTTGATAACTCCACTGGCATTTTCTGCTTTTTACTTAACATCTCACCTCTTGCTCCACTGATAACACGCTGTGCAAAAGATCTGTCTGATGAGTGCCTGCAGCAAAGTGTTCTGGAGCTAAATTGCTTTTGTAAATCTTTTTACTAAAATAAAATGAGCAGCAGGATGTTTGTCATTTCAGCTTAAACTGAATAAATATTTTATCATCTCTTCTTCAAAAGCTCATCTGTAGCTCAATGAGTTTTATGGAACAATTTAAAGAGTAAAAGCATTTAATTCACTTCAACTTTGATTACATTACATGGGCTATTGTGTTGAAAGCTTGAGGTATTTTGTGACTGGCATTTACTTAAAATACTGATTTTTAATTACTTCCCTCAGGTAAAGTGTCACCTTTTTCAAATGGGTGCACAAAGTGCATATAAACGAAATAAGACTATCTTTGAAAGAATTTCCATCAAAAGAAGATTTACAGTTTTGTAAAGAGGGTGGAGCCTTTTTTTTCATTTTTCTTAGAAACTCTCAAAAGCATCAGAATTCAGTATGCAAGTGATAAAACATTAATGAAAAGGCATGCTGAAGCATTTGAAGTGGGGAAAACAATCACTTCACTTCTCATCAAACATGCAGAGAGTTTAATCTGGTGCCCTTTAATAAAGGTATGTAAGAATTTTATCTAATTATGATGTCCCTCCCAAGTTGTTAGAGAATCACTCAGTGAAGGTCAAGATTCAAGGACCACATCTGTTGCTGACCTTGAACGCTGCAGGGAATCAAGAGAACTACTGCTTCACAGGACTTTGATTTGCAGAGTTCTAATCCCAGTAGTACTGTTTTATGCCAAGAAAAAAATGTGATGATCACTAGAAATAATAAGCAAAATGAAGCATAGGTATGATGAGGACAAACAAGAAAATAAAAAAAAGAGTAATGTGTCTTGTTTTATCCTATATCTATTCATGACATTTATCAGAGAGAGACAACTGAAACGGCAGCATGAAAGGAAGAAGCTCTCATGGCTGATGGTTGACAGTGTATTGACAAAAATGCACTTGTTAATAAACTTCCTAAAAAGGGAGAATTCAAAATAAGAAACCTACGTGAGAAATCCTTGACTTATAGCCCTGATACCATGAAATATTTTATATCCTGGTACTCAAACCTCTTATAGTTATTTCAAATTCTGTTTTGCCTTACGTTGCCTTGCCTCGATTTTTCTCCCTTGCCTTCTCCTGTCTTGCTGATCACTAATAGCACTAATATTTATTCTATGCAAAATAACATCTGTTTAAGTGACTGTTGTTCATCATTTCTGACCATAAGATTCCTCCATTCTTTCTACAGATCTGTCTTTGCTGTTTACTTTACAATCTCTGCTTGTAGGAAAATTCACTTCAGGCTTGACATAAAAAGCTACTATTTATGTGTCAATATGACAGATGAGGTGGGAGGCCAAATGCTATCCTCATTTATGAATGGTGAACAGAATCAATCTCTATAATTCCAATATGGGGGACACAAAATCCCTACAAATAATCATAACTTAGAATGCAGTAACAAAACCTGTAATGATAAAATAGCCTCTTTTTTATTATATTTTAATTTCACAAGAGAAAAGAGTCACATCTGAAAAGGAAAGAATAATATGTAAATCCTATACATATCTTAATATTGATGTTTGTTTTATTTTATATATTCTGAGATTTAAAATAAGCCCCTATGTTTTCTATTATGTAATCTGATGTTTTAGAGTCTGCATTTTTTTTTCTGTGGTTCTCAGAGTACCCACAATTACTTTGCTATTTTCTTTCTTTCTGTTTCTCTCTCTCTCTCTTTTATTTTTAGTTTTTTCACTTACTTCCCTGGAAAACCTAACTGTGGATTTCTCTCAATGGCCAGAGAAGACTAACTTGGTCTCTGTTTTCTTTCTTTCACTATTACATATGGATTCTGCCCTTCTATCTGGGTTGAACCACCTTACCAGAAGACAGTCCATCCCAAACCCTTACTAATTGCCTCTTAAGGTTTCTGGAGTATGTCTGAAATAACTCAGTCCCAAAAGGGAAGGCCAGAAGTTCATAAAAACTTACAAACTCTGCCAAACTCTGCAATGCTTTATATGCGCAGCAATTCTGGCAAGATCAGCTTTTTTTTCTATTGAAATAAATAAATAAATTTCCTTCCTCCACCCCCAAGGCCCCTGTAACACTCCAGCCCCAGAGCCACAGGCTCACATGCTCTTGTAGGAGTTTTACTTTAATATTTATATGTATAGGGTTCTTTAATACCTTGAGAGAATGTCAAGAGAATAAGCCAGAGACTTGTTCCCAAGGGGTTGCTTTATTAATTTAAGGGAGAAAATAAGAGAACTTGGCAAAGGTTCAAAAAGGGCACTACACAAGCTAGACAGAATGTTCCACCACAATACCAGCTCAGCACGCATTAATCAAAAACACCCAAGTCAATATTCAATCAATTCACACACTTAAGTCAAATCCAATCTTTCCAGCTCCAAGCCACCCAAAGCATCAGAAAAGGAGTAAAGAAAAAGAAACAGAGGGAGCAGGAAGACAGAAAAGGAGAAAGAGGGAGAGATAGCTGCCACTGAACCTTTGTGGCAGATGTTGCTAGCTAAACCACAGGATAGTATGTGGATTACCAACTATCTTTCAGAAATGCAGTTGAACAACAGAAATACACAAGGAGGTGCCTACCTAATTTTCTATGCAGGCACTTTATACTTTGTCATCATATAAATTGAGTATCTCTGCATAGACTAATTTCTATTACTTTTCACACAACTAGTTTAGTTGCACAGCTAGTATTTGACATGCTTTTAGGGAAGGAAATTTTAGTACCACACATCTGTCCCCTTGAAAAGTTTGTGCATAGATATGCACATTGTATAAACTTGCACACAGGCTTGATTAAGGGAAGTGTTGACAGTATGAGCCATACAAAGTAAAATTTAATCTTGGTACAACCTAGATGACAGAAAATTTTGGTTCTTCATCTGTAAGTTGATATGTCTAGCTCTTTACCTGTCACCAAAGCTGAACATTCACCCCAAGTAAGTCATACTGTTTAATTATGTTTCTTTTACTTCATTTTTATTCAATTTCCACCAGCCTTTTTTGAGTATTAGCTTTTATAGAAGTCAGCCCAGAGTTAAATTCACATTCATATTAGAAGGTTGGTCTGCTTCTGTGATTTGTTAACTTTTTCCATTATTTTTTGAAGACATGAATTTGTGGTTTTGCTTGTAAAAGTGCTACTAATCTTTTAATGGTATAGTGATATTTCTAAGTTACAAAGCCAAGCCCCATATGGACTGGTAGAATTGTTGATTCTGTGTTTTAAGACACAAAAAGAGAATCTGCTTTCTTAGGGTGTTGATAAATCAGAGGTTTGTTTCTATCTCAGTATATTGTCTGGCAGATACAACAGGCAGAATAGAATGAGTTAAATATATGATGCTTTTATTTGCTGCCATTGTTGCTTACAGGACATTTATAACAAGCTCTTTGAGAATCCTTGTAATGGTGAGGAAACAATTTGTTTTGCAAATTAATTTGTTGAATGGGAAATGTTTCCAGTTAGCTTTCCAAGCTATAATGACGTGACTGAATTCAGAAGTGCCCTTGAAAATCTGCAATGTAGAACAGCATATACACAACACATTCATTCTATACAGTGCCAAGGAAACTACCAACAACGAATAAATACATGCTGTTTTTCTTAATTTATTAACTGATACTGATTCTGATTTCATTTTCTCACTTTATTTCAGCGTTGATATACAATTTGCAGTAACTCCATGAGGTCTCAATTCACCACAGACTTTAGGCATGTGATGAGTTTTTAGCACAATGAGCACAAGTCAGCCTGTTTAGGCTGATGTTTTTCTCAGGTGTGTTACGTTTTGCATTTCCTATGCAGCCCTTGAATCTTCCTGATTCTTTAAATCAGACTACTAATTCTGGTTTCAGAGAGTTCAGGTCCTATCTCATGGACAATTAGTAATCAGTGATAAAGAGAACACAGTCATTACCCTTTAATTCTCTCACTCACTGCATTAATAAGCCAAATTATTAGCTTGAACTGAAGAAAATCCAATATCACTTTCTATTTTTGTAGGAGGCTGCTGTATGCTTTTGCTCTCTGAACACCTAACCTACCCAGTCCTTATGTCAATTAATGAAATAGTTATAAGTACCTAAATATATCTGATCAATAGTAATGATCTGGTTTGTTTTGGGTTTTTTAACGCAGAAAAGAAAACATTTAGGACTTTGTGAACCCTTGAACAGTAAAAAGTCATGCCAAAAAAAAAAAAATCAAATTGACAAGAGATCTTATCATTAATTTAAATTCATGAAGTAGAGGAAAATCAGTGGCACAATTTAACTCACTTCTCCAAACTCTACATTTAGGTTTGAAGTAATCTAAAATTGCTAGGAAAAAAATCCATCAATCAAAGGTCAGTCTATCAGCTGGGGAAAAAATGAGCCATTATGAAGGAAACAATTTATTCAGAAGATTGAATTGTTGCATAAGGTCTGAAATATATAAAAATTATTCACTTCAACAACAAAAAAAAGCCATTTATAAACATTTACCTATCTGCAGATTCCTTATCCTTACTACCAACAGTTCTATCGCCAAGGAAAACTATCCCACAAGGAAAAGATTCAATACTGGGCCTCCTTAGTGAATTTGCTCACAACACAAAGCTGGGAGGAGTGGCCAATACTCCAGAGGGCTGTGCAGCCCTTCAGAAGAGACGCAATAGCTTGGAGAGATGGGCAGAGAAGAACTGTCCGAAATTCAGTGAAGGCAAATTCAGGTTCCTGCACTTGGACAAGAATAATCCCAGGAACCAGTGCTGGCTGGGGGCTGACCTGAGAAGGACCTGGGGATCCTGGTGGATAAGGAGCTGACCAAGAGCCAATGTTCCCTCAAGGCCAAGAAGGCCAGTGGTATCCTGGGATACATTAGCAAGAGCAGGTACATTGCCAGCAGGTCTTAGTGAGGTCAAATGCAGAGTACTGTGTCCAGTTCTGGGCCCCTTATTACAAGGCAGATGTTGAGCTCCTGAAGCAGGTCCAGCACAGAACAACGAAAGTGATTAAGAGACTGGAGCCCATCTTCCAAGGATAGGCTAAGAGAGCTGGTCCTGTTCAGTCTCAAGAAGGGAAAAGTGATAGGGGACCACATCAGTGTGTACAAGAATCTGAAGGGAGAGTGTAGGAAGGAAGGAGGCTGAGAACCGAAGATTAGATGAGAAGAGAGTTGCTCTTTAGAGTTGTTTTCACTCAAGAGATTTCTGCATCTGAAAAGGCCAGAGATGGCATCAGCATGGGAAAACTCCATTTATGATGTTTATTCTCTGCCCCTCCTGATAAGTAGAATTCCTAGCTAGAGATAACACCTCCTCATAGACATGCTGTGAGGCACCTGCTGGGAGAACAGAGCTTTGAAGTTATGCACATGGAAAGGTGTTGATATAAAAGCACCCAGGGCATAGGCTAGCTGGCCTGTGCTTTTTCTGCCCTCTGTGATTTCTTTTGCAGTGTATCTTAGAGTTTTCTACTTCAAAATAATTTTTCCTTAGTACTTTAGCTTAGTTTGGTCATCTGGCTACCTGCATGCGTATCAAGTCTTAAAGAGAGTGTCAAGAGTATGGCTCCAGGCTCTTCTAAGTGGTGCTAAGGAATAGGACAAGAGGCAACAGGCAGAAACTGATGCACAGGAAGTTCTGCCTAAAATGAGGAAGAATTTTTTCACTGTGCAGGTGACCATACAATGGAACAGATTGCTCAGAGAGTGGGTGGAGTCTCCTCAACTGGAGATACTCAAGAACTGTCTGAATGCAATCCTGTCCAACTGTTACACCCTGGTCCCAAAGGCTCAAGCTTTAGCAGGCATACATTTCAATTTTAGGCTTCAAGAAATTTTGCCCACACAAGTCTTTGTAAGGCCATTGATTATTTGGTACGTTGAGTGAATATCCAGAGGAAAACTAGACATTTTTCACTAAGAAATTTCTTCAAATTTGGTGAGAAAATAGGCATTTTGGTAAAAAGGATTTTACAAAGATAACATGCAACTCCATAAAGGCATTACACCAGATTACCAGGACTAACAAGCATTGCTACAAAGAACTTTTGTTACACCCAGCAAACACAAATTCCTTGTAACTTAAGTGTCCACACCTTACAGAAAATGTTTAAGTTGCCCACAAAAAGAAAAGAATAAAGGAAGAGAAATTAAGAGAAAAAGAGGAGAGAAAACCATATTTACCACTTAGAAGATCACACATTGATGGTTTTGAGCACAAGCCAAAGCCCAACACGGTCTTCGTGTGTGCCTCTTTATCTTGTCTGACTATTGTGGTCACTCCCTCTAGGTGGGACCTTTGGTTCACTGACCACTCACTGTCCTCTTAGCCAAACTGAGGGGTGCCAAAGCCAATCAAGAGCTCCAGGAGGTGTGGAGTCTGCAGGTTACCAGGCAGCCCTTATTGATTGACAGGTCCCCCATGCAGCCTTCATGCCATGTGGTTGCTCACTCCAGCAACCATCCTAGTTGACCATGTGGGCACTGTGCTAAAGGCTTGTTCTCCTCCCCTGACACACACACCCACACACATACACGCATACACACACACACAGACATACACCCACAATGTGGTTCTGACCCAATAATAACTGATCTGATGTGTAACAGCAATGTGCTCAGGGATGACAATGAGCAGGGAGATTGGACCAGATGACCCACTGTTATCCCTTTCAACCTGACCCATTCTGTGATTCTGTGAAAACAATATTACAGTTTTGCTGGAAGAGAATGTTTAATACTTTAAATTCACAATGCTTAATTTCAACATGTGCAAAAGAAAACATTTTCTATGCAATCACCTGATTGATAGTGCTACTTTTGTTGAAGACAGGAATTAGTTTAGAGAGACACAGTGTTATACTGCAGGAGCTTGATCCTTTCACAAAACAGTTCCTGAATTTCCATGGACTAGGCATTTTCCTCAGGCACCATTGAAAATAACATTGGACACAGTAGGCTTCGCAGGATACCTGTCACTCTTGTGCTGTAGTGCATTTCAAGTTTCATATGTCTGTATTTTCCATACAAGTAATTTTCCATACATTAGGGGGTTATTGTGTGTGCTAGGTTACAGACTGGCAACCTCCTAAGGTTCAGTCCAAGGGAAAGAACTTGGCCTTAAGGTTAGGCTCTGATGTTTATATCAAAGTGATGCTGACACATACTGAGAGCAAAAGTCAAGAAATTTACCAACCAATAGCTGCTTTGAAAGCAGCTTGTTTTGAATCCTGATGCCTTTGCTCTTCTCTGCTCATCAAACTGGCAACTTGATGTAGCGGGCATTACCTGGTGCTTTTTTCTCTTCCTCTTTGCCTTCCTGTACAAGTACAGAGAAGTGGACAGTAACTTGTCTGTGTTTGACTACAGCTACATCTCTACTGAGAATTTCAGCAATATTGCAAGCTTTCATTATCCTAGTAACAGCTTAGTTCAAAATGTTTCCTCCAAAATCCCTATTAGTCTCATCTTTCAAGCATCATTACTAAATTCATTCAAATAACAAGAAAAGACAAAGATTGTTTTTTAATATATGTATAATTTTACTTATCTATCCTCCATCTTCAACTTTCTAATAATTAGTCATGGACCTAAAAGGAAAATAAAAAAAAATAATTCCTGCATGTATAATATTTTGCATATTACAAATAGCATATTTAAAATGCATTAAAAACATGATTTTAATTTTAGTGTGTCTTAAAAATATACAGTAATGTCTCATTATTTAAACTAACCTCTTGGAATTTAGAGAAAATATTTACATGATACATCTCTAGGAAGCTGTTGTTATTGAAGGTAGAGTATTTGAGTGCTAATATCTGACAGAACAATATCTAACAACATTCAGAGACATTTCAGATGAGCAATAACCACTGAATTAATTCTGAACAACATGAAGAGGCAGCAATAGGGAAAAACCTTGCTGAGCACAGAAATAAATTTTCTTTGACCTAACTTAACTCATATCTATAGACATGTGTACATACAGGTGAATAGACAAGGGTTTACTCAGTGTTTCCATTAGGAAAATCCAGAATTGCTCATAGTTGTGCTTCCCCCACAATGTTTAGGCTCATCAGACAAAGAAGGCACCTGGAAAACTATGGATAAGCTCCACCTGTAAGCCATGTTCAGGCACATGAAGAACAAGGTTGTGATTGGGAACAGAGATAAAGGAATTACCAAGAGCATATAATACATGACCAATTTGTTTGCCTTTTGTGATGAGACTCCTAGTTGTCTTCTGAAAAGAACAGAAGCGGTTGTTGATTTTATCAGGGTCCTTGATGTGATCTTGCACAGAATCCTTACAGCCAAATTGGTGAGCTATGGACTGGACAAATGGACTTGAAGGTGAAAATAAATTGGTTGGTTCTTCTGATTTTGTGATGTGATGGGAAAAAGTCAGTTGATAGTGGCATCACTCAGGATTTCATATTAGGGCTATTACAGTTAATGATCTGAAAATCCTGTACAACGGGACCGAATGCCCCAAGCCATGCCAAGCTGTGGGGAATGGCCCTTCACTGACATCTTCACAGGCTAGAAAATAGTCTGAAGCAACCTCCTAAAGTTCAGAAAAAAACAAATGCAATTTTCTGCTAGGGCCAGGTGAAAAAACCTGTATTTGGGTACTAGGTGGGGGAAAAAAAAAGCATCTCTACAGAAAAAGATCTGAATGTCCTGGTGGGACAAGTTGAACATGACACAGTGGTATGCATTGAGAGCAAAAGCAGCCAACTATGTAGTGAATTAGCAGGAGTGCAGCCAGCACTTGAGAGACTGCACCTGTGTTACTGTGTCCAGATTTTTGTACCCCAGTGTAAGAACAACATTGTCATACTGGACCGAGTTCATCAGAGGCCAAATTTTCAGGGGACTGAGATGCTTTATACTTGAAGACGGAATGAGATAACTTGATTTGCTCACGTTTAAGAAGAGGAGAATAAAGGGAGATTTTGCCAAGTTATACAACTACCTAACAGATGATTAAAAAAAAAAAAGCAGAGGTAGACTGTTCTCAGAAGTGACCAGTGCTAGGAAAATTGGCAACTGACATAAATTTTCCCCTCACAATGTCAAAGAATGAATCAGTTTCCCCAGAGAAGTTGTTGAATCTCACAACCCACATAACTGGAGACTCAAAACCTAACTGGTCATGATACTCGCTTTAATATGTAGAAGAAGTTCTTGTGAGAGTTTGCCACTACTGAAAGCCTGAATGTTTTTCTCTGATGAAATAGGGAAGGAATTTTCCATTACTATCTCTCTCTTTCCACGTTTTCTGATTGTGATCTATGCCTCGATCCCACCAGCCTGGTGACTAGCAATGAATCCACTTCAGGGTTTGACACAGCTCAATTCTGTTAGCTTACCAGGGAGACAATTAAGACTTTTGAGACTTTCCTAGAAGAAATTTAAAGCCAAAAAGGTTTAGAATAGCTAAGGTTTAAGCTACAAATATAGGTAATAATCTACTTGTAATTCTAATCCTGAATATTCCTTCCAATCATAATATTTCAATAGAAGACAATTCTCTTTGTAGATGTTTCCTTGGGATTATCACAAGAACTGTTATTAAGCACCGTCCCTGGATATCAACAGTTCCTTACTGCCAATGGCCATTGTATCAATTATCTGGATTTAATTCACATAGAGAATATAACAGGTTATAAAGTAAGAATAGCAAAAAGCAATAACCAATATAAAGTAGCAAAGTGTGAAGCAAGTACTGTAGTTAGTATTAAGGCAGCAAAACACAGTCAGGAAAGAAGATGCTTATAAAGCAA
>VWZD01010839.1:22252-38934 GCA_013396695.1 Sakesphorus luctuosus
GAGTGGTTATAGAACATATCACAAAGGAAGGCTGTGCTATTTCTTAACACTCTATCCTTCGTTAATCTTATCAGTTTGAAAGCCTTTGTCCTTGGCCAGGACCATTCCTGCAGGGGACTGAGGCGTCTCCCTCAACCCATCAGGCCTTATGAGGGACCATCACCTCACACACTGAATTTCTTCTACTGTCGTATCA
This sequence comes from Sakesphorus luctuosus, assembly GCA_013396695.1. Taxonomy (NCBI): domain Eukaryota; kingdom Metazoa; phylum Chordata; class Aves; order Passeriformes; family Thamnophilidae; genus Sakesphorus; species Sakesphorus luctuosus. The sequence goes on from VWZD01010839.1 coordinate 22,449, forward strand.
TACAGCATTATGAAATATGCCATAACTTCAGCAGCCATTTAAGCCAGTGATCACAAATTTGTACGAAATTGTATGTCATATGCAAACTTTATCCCTCATTTTTTTCTATCTGTGGTACATATACTTAGTGTGAGTCTCAGCAGGTATTCTGGTGGGGTTCCAGCATTGGTAAACTACATTAAAATTAATCTGTTTCTTCTTGTTTCTATTTTTTTTAATTTATTCTTTGCTTGCCAAGGCACAGAAGGACTGTATCTCTTAGCTCATGTACTGGTTTTGGCTGTGACAGAGATCATTTTCTTCATATAAGTGCTTATACAGCATCATATGTCAAGTGTTTGTCAAGTGCTTCCCAAGCTGCCCTGAAAGCAAGCAGGCTGCAGTGCATGAGGTGTGTGCAAGGAAACACAGGTAGGACAGCTGACTAACTGAACAAAGGGATATCCAGTAACGTATGGCTGGCATCACGTTCAGCAATAAAAGCAATGAGGAATAAGAGGGAAGAATGGGATGTTCAGAGTTAGGGCATTTATCACCTCCATGTGTGATGGAGCCTGGCTCTCCTGGAGACGGATGAACACCTGGCTGCCCATGGGAAGGGGTGAAAGAATTCCTTGTTTTGCTTTGTTTGCATGTGCATCTTTACCTGTTAAACTCTCTTTACCTCAAGTCATGAATTGTCACACTCTTAATTTTCCAGTTCTCTCCCCCATCCCACTTTAGGGAGGGACCCAGTAGTGGCATGGGGTTGAGCTGCTGGCTGTGGTTTATTCATATACATACTATTTGTTTTCACTGTTTACACATGACAATGGTCTAAAAAGTTATCTTTAATAACATGCCATAAAAGTCACCTTCCCTTTCTTTGATATCAAGGATGATTTGAACCATATACTGGTTTAATCTACTAATTCAGAGTGGAGATCCATATCTGAGATTCATATCAATTCAGAGATTTATATCTGAGATTCAGAGATTCATAATTGAGTCTTTGATGATTCTACAAATGTGAGGCATAATATATTCAGAGATTTCATATCTGAGTATCTTAAGAGTGTCTTTAGAACTCACTGAGCACCAGCTAGATTGAGTTGGCCAGAAGGATGCTAGCTTCACAAGGTTTTTAAAATTGTGACATTCCTTCATGCATTATTCATGAACTACATTATATGTTTGAACTATCTTCTTATCTACTAGTCATTCATGAATGATATTCTCAAACACCTTGTTATAAGCTGTAGTAATACCTAAAACACCTGCAAAAGACCTGTTTTGCTCCGGCAAGAGAAAGATCTTTTTCTTTTTTGAATGAATGTCTTTATTTGTTCTCCAGACAAAACACAGTAAACTATAAAGATCATGCAAGAATTCTTGCTTTTCCACTTTTTATATCCCTTTTATCTGTTCATGCGTCTTCTGTAGTTTATTAGTTACACTCGACTGTGATTAACTCTATATGACAGATAATTGTTGCTAATATTTCAAATATCAAGGAGTAAATTTTTCACTGATGGAGTAGTGTCACTGCAACCTGGCTCCATCAGTACAGGCTCATTTCCACTTGTGACAGATGAAAGCCTTTGGAAGCATGGAAACTTCAAAGACCATAACACCGAGATGCACAGAATTATAGATGCATAAATTCAGGAAAAGGCTGTTTTATCAAAGCTGGGGGGTAATTAATGCAAATCCCTAGACTTTCAAGCAGGTAAATAAGCATGAAAGCCTCACCCGTTTCTGCAAAACTGTGTACATTGGTTTGCTTTGGTTCAAGAAGCACATGAGGCAGTCTAAAAATATGGTCCTTGTCAGGAACAAGACACAGATGTATTTTCTAGACTGTGAACTAGACTGTAGGGGCAGTGTAAATATGATAAATATAATTTGGGTTGAAGCAGGAGGAGAGGCTGAAGTTTAAGGAATAGTTTAGATAGAATGAAACACAGTGTCGTGAATGTCCAATCAATAAGTAGAAAACAACAGACTTGATACAATAATGTGAAATGTGTCTGAAGTAAAAACTGTGACTCCTGTTATTGATTAATCAAGAGGTATAGCAATGAATAAATGAAGAAAAATATTTTTTTAGTATTATCCTTATCATTTTATCTATAGATATAAGAAAGTAAAAACACAAAATTTTTCAGAATAATTGCCAAAAGGAAATTCACTTGGAAAGAAGATAATATAATTGAGGCAGATGTGGAAAAGGAGAATTTCGGCCCTATGATTCTTGACAGTTCCACATCATACCTCTTGGGAAAAGTCACATTCCCCCAGATTTTTCCAATAAGCTTCAGGAAGCTGACTATTTTTTTTAGGATTTTTTATGCATGGTTTCACCTCATTTTTAATACAGTTTTATGGAGGCAGAGAGTCAGGATGAAAACCTTAGAGCCTCTGATAGCCCTTCTTGGAAGATACATGTCCTTTCAGCATTCATATGAAAGGAGTGAACTAAGCAACTATAATTGAAATAAAACTGATTTAAAAAAAAAAAAAAAAAGGAAAACAGCATATTTTGAGAGAGGACTCCAACAATAATATTTTGGGTTTTGTCTAAAAAGTTTATGTCTTTTTAGTTGAAGTCACTGCTGAAACTACATCACGGAATTCAACAAAATGTTTCAGCTCTGACAGATATGGGGTACTGACTGAAAAATAAAATACCCTTCTGTTTTCTTAATACTCACCTAAGGATTTTAAAAGAATCCTTTTAAGCATTTTGCTTTACACTGATCATGACAATAACTTTTTTTTCCCCTTAACAATTCTATCCTTGCATCGCTGAATTGATTGTGGAAGTGTTTGTCTTAAATAACAGATGGGTACCTATCTTACAGTCCAGATTATTTCCTGCAAAGCTTCATTTTATTCTTTAAATTTATTTCCTTTTCTTTCCCATACTAATGAAATGTTCAGTATTTCTCTATGAAAGATCTATATTCACATAACTGGAATTACACAAATTTGTACCAGAGTTCCAGAGAGATCCTGATTTTCGCTAACAAGTTTCTATGGTGATACATATTACACATCTTTTCATAAGCTGTACACTATCCTTTGTTATGTTAATCTCCTAAAATATATCTAAATAAAATTCCATAATTGTTTGGAGTTTGGTGCAGGTCCATTTATATTTTTTTTTGGTTGTTTGTTTGTTGAGGTTTTTTTCTTCTCAAAACTCCAGGTATTTCACAACTTGGATTTGTTTTCTCAGTTTTTTAATATATGATCCAGTCTTTAAATACAGCTTTGTGCATAGGTTTTCATCAGACACTTTCTAGTCTATTGTCCATCTTTTGCTTGTTTGCATTTTTAGTGCCTAATAGCATTTTGTCAATTTGACTAATTTCACACAATAAATATTTCAGTTGTAAATAATGTAGATTTGCAAAACAGTGACTAGAAGTTTTATATTTATATGCTTAATCAAAATGGATGTATTTTTACCCTGTCTATTTTTAGGTGTTTTACTCATACAACTATGATATTTCTAAAACATATCATCATCTTTAAAATTATGGGGCAAAATATGAAAAATATTTTTTTGGTATCATGAAAAGACAGATGTGTTTCACATTCTCAAGGTCATGGATCTGTTCATACATCAGAAATCAAGAGTGACAAATCAGGAGTCATGAATTAAAATTAAGGGCTTGTGATGGGTTTGATCCATGGCTTCCTCAGTAACCAGGTGTAACTAAGGAAGTGGACATTGCATAAGTATTCCACACGTGTTTTCCACGTAACAGAGGAGGAGGGGAGATAGGAAGTTGGGTTTTTTCAGTCTTCCTTCTTCCAGCAAAGCTTGGAGGAGCAGAAGGAACCCAGACGGTCCTTCTCTTGAGCTGGTTTCCTAGCCTGGGACATGGCGAGACTGTATCATTACCTGTTCCCCTCCTTTCTTAAAGTTGTTGATTGTATTTGTCTGTTTCGTTTGGTTGGTTTCGTTTTATCCCTCCTTATTCCTTGTTACCTGTTCTCTCCTCCCTTTTGCCCTGGAGAGGGGGCCAAATAGTGCGTACAAATTGCATACGTGGTTGTAGATGTTAGAAAATATAATTTCTGTTTTAATTCAGTTCAGTTTCTTTTGAGTTCTTGCTTTTCTTTTCATTTTTTTTTCCTTTGCTGGGATGCCTTGGGAAGGAGGGAGGAGGGCAGTCCAGGGTTGGTAAAAGAACTAGGCCAAACCCAGACAGGGGTCACATGATCAGAATAAGTCCAAAGAGAAGGCATTAAGAAAATTACTCAACTTTTGTTTGTCTATCACCTCTATGAATTATTACCTATTTTAGAAGTATCCTCCTGCCAGCTGATGGATTCCCTATTTAAATTGTTGTAAAGTTTCTGGAATATGCAATTCTGTGTTACTGCAATACAGGGTGAGAGGAATCAAAGGTCTAGACAGAGATCAAGGAGGGCTTTACTATAATTACAAGTCTTTTAACATTGTTCGACACCCTACATACTCATACAACTCCTCAGTAACCAACACATTATGATTCCTGCCTCCTAAGCAATGCATACTGAGATACACATTAAAGATAACCTCTGTCTTCATTGGTTTCTAAACAAAATATTTTCTTAAATCCATCATTCTTGATGGTCCAGTCCTCATTGCAAGAGAATTCTCTGGTGAGAAATGTTCCTTGATAGATAGAATTGCATCACATTTGAAGGTGGTGTCAGGATCACAGCATGGCTTCAGAACATAGATGAACCTTGCAATACTATCTTGGACTACATATCAACACTGACAGATAATATGGCTTTTGAGCCAGAAGCAGGAATGACAGCACAGTAGCCCACACCTTTCCCTGAAAGGTGCAATGTCCATCATTTGGTCTTAGGTACATAGTTTTCAGGGTCACAATTCTGATACTGTTCTACCTGCCTATTAAAAGAAAATTGATCCACAATTACCAGTTCACAATATTGAAAAAGTTTTAGGGCTCTAACACAATGAAAATTGTTGCAAAATGTTGCCTGCTGTCGTTTCAGTTCAGTGACAGGGACAATCATTTCGTGTGTAGCTGGGATTCATCTTCCTTTCTTTAACCTTTTGAAAAATAGGTATTGACACTAAGAGTTGAGTAAAATCAAGAGACACTTGAAAAAAAAAAAAATAGGTATTTCCAGAGACTGATCCACCTGACTGTAAAATAAAGAGGGTGAACAGTGTCCTGGATAAACCTGTCCCTATCACCCTTTGATTTTTAGATAATAACCTGATACTACATAGCCATTTACTAAATGAGATTGATATGCACACCTGGGTATTTTATATGCATTTTGTCACTTTACACACTCCTGTATTACGTATTATTCAGGTGAAGGAGAATATTACCTTCTTATGTCTTACATGAAACTTAATTAAAAAAAAAAAAAAAAAAACAAAAAACCAAAACCCTGTACAGAAAAATTTGCCATAATGAATTAATTAAATTTCCTAAATCTCTACTCAGCACTGTGTTTATGATAATTTCTTCCATTTGACAGCAAACTGGCATAATGTAAACTATTTTGATACATGAGATTTTTTTTCTCATATTCAATCGACCCCTACTTGCTGTCACTTTTCAATTAAAACTTACCAATGCTTTCAAATTGTACCATGATTCATACAACTTTTTGGAATTATTCCTTCCTTTATTCTATCTTCACTAACCAGTAAGCAGTTATATGAATTCCTTTTAATAAGCTGATTCATGCCAGATGCCACTTTTTCTCATGTTCTTTTAAGAAGCCAAATGACAAAGAAAGTTAATGATGAAAACTGCACCATTGGGAGGTCAGAGAGTTCATTTTCTGACACAGACTCATTAGATGATGTGGCACACACCAAGGGTGGCATTGATTATCATAGCCTCTGTACTCTTAAAGGTTAATGATCAGGATAATTAGGTGACCTATTGTAATCAGATAACATTCAATTGAGATAAGTGACAGGTGACAGTAATTATTAAAACAGACTAGAAACCCACTCTCTGCAACTTACTTATGAAAAATTGCCTGTAAAAGAAACTGTGGAAAACATCAGCTGCCTCTTTTAGCAATGTCTAGTTTAATAATTTCTACTCCCTCTATTTCATCAGTGCCTCAAATATATATCTTGGAGCGGGGCAGGGGAAATAAATAAATAAATAAATAAATAAATATTAGAGAGAGAAGTTTAGGAATAGATGCTCTCCTGGAAATTTTGAAATGTAGTTGGTCACATGTTACAAATAATAAAAGGGATTTATCATTTGGGATTTAAAGCAACCCATGTGTTTATTTTTGACAGCATTATTCTACACCCAGAGTAAGACTTTATAGAAGCAGTCCAATGATGAACCTGTTTTTATTAAAAATGTTTCAGCATGTTCTATTTAAATTAATGGTGCTCCTGGGAAAATTATCTTTTGCTTTAGATATGGGACTTTTAACTTGGAGACAAGCAAAAGTAAATGAGGAAGATGTAAATTGAATATTTTCCTACATCACACATTCTTGACACTTAAGAGATTTGATTCAGAAAATTCATTGGATCTATATAAATGTCTGAGCTCTGGAGGTTGCCTGTATCACTCTTGTGTTTTTTCTTCTTTTCACTTCGTTTTGATGTCACACCTGCATTGTGACAGAGTAGACATCACAAGAAGTAAGATCTGCATAGGTCATGTCTTTTACCACTCTAACCAATGGAACTGCAAAATTGGACAAGAAAGATGTAAAAACTTGTCCTTACTTGTGAGACGGAGATATGCCAATAGATATTTTATGAAGTCTTATCAAGTTTCAGGAAGAAGCAGCATATGTAGAATTACAGACCTAGGAGGGGTAACCAAGACAATTAAAGTCAGTCCCATCTATGTGATGGAACCTCAGAAGAGTTGACATGCTCAAATGTTTTAGCTGTTTCCCATACAGACAGTAACAAAATTACAGCCCATAGTACTTAGAATCTTTAGCATATGAACAACAAAAATCTAGGGAAAAATGGATAATGCTAAAGATTAGATCAGCAAGCAATGGTTTTAGCCTCTGAAACCTCAAGGAATTCAGGAGCTCTATATGTCTCTGCTTCATCTTAGCAAAAGGAAGAACAGATCCTATGAATATAAATAAGGAAAAAGTTGTTACCTTATATAAAATCAAATGATTCTCTAGCCCTGAGAATATGAGAATAAGACATCTGAGGGTTTTTTTCAGTATCACTCTGTCACAATACACTAATCAACATTTCCTTTCTAACTGCAGAAGGAAGACCAAAAAATTCTGCAAGGCAAGGAAAAGAAACTCTTGGCCCAAGCAGATTCTTGTTCTTGGATAATTAACTAAACACAAGCCAAAAGGATATTTGCAGTTTCTCAGGGATTTCAAGAAGTAATGATCATATCTGTCTTTTTAAGACCACAATTTCACATAGGTTAAAGTTTTTCTGGTTTGTTTTCTTGGTGCAGTGTTATGTTACAGATAGTTATACATATAACTATGTATATATACAAATATGTCTACTGTTATTTATATATAGTATACATATAACGGTAATGGTATGTCTTCATACATTTTTATGAGTATTGACATAATTTCTAAAAGGTACTCTAAGCTTATATTAGTAAACTAAACAATGATAGGGAATGTTCCTGGTTACAGGGACATGATCATCTGAGCTGTTGAACTGTCAGAGCTCCTGCAGCACATTTGTGGTCATTGCTAATTATCACTCTACTAATGCATTTCTGTGCATATTTCTGCATCCAACACAGGCTGCCCCTTTCTAAAGGCATCTTGCATGTAACCACACCAGTCTGCAGCCAAAAAAGCTTGACACTGTGATCACAGACTCTTCTGCATTAGCTGTTCTCAGTGATACAGAACAGTTCAAGATGTGTTAAATTTGCTAATTAAGACTTTGGCTTTAGCAAAATCCTTAAATCCTTGATTCAGCTGGTCTCATATGAAGGAAACATCCTCTTCATCAAGAACACTTTTTTTCTAATTCCAGCCTGTTTTATCCAGCACATGGTAATGTTTCTGATGACTGCAATGATAAAATCCAGAGAAGAAAGTGTGATCTGAGATTTCAATATCCAGATGATGAGGAAAGGCTGAAAGAGCTAGATGAATTTTACCTCCTTAAGGAGAATTCTAACTTATAACTTGTAAATATTTGTGTCAAAGAGAAAGAAAATGTTTTCTTCAGCACCAATCAAGTTAGGGCAAGAATTAATGGGCATATATAACAGTGAAGGAGATTTAGATTAGATATTATGGAAAGCAAAGTAAGTGGAAGGACTTTAGGAGCACTAAAACAGATCACTTAGGTTGCTAAATGTTCATTCCTGAAATTTTTAAGAAAAGCTGCAGAGGATATTAAGAATTATTTAATTAATAAAAAGTTAGAAATAATGCAGAAGGCACTAAATTTGCTTTCTAACACAATTTCGTTAGAATTTCTGATCATGATAATTTCATACAAGAAAAAAACAATTAAATATTTGGCACTTTAAGAAAATTTTATTTGGTTGGGAAAAACCAATAAAATTGAAAACATTATTTATTGATTGCAAGCATACTTTTGTTTCAGTATTGAGTCATAGATGAAGGAGGTAAAAAGAATAAAAAGTAATTATTTAAGTGAAATTTTATACTATATTCTTGTACGTATTCTAGATAGGAACATTCATATTGATTTTCTTTAAGTATAATAATAATGGTTGGAATTTTTTTTTACACTTCTTCTGCGTAACACTAAATTGAAATGTGTTCTGTCATAATTGTTCTAATTAGTTTCAAATTAATCCTTTTTCCATATCTTAATATTCTAGGAAAAGGTCAGCTGTTTCATTATTATACTTTCTTCTCAGTTTCATTGGTTACACTTACCATTTCAGAAAGTCAGGCTAGAAATTCCACAGTTTCTAGCTTCTATTTCCCTGATTCCACATTCAGTTAAACACATTATTTACTATATAGTGTATTAAAGTTGTATTAAAGGAGAAAGTGACCTTATTCCCACTCCATAGCTAGATTTTTATTTCATTGCACTAAATCTGGCATGGCTGTTTATAACAGCTGTTCCACTTTTCCCTTCTTCAAGTATTGCAAACTATAAAGCTTCATGCTAGGCTCTTAACGCAGTTAATCATTTACATAATAAAATAAAGAAGACTAATGAATCTTCCCCTATATAAATCTTCATTTAACTGGACTTCACAATACAGCAGTATTGCTAAAAGATGTGTGAACAAGCAACTGGAATACCTGGAGCCAGATATGTTTAAGTAGCTCACAGTAGATCATATATAGGAAAAGGATTACAACAGTGGAAGGATAAGAAAGAGGTTTTGCCTCAGGCTACCTCTGGGGCATTTGAAGTAATGTAATTCTACCAGGACCAGCATGGTAAAGCATATATTGCAACATAAGCTGCTCATAAAGTAGTTGTAGAGATTAAATGCCTTCTAAATGCTTAATTTTAATTGGAATGTGATTAGCCTGAAGGCATAAAATTATGTCTAATATATTTTTTCTTCTAACAGTTTAATAAATAGTTACAGAAAATACTTAATGAGAATTTCATTATACCATTAAAACCCAGATAACTCTCTGAGTTTTCTCTTGTAATAAAAACTTAGAGAATCAAAATTTAAAGTTTGTATAGAAAGTTGCTTTTAGTTCACAATCTCACAATTGATTGTAGCTGCATAGTGAAGGTACTGATTCAATTGAATATTTGGATATATCTGCAGAATTTTGCAAAACAAAACAGAAGCACTTGAAAATATGTGCAAAATATGTCCAAAAGAATATTCTCTCTTTTATGAAATGGCTGTATACATTTAATAGAACACTGTTCATCTGAATAATGCTTTGAATTAATACATTAATTATTTAGAAAGAAGTCTCCCTCCCTCCCTTTCCACACTTACCTTTCCCTTTTTCTTTCCCCTTCCCTTCTCTTTCCCCTNAAAAGTAGGTAGAAAACAACTTTTATCTCTCCTGTAATGAATGAGCCACAATAACCTTTTGTGCCATGGTAAATTGTACAGCTCTGTGCAATCCATTTTTTATTTTCTTCTGTGTTTTACATAAACTATCTGAATTAATGATACTTTATAAAAGAATTTAATTAAAACACAAGGATTAGCTTTATGAAATAAAAAAATACTCTTTTCCATGTCAAGCTTAGTACCAAGACAGACAGCTCATTGAGCAATTTCTGCAGCATGTATCACTGAGAATCTTGTTATGTAGGAAGGCTCTATTTTAGAGATATTTTGTCTGCGATAATATTAAAGATTGCAAATTCTGTGGAAGTAGAAAAACATTCTCCATTCCTTCCACACAATAGGGAGCCAGACCTACTAGATCTCTAGGAAGCTCTGCCTAATTGTGATCACCATGCGGACCTAATCCACTCATTCCTGCAGGGCAATAAAAATATACTCATTGTGTTTGTTTTAAAAAGACAGTTCCTATGCCTCCAGACAGACTGTAGCTGTTATAGACAGAAAGAAGGAACAGAACAAAAATCACTCCTGGCTCCTGTTTTGAAACAGTAACTATCTCTGTGAAAGTACACCACACTTCTTCTAGGGAGGAAGGAGCTTAATAATAACTTTCATTAGTGGTTGATGTCTTTGTGCATCTGAAATATGAACATAACCAAGACTAAATTTCTGTGACAGCCTTCACCGCTGGTTTTATTTATACTGCTTTGTGCCAGTTCTAAGTTGGTTTCCTGAAGGGAAGTGCCTCATTTGAGCCGTCTTAAATCCAACTTGAGCACAAAAGCTTCCTTCCAGAATAAATTTGATAAATAATATTGATAAATTCTTTCCTGACCTTTTGAGCCTAGTCTTGTTTATTTGATTGTTTGTTTGTTTGGTTGGGGTTTTTTTGGTGCATGTATATTTGGCTTTACTTCCAGGTCTCTCTAAATACACTGTCATATTTTAAGGCAAACATAGACTGCATACTTTCAGTATAGCTCCCCTGTAGCTTCACTTAACTTCCGTTCACACATGTGCTATCACTAATTGCTTGTTTATCTCCCTGGCTATGAACATTTATAGTCTTCAATTACTCTGTGCACTAATTATCTTGAATAGCTGGTCTGGGGCAAGGGAAGAAGTGATTGGGAAAATACATATTCTTGTCTTCTAGCATTGCAAATATATGGTCTTCCTGTAACATTAAGGCAGTACATATTTTCTGGTTTTCTGAAATTAATTATCAGAGTTCGGGTTTTGTTGTTTTTGGGGTTTTTTTTAAAGATAATTGAGGAGGCGTAGGAATTCATATTATTTGGAAATGATAGAGGTATAGTTGCAAGGAGGAAGCCTTAACCTCTTTGTCATCCCCTGCTCAGACACGTTATCCGTCAGAATCTTAGTATATCTTCATAATAATTTTTTCAGGGTTGTTTGATACCTTCCACCTCTATGAAGTCATAGGTTCTATCTTTCTGGTGTACAGTGCTATATGACTACAAGTGGGAACTATTTTGAAAATTTTCTAATACATCAGTATCTGTTTTTTCCTACTTCACCTCTAACACTATTATTTGTTTCATTAGTCTGAGGATTTGTATTTTTTCATCTATTCATAGTTTCTAATGTATCTATTAATTAATCTCCTTAATAATGTAACTGACTTCTTCAGTGATGTTTTATTCAAGTCAAGGTCAGTGTTATTGACTTGATGTCTTTGTCCACAACTCATTTACTCTTTTATTCTTCTGTTATAACACTGATATAGGTCTACTTCAACATTTCATTTAATTTCTCTTCTATGAAGTGGATTTTTAGGCATTCCAGAACAAATCTGTAGGAACTTTCAGAAGTAGTGGAGGGGCACATAAGGCTGACACTCCAAAAAAAGGAAATTTCCTGATATTCATTCCTCTTATTTTCTTTTTTCCTCTATATATACATTGGGGTAGTGACCTCCTATCCACCATGCAGTCGTGGGCTTCATTTTAGAGCAGCTATTTTATTCCTTTGTTATATGTCACATAATTCTTTGTCAATGAAACTTGTCCCCTTTAAGAGGACTTAATCAGCATTTTCTCCATTGGTGTAATGAGATATCATAAATCTCTCTGCAGACAGAGGGCATATACTAAATTAGTGTGATACTGACCAAAAATTAGTTCATACAAGTTTGGAAAAACATGAGCTCAGTTATTAATTATAGTCATTAAAACACAAATCTACAATTACTGGAATCAGTAACAAACATAAATCAGATTAAAACCCACTGAAAATAATCGAACATTTAATATTCTCTTTTTCTATTGCTGTAGCTTTCGCCTCTTACAAGAATGTTTCTCTTCATCCTTCAAACTTGGCTGAATTTTTTTCAGGACAAAGCATCTCTGTTTTGCTAGACTTCTTTGTTGTAGGGAAGGTTTTGGAATTGGTTCACATCATAAAACAAAATACCACTTTTGTAGTGTAATTCCACTTCAAAAGCCCTCAACACTAGCAAAACTGTTTACATTTTCATTGGATAGCCAAACCAGCCACTAAGGCATTAAAAATATCTGAATCTATAGTCTAATGAAGTCTTTCACTATCAGAGAAACAAACCATCCGTGACTCCCTAGAGTTACTAACTACTTAGGTATAGTATCATCTTACAATTCATTGCAAAATACATACAGAGAATGTTTTTCCTTGGATTTATATCATCTTGAATTTTTTAGAGAATGAGAACTGGATCATGTTGGAGTGTTTAATAGGTTTGAATCATATTATATTTGCTGCTTATTACTTATATGCAAACAGGACAAAGGAAATACTGTCATTTTTTAAGGAAGCACTCCAAGCTGATAAAATAAACACAAATATAATGTGTTTTACATAATTTTTCACGTTGCTCTTCTGTTTCATTTCTATGAATAAAAAAATGGGATAAGAAAGATTTAAAATATCATCAGCTATTTTAAAAATACTGGTGTGCTCCTGATATACAATCCTGTATATCAGGATTGTGGGTCATCTAGCTGAATAAAAAGGGTCAGTAATTGAGGCAAATAACCTACTCAGCACAAAATTGTGATGAAAGGAATTCTATAAGTCTTAGGAAATATTATTAATTTTTTTTTCCCAAAATAAAAAAGTGACCATGAGAAAGCAAAAACAGCATTACTGTTACCCGAGCTATATAAAAATAGTAATTACAGGCTCCTACAACATTCTTGTTGCTAAAGTGGAGAGATACGGCTTTCAGGGATGGGCAGGAAATTGGCTGCATGGCTATTTCAAAAGAGTCATAATGAAAGGCTCAATGTCCGAGTGGAAACCAGCAAAAAATGGTGTCCCTCAGAGGTTTGTATGGGAACAAACACTATTTAATATATCCATCAATGACACAGACAGTGGGTTTGAGTGCACCCTCAGCAAGTTTGCCAGTGACACCAAACTGAGTGGTGCAGTTGACTCCCTAGACAGAAGATGTTCAGAGGGACCTCAACAGGATTGAGCAGTGGGCCTGTGCAAACCTCATGAAGTTTAACAAGCTGTAAATTGCTGCATCATGCCCTGGCTGCAGCAACACACTCTGTTTGCCAGTCCTGTTCACAGGAGTACCTAGAGCTGCCTTTGTGGCAGCCTTGGCACTCCACAGGAGTTTCCCCAGCTCAGGAAACAGGGTCCCCCTCACTGCTGTGCAACAGGCCTGCTCCAGAGCTGTCTTAACTGATTTGTTGGGAGTACTTGCAATGCAGATTATAGATTTCCATATTTTTCAGAAAAAATATATGTTAAAGATTATATAGGCATTATTGCTTAAATACTTTTAAGTACTTCATACTTCCTAGGAACACCAAAATTTTGTGCTTAGCAGCTCAACATTGCGATACTTATCAAAATCCAATGAATCATTTAATGTAAAGTCTATATGTCTAACTACGCATCAGAAAAACACACTCAGAAAATTTGCATATATCCTGTACTACATATTATTCTTGAAAGACTGGATATGCCAATTATTGCTTTGAATAGATGACACTAGTTTTGCTGGTTTGAGCTTATCAGATCTGACAATGTTGATCAAATTGTCACACAATACTTTTTAAATCTGAGACACAAAGATAAAAGTAAGATCTCTTGTTTTATCATTTAATAAAAATGCTCCTAGGGCTAAAGAAATAGATTATAAATGTGACTATTTATCAGGAAATGCAATTGCTGATAGTTCAAGGCCATGGAAGTTCATTTCAGTGTGTAAGTAATAGGAAAATTGCACATGTTTTACAACAAAATGCCAAACCTAAACAACAAAAAAAAAAACGGGAAAAAAAAGGCAACCCAATTATTTATTTCTATAAATCTCAAACGGCTTCCATTTATTATTAAACAGTGGTTTGGAATTAAATGTTCTCATTTTCTCTGTTCTGTGTTCCAAAATGGCTGCAATTGATTATGCCTAAAATTTACAACATTGCTGGGTATATTTAGTGCATCAATAGGAAGAGAAAGTGAGTTATCAATTTATTAAACCAAGACCAAAAATAAGAATATTCTACATTCTCAGTGAACAAAACAGCACAAAATATATAATCTATAGCGGAAGGCAAGGAGTTCTATTTTTATTATATCATTGATGTTATTTCTTTTGCTGCTCTTTTACTCACATCATTCCCCGTGGGTCCCAGAGCCTTCATGGTTTATTTTCTATTGATTCTCCATACTACTTCTAAGACTTGAAAAGATGAAGAAAGATTCAGAAGTGAGCAGCAAGTAGTCAGAAGTAAGTAAATTCTTTATGATGTAAGTAACTTGAAGAGATTTATGACAATGTGCTTTATATTATGTTAGAATTCTTCACTTAGCTCTGCCCTGAGTTTCATTTCATATATTTTACAAGGCTTGAAGTTTATCTGTTCATATCAGTAGACCTTTTTATTTAATTTTGTGAGACATTTTGACATTTAATAGGACTGAATAATGGGAGTTTCTCACAATGGATATCCTGTGGATATTTATGTTTTCCATAAACATACAGTTTTTAGCTGTTAAAGTATTCTTTGAAGCACATGTAGAGTACGTGACAGGCATTCACAGTTATGGTTTTTGTCCCTTTTTTCAGATCTAAATCTCAAGGGGACTGCTTTTCTCATAAGAACAGATGAAACCTGTGCTCAGATGTATTTTTGAGAATTGCAATGCAATGTTAACACTTCTGAAACTTTCTTTACTAGTCTTGATCAATTTTAAATGTGTAAAAATCTCATGAAATTACCATTGACATAATAAAGCCTTCTCTTTACTGATTTTCTCCAAGTGATGTTCCACACAGGGAGTAAATAGCCAACAAGAACAAACATCTGTAGTGATCCAAACAACATCTGTAACAGTAAATCAATAAAACCTTAAATTTAGTTTTATTTAGAACAGCAGGACATTCAACAGCAATACTTTAGAGCAGAAGCACAGACACAAAAATATGTGGAGTGATACATGTATATATACAAATATCTAGTTTTTATATAAACGTGTCATACAAATCAAAGGCCTTAATAGTCAAAGTAATTAAATTTTAGTCCCAAAAAGACAGCTAAGCACATCCAACTTAGCTGATATAGAGGTATCTACTTAGCAGAATAAAAGCTTGCAGACAATGCCATGTCATAATTACAGGTATGATGGGCTCACCACAGACCATTTAAAGTATCTGTAGCAATGAGAGGTCTGTGTTGCAGCATACTGGAGTAGATATTTTTACAGCAAAAATGGTATGTGACAATGGATAATGCAATAAAATAATCAGGACAACTTTAGTGTAAGGTTAAGTAAGAAGTAATGTGAACCCAGCACAGTGTACTTCATGCTGCCTATTAAGAGAGATCTCTAAAATTAGTGTTTTCCAGAACTTTATCCAGAATTAATTTTAAAAGAATGAGTTGTCTTACTCTAGAAGACATAGTAGAAGCACTTAAATTTTTCTGACATAGATGATCATGGGATCAAGATGAAGGAATCTTGTGGATGATGGGTTTAAAAATACAGACAAATCCTGATTATTTCAGAAAAAAAAAGTGCTTCTGGACTGCCCTAATTATTTCCACAAATATTTTGAAAGTGGCTTATTCCTCAAGAAGCAACTTCAAAGTTGGAAAGGATCTATGTGATACAAAATGGGAGGAGCATATTATCGCAGCGAGGGTGTCACGTGAAAGGGAGGAGGGAGACAGAAATGCAAAGATTTCTAGCCTTAACTGTATTAATATAAAGTTAATAGCTATAAGCACGCTCGGGATAATCAAAACTTTATGAACCCAGCACTGCCTGCCAAACTAGGACAGAACACAGACTTGGAAAGATTTTTGACTTCCCTATGAGGACCACACTTAAGCCAGGGAGAAATTATTAGCAATAAGCGCCTCCAGACAATCAGATCCTTGTGTTTCCCAAAACTTCTCACCGACAGGGGTAGCACACAGGTTGGAAGGGTTTGTGACCTCTGCTACTGAGGCAACACTTAATAG
>VWZD01010839.1:39005-74487 GCA_013396695.1 Sakesphorus luctuosus
GAGGATTACTAAACAGAAACACAACAGTTCAACACCACATGTAAACACACTCAGTAACCCAAAAGAAAAGCAACAGGAAAAATGTAGCCGCTTCCCATTAACACATATACACCCAGCGAGCTATAACAAATTATAATTAGTACGGCATAAGAAAATAAACAATTTAGTTGCTTACCCCTGCAATGCTGATGGAATGGGGAAGACAGGGTAGCTCATAGGTTGTCCTCTCAGAGGTGGAAGTTTTTTCTCCCCAAGTTGCAGTTAAACTGCACATCTTTTTAAATCTTTTTTTTTCTTCTTCAGGTGGTTGTGTGACTAATAGTTAATCCATGGCGGGGGGGGGGGGGGGTGGGTGATGTAGATGCCTGAGGAGGGGTGAACTCCTTGAGTTGTCACAGAAGATATCGCAAAGGAAGGCCATGCTATTTTTTAACACTCCATCCTTTGCGAATCTTATCAGTTTGAAAGCCTTTGTTCTCAGCCAGGAGCACCCCTCCAGGGGGCTGAGGCGTTTCCCTCAACCCATCCGGGGTTATCAGCCCATCACCCCACAGAGGGAAAGAAACTAAGAACAGTAAAAAGATGTCAGATATGGGTTTTTTCTTCCACATGACAGCATTTATCTTCTAGTATTTTTGCCTCTTGATTTTAAGACTTCTCAAGTTATCAAGAATTTTTGAGGTGTTACAATTCATGAAGAAACGTCCTCTGTCCTCCTTCCAGGTATTTTGCAATGTCTATAATCGTCCCTAATGTTTAGTGAATAACTCCTGAACATATAATTTAAAAGTACTGAGTGATTTTCTACACAGAAGAAATGATCCACATAATTGTCCTGGTTTCATCTGATATAGACAATTTCTTCTCACTAGCTGGTACAATGTTGTGTTTTGGATTTAGTATGAGAGTAATGTTGATAATACACTGATGTTTGGTGAGTACTAATTAGTTTTTTATCTTAAGTGAATTTTTTTTTTTGTGTCTCATGCTCTGCCAGTGAGGGGATACATAAAAAACTGGGAGAGAGCCAGGTCAGGTTGTTCAAACTGGCCCAAGGGATATTCCACACCACAGAACATCATGCTCAGTATATAAGATGGGGGAGTTATCTGGAAGAGGGGTCCAACTGGGGTTTGGTGATGGAGTTTGGCATCAGTTAGAGGTAGTGAGCAAAATGCCATAACTTGGTTTTCTTGTTTTGTCTGGGTTTTTCCCCCTTCTATTGTTATTATTTACTACTATTATTATTGTAATATTTTACTTTTGTTTCAATTACTAAACTGTTCTTATCTCAACCTCCAAGTTTCACTTTTGATTCCCCTCCCCATTCCACTGGGGTGAGCAGGGGTGAGTGAGCAGCTGCTTGGTGCTTAATTGCCAGCTGGGAGAAATCACAACAGTCATTATGGTAGAAAAACACTTACAAAACTTGTTGACTGACTCAAGACCAGTTTCTCCTCCCTAACAGAAATAGTAGCACTCTGGTCAAGTATCCTGTGATTTCCAGAGGAAAGAGAGATTATACCACAGACAAATCTTTCAAGTAGCAGCTGTTGGATGAAAGAATTAACTGTGATTCCCCACTCCTACTCAAAAAAGAAAATCTCTATGATATTGTGTCAAGTAGAGACTAACGCTCAATCAGCATAGTTAAATGACTTATTTTTTTTAAAGCAGAGCAAGAACTCAAATTAACTGTTTCTAATTATTTACTATAGATTAAGTTTTGCTATTCAAATACCATTTAATGCTTTTCTAACTAAAATGTGTTTTCACGGAGGAAAGATACTATTTATCACTTGTAAGGCTCATGAATTCTATACTTATGCCAGATTAAAAATAATTGAGCTGAGAGGCTAGGTTTCTGAACTTATTTAGTGCTGTTATCTACTTCTCCAAAATCATCTAGTACTCCATAAATTTTCTCTTTGAGATTTTGAACTTAGTTGTGTGTATTTGAAAGGTAATTATATGCAGCTACCTGATTAGAAGTTCATTCACATAATCATTGAAAGTGTCTTTTGGTGACAGTTGTAGTATGTCAGGCTCAAAACTAAATGATTATCACCTGCTGATTGTAGAAGTGAATGTCTATAATGGTAGTAATTTCATATCAGAACTTATTATAAACTAATACTGTTCCCATATTACAGTGATTATTTTGTTGTGTCAGATACGTATTTGAGAAGAATTATTTACCTATTGACAGACATGGAATAAGAAGTTAAAAAATCAGAGTATTATATGCAGTGTAAAGTATTGTGTCTCCATAGGGTATGGTCAAATTAAGCCCTCTTAGAGACAGACAGGGAGCAGTAAGCATCTTTCAAACACTGTTCTTTTCTTTAATTTTTAAGACAGAGTGAAAGGAAGTTACATGAAATGGTATAGCATATACATTATAATATTATTGTACTACAAAAATAAAACCACTTTCTAATATTAGCCAGAGTAGTTTTAGAATATTTATGCTTTTATAATTTTAGATAAAAGCTGTTTTGCCCTTGCTATAGATTTTTCTCATTTCTTTAACAAACATTGAGAGCTTCTGTGTAATTGCTTCCAGCTTGTTTATTTGGTTTTTTTTTTAGTTTTGTTTTGTTTGCTTGGATTTTTTTTGTTTTGGTTTGGTTTTTTTTTGTTGTTGTTTTGTTTTATTTTGTTATTTTGTAAGAGGAGGCAATAACTTAGTTCTGATTCATTCCTATACTTATATCTTAAAATTTAGGTGTCTAATGAGTTTTGAACATATCTGAATGTTATTATTTTCAGCTGAAAAGAAGCAAAAGGAAGGAGAAAAGGGTTCAGGAATGTGTTTTGTACCAATAAAATTTACATTATGATTTAGAAAAATGATATCTGAATTAGTATCTAAAATCCTTCTAAATAAAAAGATAAAAATGCATTTCCATTGCTCTTTTTCATTTCTGAACAGCAAAGATATATTCAACAATCCCATAAATCATTGCATTGTTAGCAATGCCACATTGCAAGGACACAGAAAGCCTAATCGATAGCTGGTCAATAGAAAGTTGTCCTTTGCTGGAAGTCATAGAAAGATTCTCTTGCTGAAGGTTAGAACCTCTTAGTGATGAAGCTACTTAATTATTACAGGTAATTGGAATTCAGCATTTAGTGAAATAGAGTAAAAAGGAAACAACTAAAATTATTTGTGCTGCTTATTCTATCTCACTGCTTCTTGAGAACCATAAGAATGGGATGATTTTAAGACACTTGGCAAATGAGCACCATAAAATGCTGCTTCTTGGGTCTTAATCTTGATTTATTCATACCTTCTTAAATCAGAAATATTTCTATGGAAATCAATGTATTCATACCAGATTTATCTAACTGACATAAAATCTGTATAGAAAGAATGTTTGGTTTTGTTCAGTTTTGTCTGGTTTTAATGTGTGAATATAGCAACCACTATGGTAGAGATATTTTCACATGACCCTTCCCTGGTTTTGGGGAGATGGTGATTTTTTATTCCTATGAGCACTCTGCATGGACCTAGATAGATAGTTATATCAGCCTATGGAAACTATTTTTCCATATTTCTTCATCTGGTAATATATTCAGTTTGAGTGAAATAGGGATAATACCGGGGAGTAATGGAAAAGCCTTAGTAATTTTACCACTGTGAGCACTTATTTTCCTAAATTAAGTGTGTAATTATCAAAATTTGTCTGTATTGTCATACGGTTTAACCTTCATTAAACTAATTAGGATGAAGCTTAAAAGTACTTGCAGTCTAACTTGATGAAATAGGTGCAATTTTTTCCTTTCAAGGAGTAGCAAGGGGGAAATATAGACTACTTAGTTGAAAAGTGACCTACATAAAACAACTTTTTGGGCAAACTGGGCAAACATATATGTAACATAGGTAATGTATAATGGCAGAACAAAGGAAAAAATGAGGTATACATATTTATTGTAAAATTTTGAGATTTACAAAGGGTTTCATTAAGAGAACCATGACATATGCTTATCTTTCACAGCAGTTGTGAAAGTCTAGTTCATCTCACTTTCCTTCTGACCAAATTTACTCAGACTAGAACAAATTCTCCAATATGTATTCATCTTTTCTAACATATAATTAAATGTATTAAGTAACTAAATCAGGGAGTGAACTCCCAGAAATACTTACTGAAAGCCTGTGACAGAAGAGTTGATTCCTTTAGTCTAAGAAACACTCTGGCAGTAACATATTGACTCTCATATTAGTGTAGGCTCTTTGAACACATGCATCCACAGTTGCTGATCAAACTTCCCTATGATAGTCTTTCTAGTTTATTCTGTGGTGATGATGAACATTCAGAGACACTAAGTCAATATTTCAAAGATGATTAGAAGACAAAGTACTATGTTTTTACTACTCAGCACTCAGCTGTGATCCATAATTTCATGTTTTAACTAGTTATGAACAATGAAGAACCAATTGCATCTGAAGTAATTTGTTTATAAAGACTAGCATTTTCAGAATACTGCCAACAAGAAAGAACAGGAAAGAATCACCTTTAAAGTGTCAGTATTTCTTAGCAATGCATTCATGGCCCAAGCCTGTAGCCTGCTGAATCCCTCATGCTCTGCACGCAGCTGGTTCCAATCCCACAATTAGGACTGTGATTCTGTGAATTTCACTTCACAGGGACAGCCAAATATCTGTCTGGAGACCAACTTGTGTGTATGCAAGGGATAAGACTGCTTCTAGGTGAAGTCTGGAGCCCTGCAGCCACCCAGCCCAGGAGATCTACAGGAATTCATCATTCCCTATTTGCCTTCACTGCTCATCAGTGAAAATCAGGGCACAAAGATGTGGTAGCAGATAGTGAACATCCAGGTTAGTAAATGCTTTATATCCACAAGCCCACATAGATTTATTTACAAAGTAACGTACATGCCCCACATCCTCCTGACAAGCTGTGTTGCAGTGCTCTTTCTCTGCATAATTGACCACCAACTCTGTCAGGAATTTCCTGAAGTGGGACAGTATTACATAGTCAGCTAGATTTATCTCCTTCTGTGTATGAAACATAGAAATGCACACTGATATAACTTTAAAAAGAAAAAAAAAAGCCCCTGCTCCTCCCCCCAAAAATAGAAACAGACTTAAAATTATCTTATATTCACATGCTGCTAAATAAATCAGTAAGAGGGTAATATACACCTTTCAAACAAAACTAAAGACTTTTCCACTGCAAGTTTTCCCATTTTTAAACCGATGACAACGACAAAACTACTTAGAATGGGTTTCTAATTAAGCTTTAGTGCTGTGGATGGAGCATATAAGATTCTTTTACTGCATAGAAACAGATAAAATGTGTGCATATAATTTTTCCTAAAGCCACTACAATGATTTCTTTTTAAGTATTAAATATTTGAGTTTGCTTTTCAGACTTCATAACCATTCAGGGAGAAATATTTGCCTTAGAAAAAAAATCTTCAAATGCTAGTTTGTTGACAAAAGATATATATAACCCAGAAAAGAAATACAACCATAAACAATTTTGTTTTCTTACAATAGGGCACTCTGAGAAAATAGATGATTAATTTTGTTCAATTTGGTTTCAGATCAAATCTGGGGGCAAAAAAACTCACAAGCAAAACAAAAAAAGGCCTTGAAATTGAGTCCTTGCTTTTTAGGAAGCTTTAGATATGAGCAGTTTATATCAGATTAGGCTTCTCAATGATTGTATATTTGTGTATGGTGATCAAAAAAACCCCAAAAAGACTTTATATAAATTATTTAAAAAATTTTGTCAGGAGACACAGTGATATTTTCTGATGCAGAACTATGACAATATGTTTCTATGACTAGACTTGTAGACTGTACGAATTTATAAGGTAGAGTAATACATTTTAAAATTTACTGGTCCGAAGAGAATTGCTACTCCTGAAAACTGAAGAGTTAAACAGTGTTATTACTATATAAAATTAATAGTAAATAATTTCCAGTAGTGGTTTTTTCTTTTCCTTGAAGGCTGGGTTGAAGTGTGGGGGTTTTTTTCCCTAAAAAAATCTGTAAATTCTGGACAAGAGTTTTCTTTCAGATTGAGGACTTGCATTTCATATAAAATAATGTGTTACGTTTTCAGACTTGTTTCAAGTAAAGATTGAGCTTGTTTTCAAAGGTACTTAATGCCAATAAAGCATGATGGATCATTGTTTCTTCTTTAATGTTGGATTGCTATATTGCAGATTCAAAAATTTATTAAATACTCCCTATCAGTTACAGTAGTGCTTAATCCTTGCAAAAGTTTAGCATTTCTCTGAATTGCAATTGACTATACATTCCTGAAAGAAAATATTTACCCTGTGTTCTAATTATAGATGAACAAGGACTTTAGAAATGCATTCAACTTATGATTTTATCTGCTTGTTATTGTTAAGATACTGGAAAATCTGAGTGTTCCATTAATGATTCCTCTGGTGTTAGAAAGTGGGAGTCATTTCCTACTGAAACTTGAAGTATTTGATTGAATATCTTTGAGATAGCTGTGAGAGAATGGCTGATGACTGAACAAATATTTTAGAGGGGAAAAATTCCTGTAGGCACTGAAACTGCAGACTTTGTCGTAAATGGAGAGTCTATATTGTAATAATGTGTGCAGTTTCATTTGAAACGTAGTGTTGTATACCCTCTATGAAGAGGAGAGGTCTACAGAGGAAAAAGTGTTTAATAACAGTGCACAGTATATTAGATATAAAACTGCAAAGTACTATACAGTCACAACATTCTATCTTGCTGCTGATGGAATAATTCATTACAGAAAATTCAGATCAAGCAGGAGGAAGTGGTGATCAAGTTAGATGTCTAGCAGTCTTTACTGGAAACTGTTGGAGGTGAGAACTTGTAAGAAGCTGCAAGTTCATGACTGATGGGTTCAGATGGGTAATTAAAGAGAACAGCATGGGAATACTTATTTGGAAGCAAGATAATAGAATAGTGACATTTCTCATAAGTGGATAGGATTGGGAGTAACAGTAGCTTTGTGAAAATTCAGTAGAATATATTGTGATGTGGAAATTAGGGGGAGTGGGAAAGTCACTGGATATATGAGGAATGAAAATAGATATGAAGAAAGAAAAAGACTTTTGGAAGAGTATCATAAAGAAGAGAGCTAGTAAAGGAATGAATCTTGACGATAACAGTGGGAAAACAGGAGGAAAGAAATGGAATAGTAAAAGAAAGCAGTAAAAGATGGCTGTAGTAAGAGGAGTAGGAGAGAATAAATTAATTTTTCATATGTACAGAAGAAAATGTATACATCACTGTTACTATTAAATTATTTAGTTCACCTAAATAATAGAGATATGAAAGTATAGCAGACATTTTGTAGTACAGTTTCAGTGCAAAAGGTCTGAAGCATTTCAGAAAAAATGTCAAAGTTTTTCTTCAAACGTAAAATAAATCCTTTAAGGATTAGTTAACACTGTTAATTTAAAACATAAATATAACAGGGTGGGTTCTACAGTTGCTGGAAAAGTGAGGCTGAGGACCTTAGAGATTCCAGAAAACAGTATCTTTATTAACAGGAATGACTGAATAGCAGGATCCCAAAGAGAAGGGAGAGAGAAGGAGGGAGACTAAAGCAAATAAGCCCAAACATGTAAGCACCCCAGTCACTAAAGAGTTACTCACGTAAGGTTGTCTTACCAACTCAGAACACTCCCTCGAAGGTAGAGGCTACATCTTCTAAACATTGGCACACAACAGGTGTCCCTGCTGTCTTTTGGGGGAAAGAACCAGCAATGCCAAGAGCACAAGCCCTCTCACCTTTTACTGAGCCTGCTGGAGACATCTGCCTGGGGAGGTGAGGCCACTACGCCCCAGGAAGAGGTCGCAGACCCTGCTGCGCCCTCTCTCACTCTCTCTTTCTCTTCTTCCTTGCTCGCTGCCGCCCCAGCTCTCCTCCCCAGGCTGTCCAACCAATAGGAGAGACTCAAGTAACTTTAGTTTATGCAAAGTCTGTCTTCAAGGACGAAGCTTTCATTTTATCAGCTTTTATTCCCTAGAACTTGGCAGGAAAAGGATAAATCTTTTCACAGGCGGCATTGGCAAAAACACAGACCAAATATCAACAGTTTTAATTCCCAGCACAATAAATTGCAAGAAGAAGATCAGGAATGGAAAGTTCTCTTCTATTGCTATTCTACATCTTTTTTCAGGAAAATTGGTAACAAATGAGGACAGAAACAGCTTCAGAAGTGCTTGTTATAATTAAGAATAATTAATTGGTTTTATGTTGAAAGGCTCTGTATTTCACTAAACTATTTAAAATGCTATTATAATGGAGAAAATATTTGTAAAGTACTCATAAACTTATTAACACCACCCTCCATGATGATAATGTGAGCAACTTTTATCATTTTCTAGGCTTTTCTGCCTTCTCTTAACAAGAAGTTAGGATGTTACACAAAAACATTAGTTTGTGAGATTATGTGTCATCTCTATCCCGTTTTTGGAAAAAAGCATGAAAAAGAATTTTTCTGGAATGCCCACCTTGCCTCACAGTGGCAATACACAAACAATACACTAAAAACTCTAAAACATGATCAGGTTTAGATGGTAGATGTTAGTCTAAACTTTCAAATTTAAACTTGTAAGGAGATCTGGGATATTGGTAGATTAAATAAATTGCCTAAGGGATTTCTTTGGTATCAGACATTGTGAGTTCTTGGAAACTACTAAACAGTAACATAATTTCTGCTTACAGGGAGAAGTGAACTGTGACTAGGACATTACAATTTTCAACCTCTGATCTTTCTTCCAGCCAAACAAAGCAAGATATTTGTGTAGTTAACACAGCAAAGAACAGGGTGGTCCTAGTGTCTGTTATTGTTTCTTTAAGTCCATTTGGAAAACCAAGAAAAGAAGGTCTTGATGACTTATGCTTCTTTCCAGTTTACTAAAGCAAGGATTTGAGATGGAATATTTCGATGATTTCTAAAAACATAGAAACATCCACTGAGAAGAATAATTAAAATCATTATAAAAATATTGTAAAAATATTATTGTGAGAAATAGGTAATAAATACATGAGAAAGAATAGACATCTATTGTAAGAAACTATAATCTTAGTAACTTTGGGCCAAATTTGGAAACAATTTTAAACACCTCTTGGATAATAATTTAACGTGGAAATGTAGAAGGAATTGTCAGTCTCATGGTATGAGACTAGGCTTGTCTCACTATACTACATACATTCTATATACTATGTTATTAGAAATATGGGAGAACATAGAGAATTTCTATAAAATTGTTAGAGATTTCCAAAATAGAACTGATTAAAAGAAAGTTTTATGAACACTATTGTGTGCACTCTTAAAATGCTTATATACATATATATTATTTTCCAGTTGAAGATAAATTAATTTTATTGCTTATTGCTCATCACTCATATAATACTAGGTACAAATCTGATCCTAAAATCTCACCTTACAGTTTGTCACTAAATGAGGACTGATAGTACAGCAAGGTAATAAAACATTTCTAATTATACATTCAATTTTCTGCATAATCATAATTTTCTTGTTACTTTTCCACCGTCATATTGTCACTCTAAAAGTAGGCAAAGCTAAGATTTTAAGTCCCATTTATTTTACTTTGCTCCTGTATGCATACACAGAGAAATTCAGAGACATAAATATATCCATAACTATATTAAATTATTCTGCTGTTGATGGTGCTGACTGTCTTTAAAAGTTTAGTGCTTTTCCTGAAGAGCTATAAAGCACAGAGATGCAGAATGCTGCTCCGATATGGGACAGCATTCTTATATTTCCTTGGGTGCATAAATTATTGGATTTTTAAAAGATATTTTTAACAACTTCCAAATGCATCCAAAGACAGATTCTACGTGTCTTTTATGTCCTTTTTTAAAATACATCTTTATACCAATGTCAAAGAGAGGAAGAACAAATTTGTAAAATTTTATGTACACTCTACCTTTGGCAGCTTTATACAACTCTACATTCTGTTAGCAAAAGTGAAATATAAACCAATTCTGCTTTAGAGAAATCAGAAGACTAAATCACTCTCTGGGAAGAACAGCAATTTCATCATTTTTCTATAAACACTACAGAAATGGTCCAGTTCTGTTATCTAAAGGCATTCTAATAATGCAGAATATATAAGCAGAGACACAGTAACATTGTCCTTTCTGTCCCATTGTGCCCCATGAACCTGAAAAAAGACTATTCTTTGTGCACTTGAAACAGTGCCAACACTGACAGATACTTGGATATGAATTTGACCAACTGAGGGATAAAAATGGTGTTGCCTATGACTGTGCTTAAAGACCCTGTTTACCTGCAAAAGTCACAGAAATAGACAAATAAGGAGACAGACCTTAATCTCATTAGTAAGATAAACTTTCTCACTTAAAAACTGAAGGTTTTACCAAACCTCTAAAGAACAGCTTAAAAGATGAAAAATTATCCAGTCTGCATCATTCCAGACAATTGAGAATAAAATCACAAGATACTAGTTCAGTAACAATAATAATGAAAATAATGGGGAAAACCCCCTATGTCTAACTCCAAAAAAACACATTTGAATAATTTGAGTTGCTCATATAATAATTTATACGGATTTGAATATTGCCACATTATAGTTTCCTTTGTAGTTGGAACTCACACTGGTTTGGATGCTACCTATATGGAATACTATATGATTCTATAATTTGTTATGAGTATGAGCCTGCAAGGTTAAGCCTTTTCTGAGCAATTGTAGACATCAGTAATGCTGATGCTGCTACCCCAAAGCTTTCCATTATAGGTTCCCTTCATAATCAGTAGAAATAAATAAGCTGTTCCAGGGTGAGATTCATCTACCTACAAGGGTTAGCATAGAGATAAAAGTATAGATACTACATAACATACCTATTTCTCTGACCTTACTTCCTGAGTTCTTTCCCAAAAAGTCTTAAGAACCTGATGATAGAGTGATGACTGCTATTTTTTTCCATCACTCAGAGTTTTCTACAGTATGGATAGGATGACATTACGAATGCAGCTACATTCTTCAGTGATCATCTGATGTGTTCAAAGCTAATATGATTCAGTTTATCCAGAGAGCATAGTTGGTTTTTTTTTTGTTTTTTTTTTTTTTTTTCCTGGCAGAACCATGTGTAAACCAGGTTGGCCTGTCAACACCTAGTATGCTAAAGGACTGGTTTTGTTCCAAACCATTCTGGTATAACCTGGGCAGCTTTCCCAAGCTGCCAGGTGGAAGAGATGGAGAAATGCGGGTGTTAAAAGACTATAAGCCAAATTGTGTCAACTGGTTCTTACTGATGTTTTTTTATTTATCTATATGGGGGATTTCTAAAATTTAAATGGAACTTTCTTGATTTCAAAATAAATAAATAGATGTTGAACACTTTTTTTCCCTTTCAGAATGTGTACATGAAAAGATTAAAATCTAGCAAGCATCCTGACATGGTAGGAGAACAGATATTACGGTTTCTGATTTTTGTTTGGGTTTTTCTTAATTTTTATAAAATTACGAAGGGCCAGCTCCTGGTGTGCCATCTTCCTCCACCTAATTCTTAGTCGCTGTATTACAAAGATATCAGTTCTAGCTCACTTATATTACTTTCTTATCCAGTCTTCAAAATGGAAATCTGGAAGAGATTGTCATAATGGTACTTCTGTGCTCACTTTATTTGTGGAACAATCTAAACATTTTAAAATCTGAGCAAAGAGTGGTGGATATTTCAGATACATCACTTATCTAAAATTATGTTAAACTTCATGACTGATTCTAATAATTTTGTAGTTTTTTCTTCATTAAAAAAAAAATCTTTTAAGTCCAGTGTAATTTTTACTGAATAATATGTAGAGCACATAGATATATGTAATGTAATATGCTAATTATCTCTTTAACATTTCACTGTGGTACTACATAAAAAAACGGTCATACATTTGTTCAAATAATACCAAGAAAACAAGTCAAATAAAACACAAAATAAGGTTACACATTCCAATTTAATTAAAAGAAAATAATTCTCTTGTCCCTAGATGGAGAGCTGGAACTGACCGTAAAAAGAATAATTGAGATTATAATATATTTAGTAATAATATTACAATTAGTGTATTGAATATAGTAATGAAATCCTATGCTGTTGGTTTTTGTCTGAATCTAAGATAATGGCCTCTTATTAAAACTTGTTATGTATCCAGAGGTACACACCTCGTCACCTGTAATTCTTCTTTATAACATACTCAGAAGATTAAAAAAAGAACCCCAACAAACAAAATGAAAAAAACCAACAAAACCCCCTAAAACAACAGCAAAAACATCACCCAGAAAAAGCTCAGAAGGTAAAGAAGATTGAATGATAAAGCAATAAGAATGTTAATAATAAAAGCATATTGTGGTTAGATAGAAAGTCTCAAATATTCATAAACATCCTTCTATGATGACATCATCACAGAAGACTATAAATGAAAATAAATCTTTGAGTTAAATTAATGGATATGGTGAATAAGTGATTTCATCATGATCTACAATAGCTTCATTTAGCCAAGCACTTAGACAGTTAATGATATATCTTTGGACCATGATAATGTAGGTTTAAAATCCCTGCAAAGGAATGAGAAATTTATTTTAGCACCAACTCCTCCAAGAGTATATGGGACATCTCTCTTGTGGTGTCCTGCAGAGGGCTGGGTGATGGATTTCATGATCCTGATGGGTCCCTTACAACTCAGTATATTCTGTGATTCTATGATATTGTGAACATTCCCACCATACTTCTGGGTGAAGTCAAATCAGTTAGTTTAAAAAACCCTCAACAATGTTATTTAGTTTGTTGACCTTTTTTGAAAGTGAGCTACTGCTAGAACACACCTCCTAGAAAAACTGGTAACTGGAGATCAGCTAGCAGGACAAGATATCAGAGGAAGATCTATTCCTTTCAGTGTAATATTTTAAACTGTACTTCTGGCTTAAAATATACTGTAGTGTGTGGTGGTTGGATGCATAGAGTATAAGGCTGCTGAGTGGCAATAAGACCACATAAAGCTGACCATGTAAACATGACTGAAGAAAATTCAATGTCTATATATATAGTTTCTTATGTTTTTCCAGTTTTTTATTCAATCCTATTTTTCTTGGTAGGAATAATTATCCACAATGTTATATAATGTTATTCACTAATTCTCTAATTTAAAGCCTACTGAAGCCTAGGAACATGATTCTCTTGACTTATTAAGCCTAAGAATAATTATAATTTTTAAAATTTGCAGATCGCAATAGGAGGTCTTAACATAAATATAAAAGGGCATCTTTAGTTCCTAATTTATAGGGTAACACTAATTACTGCTATTGAAACCTCTGCACTAAATTCCACTGTCACTACTGTGAGATTTCCTGGCTTTAATAATTAATTCAAACAGTATAATCCATATTATTATTAAATTTTAGTTTAGTACTAAGAAGTATAATCCATTTATGGTAATACAATAACTGCTTATTCACACTTTTATGAGTGTATCTAATGAAATGCTTTAAACCTTTTTATGCAAATAGGACTTTTATATATTGATCAGATTTACAGCTTTTTGCCTTTCCTACAATTCTGCATGAACAAACTCCACTTTATGCAGGACCTCCGTAAATGTGCACGTACCTCATTGGTGGAGTGAAATGATGAGTATACATCTCTGTACTTATTGCCAATTATTTATGTTTTATTGTTTTAATTATAAGGAACAGTCTTTGCAGTGACTGCAATAAAATATTCCTATGTAGAACAGAGTTAAAAGAGTTAATGTACTTTTAAATTAGACTGCAAATTAGAAGATATTTATCTGGCATTAATTTTAGGTATCACTTAGGGGAGCCGAGATGTATTTTAAATGCAGAGTAAACCGGAAAGTACAAGTTACATTTCACTGTTAACCGACTGTTACGTGACAAGTAAATAAGTTTAATCCTGTTATTCACCTCATTGACTTTAATGATTCAATAATAGATGTAATAGGCACCTCAGGACCAGATGGCTAAGGGAAAAAAATGTCCCCATGAACTACCACTTTTTCATCTCAAGTATCTGATAAATATGTTGACTCCCAGCATTGTGATGACAGCCAGAATTTCTCACCAGCTGGCCAGTTGCTCTGCACAGTGGGTGCTATCATCCTCAGCTGAATGTTTAATTCTCAGCTCTGTAGTAAGGTCAGGACTTGAGTGGGTTTTTTTTAAAAAAAAAAAACCACACAGATTTTTATTGATTTCACATAAACATTACAATTATTGACAAAAGGATAAGTGGGTAAGGTCTTAGGAAGAGGCAGATCAAGAGCTAAGGTTGAATTCAATACAAGCTCTACTTATAACTGTGCTCATCAACTCCATGTATTAGCAATGAGTGGTTGAATGTGTAAAGAGCATGTGGGGCTACAGCTACCTCTCATCAAATTGTTTTACTACCCCAACCTTTTGCTTAGTATTGTGCTACCTCAAGGAGAGCCTGCATATAATCATGCCTGGCAGACTTTTCAACCATGAAAACTGTTTATTTCTAGCTGTCATCTGTGCTGCTGCAAAAAAAAGTGCAAAGAAGAACACCCCTCTTTACCCTCCCTGCATCCTCTTTCCCCAGAAATGTCAACGAAATGGACACGTTGATTATCTACAGCCTGTACAAGCCAACTCTGTTAAGATCTGAAGCAGTATCCAGTCTACAGTCTGCCACTATTGCTTAGGTTTGGCCGTGTGTTTTTTAGCACTTCTCTACTTAGCTCATCTGTTTCTGCCCCTGGCTGTGCAAAATCCAACCATGGCAGAGCCTAACAAGAGCAAACTTGTTTTGTTTTTGTTTTTTTTTTTCATTTCTGTGTATTAACAGATATTATTTCCTGTTTGGTACCTGACTTGTGATTTGCCTTTGTAAATAGACTATATTTAGTCCTGCATCAGGAAGAAATTTTATCCTGAATTTTGGAAGAAAACTGAAAGGTACATAATAAAAAAAGAAAGGACTAAAATAAAACACAGGTACATTAACCATCTTTTCAGTTAAGGGATTCTGAAACACAAGACAATTCTGAAAGCCTGTGGAAAGCTAATTATATGTCTATTCAAAACCCACTTTTAAAACCAATTAGAATTTCTCAGCAACATTAATTAAATCCAAATTGTATTAAAATGCTAGAAAACCTAGAATAAGTGGCAACACATAACTTTATATAAAGAAAAATAAAACTTTCCTTTTGTTTATTACTCACTGTATTTGTTACATGGTACTTATCTGACTTGAGTGCAAAATAAGTTCTTCAGCTACTATCATAATAATGATTAAGACTCTTATCTTACCATAATAATATATAACTTCCTATGGCAGTATATAAAGACACTTATTCATATGAATTCATTTACTCACATAACATCACTTTGGAGGAGGGTACTACTATTCCTGTGTATAAAAATTCCTGGTTTAAATAACCAGTAAGATACTGACATCAGTCTCTTAATAAAAGATATGTCTCTGTTCACACGCATTTTAATGAAATATATATGTGCCAAAACAATACATCAGGAAAAATTAGCTCTCTAACAAAAGAGAAGCAGGATTAAGCAAAGCAAAACAAAACAAAAAATACTGAAAGCCTATATAGCAAAGTATTAAAGTACAAAGAAATGGATATTCTCAGCACAATAAAAATCAGTATAAAGATACATCAACTGTAGTAAGTAAAGTGTAGAAATAGAAAACACACCAAAAAAAAAAGGAGGCAGGAATAGGAATAACAGTAATTTACAAAGAGCAATAGAAACAAAAATAATTTTTTCAATTATGTCAGAACCTGAACCAAAACCCTAAAAGAAAATCAAAATAGAAGAAATGTTCTCTGCATCATCATTCATGAAAGTAACAAAAAAAATATCTCTACTCAGGTGCATAACCAAGGTATAACACACACAAAAATGTGATGGACCTACATAATGAACAGACAATAGGCCACACTGAGAATTCACTTTTTGGCACTTCACAACAACATGCAGGCACAAAAGCTAAATGGTCCGGAACAGCTCACTTCTCCAGGGGGCACCAGCTTTTTTCTACATCAGATAACATGGAGCACTGGGATTCTTTGAGCACTGTGTTATGTTTCTATGACCCTCACAATCTATATATGTGATTTTTTTTCAGTTCAAAGTGTCTGACAGTAGACAAAATCTTTGCAGACCAGATGGTTGAATAAACATCACAGTGAAGATCTTATTAAATGAAATTGTTGTATGTATTATAAACTTGGGAAGCATTTTTGAGTATTTGGGAATGCAAGTTCTTTTAGGAAAATGTTGGAAAAGTTACAGGACAGCAAATATACTTACCCCCCCTCAAAAGCCAGTACAACTCCATAGGAACAATAATCTGGAGAATCACATTTAGGCTTTCCTTGGCAGGAGCTAGTTGATTCACTCCAAAGGGTGAATTATCGAACAAATTAACACTCACTCAGGACTGAGGAGCAAANGAGGTTGAAGCGAATTAACACTCACTCAGGACTAAGGAGCAAATCAAGCATATACATCATTTCAAAATGTAAATAGATACTAAAGCCAATGAATAAAAATGTTTTCAGATTGCTTATATCTTTTTGTAGGCAAAGGATTAATTCAAACATTATTAGGAGTGAACTTTTTATAATAATCACAAAAATACTATGTCAATATGGAATTTGTGTCAATTTTGTAGAGAAAGGATTTGGGGATTGATAAATGGTAAGAATTAATCCAAACTAAAGAAGACAGGATCAGAATCACTGTTTATTTAGGAATTTGGTGGATTTAATTCCTCTCTAGAATGACAAACTGAAGAGTATCGTCTCTCCTGAAGTTTCACATCTCATCTGGAATGTTCTTTATTCTAGAATACAGCATGTCCTGTGATAAATTTCAGCTTCATTTATACTGAGATACAAAACTAGTCCATAGTGTGCCTTAGATTCCAGTCTTCCAAGCATCCGGATCAGGCATTGGACAGAGATGCATTGTAGATTCCTTTTGAACACCACCTGGTTTTACCTTTGTCCTAAAGCACATCTGGAATTTCCTTTACAGGGAAAACAAGACATGTGTTGCAAAAAGAAGGGGGCAATAAACGTCCATGTCTTACTTTTACTCTGATATGGGCTCAGGATATATCTGGGGAATTTAGATTCTTAAATACTCAAATACGTTGTCAGATATTTTTGTCAATTGATTTTGTTTAGTAAACACTTCCTCCCTCCTCAGTGGTCAGCACAACTGTGGGGGGCCCAAGGCTTAAGCTTTTCTCCTGTCTCAGCTGTCTGTTCAGACATCAACCCTTTTCCCTTCTTATGAGGGAGTCACCCGATTGCAGTGTGAGCTGATTTGGGAAACTGATTTGAGTTAAAACTAAATTGGTATGTGTGCTTTGACCTAAGTGACTGTGAAGTTGCAGCCTTGGATAGCAGATGGTTCAAACCTCTCATATTGTGGAGACTTAAGTTTTTTATACAAAGTATAGCAGTATACTATACTGCTATGTATGGTTTGGTGCTTATTTACACAGGATTCAAACTTTTTAATAATATGTGTCGTGGATAAATGCTTTAAGATAATAAAAAATTACTGTAACTCATTTCATTCCATGTCTTATTTTCTTTCCTTCTTTGCAAGTGTTTTATATTGAAAAATTCACTTTCAGTTTCAAGAACTCTTTGATGTCACACTTTGAAAAGGGTTAATTTCTTTTCAGTGAAAAGCTGTATCAGTCAATATGAATGCCTTTTTTTCCTCCTAGGGACAACATCAAAAAGGAATTATTAAGAGTGTCTTTACAATGCTACAGATAAATAGAGGTTAACTGTGTCTGAAAGAGTAACTAATAGAATTTTACCTATTCTATGGCTAGATGAATGAACATAATACACCTAAGTGTGGAAGTTTGCCTTGTCCAGTGTTTTCTAGTTCTCCTTTTACTTTTTGTGTCTCCTATCTATCCGAATAATGATTATGTAGGTCTTAAGTGGTCAGCTGGGTATTGTTGGTAATTAACCTCACAGACAAAGGGTAATTGCTCAGTAGTCTTTGGAGAGTCTGTTGAAAGAAGTCAGAGGTAGTGGCCAACCAGAAAGTGAAAAAGGAAAACTCTCCAGAGTTAATAATGGAAGTTTATATTAATGTCATTTAACTTTCACTTGACAGCATATACATTTTCTCCTTCTAAACACACATGGCCCAAAAGCCAAATGGCTATATTAGATGTTGTGGGTTTACACTAATATGTAATATTTCTGAATATTTGTGAGATAAGCTTTTTAGTTGTTTCCTGTCATGGTATTTATATTTAAAAGAAGCATTTCTTTAAACTCTAGTGAAGTTATCATTGCAATTACCAGTGGGAGATTTTAAATTTGGTTTTAATGATGGAAAAGCTTCCTAAAAATATATCATTCTGGGTGGCCAAATGTACTCAATGTGTCAGTAATAATTCTACTCCTGTTACAACAGAAAACTGAATAGATTTAACAGATGATATCCAGAAAGCCAAATAATAGACTATCTTCTAATCTAGTAGCATTATGTTTTTCTAGGTGCTGATAGAAAGACCTATGTAATACAAACAGAAAACATCTGAACAATTTCTTCCAAGTGTACTTTTCTGTTCAAATAGTATTAAATTTAGATGAGTACTTTGGTGCCATTAATAAGGGGCTTGTGACCTTCTTAATGTCTGTTTAATGTTCAAGTATCCTGGAACAGGATTATAGGGTGGTGAGGCATTAGAACAGATTGTCTAGGGTGGTTGTGGATACTTCAACCCTACCAGTGTTCAAGGCCATGTTGAATAAGGCCTTGAGCAACCTGGTGTAGTGGAAGGTGTCCCTGCCCATGGCAGTGGGGTTTGGGACTAGATGATAAGGATCCTTTCCAACCCCTCAATATTCTAGGATTCTATTATTTTATATCATCTAGGCACCAACTTTCTTTGTGACCGGTTATTCAAATGAGGGTTTGCACAACTGACAGATTTGAGGCCAAATTACTTTTCACAAAGGGACAGTAAGGTGACTAAACTGCTTCAAAGACCACAACATAATTAGTTTTAGTATCTATTACAATGCTACCATTTCTAACACAGTCTTTATTTTACCAACCAAGTTTCCATATTCATAGTCCTTCATCTTGCTGTGATTTTATAGAAAGCTCTTAATTAGAGATCAATTTGAATTTGTTCATTCCTGCTTCACTTTATAGTAGGCAACAGACCCAATAGTATTGCTAAAGTGAAACATTATGGAGTTCATTTTTATGAATATGTTGAATAACAAAAGCACATTATCACAAACCTTTTAATTTTGTGGCCCATCTATAGCATGTAGAAAAAATGAAACAAATGTAGAAACCTGAATTCAAAACCTAGAAAGTTAAGAGTTTGTATTCCTAATAAAACCAGTGCAGATATTGAAAATGTAATAGGTTTAACATACTACATTTATCTTCACTTTAGTCAGTGAGGCAATGGATTTTTCATCATGGTATTTTGGAATATCAAGGGAAGAGAGCTATCGTATTTCCATCCCATTTTCCCCAAAACCTTTCCCTCTGATCCAGGCTCGGGATCTGACAAAATTATTTTGATACATGGTTGAGAACACTTGAGCTGACCCTACTCGTAGCATGAGAGAAGTCTGACCTATCAGTTTAGTTAATAAGTAGATCAAGTTACTTTTCCAGATGCAACATGCATCTTCATATTGAGGGGTACCTATCTGCTCAAACTCTCAAATTAAGTTCACCAAGAGTTATATTATTCACCGAAAAAGTTGTAAACTCCTTTCTTTGCTGATGCAGCTGTTTGACCCTGGCTGGATGCCAGGGGTCCACCAAAACTGCTCTGTCACTCTCCTTCACAACTGCACAAAGGAGAGAAAATATAACAAAGAGTTCATGGGTTGAGATAAGGACAGGGAGAGATTACTTAGTGATTACTGACCCAGGCAAAACAGATTTGGCTAGGGGGTGTTAGTTGAATTTATTACTAACAAAATCAGAGCTGGATAATGAGAAGTAAACCAAATCTTAAAATCACCTTCCTCCCACCCATCCCTCCTTCCCAGGCTTTACCTCGCTCCCTACCAGCAGCTTAAGAATACAGATAATGGGGAGTTGCGGTCAGTTCATCCCAGGTCGTCCTTGCTGCTGCT
This sequence comes from Sakesphorus luctuosus, assembly GCA_013396695.1. NCBI lineage: Eukaryota > Metazoa > Chordata > Aves > Passeriformes > Thamnophilidae > Sakesphorus > Sakesphorus luctuosus. Next base: position 59,199 of record VWZD01010839.1, read on the forward strand.
CAGGGAGAGGAGTCCTTCCCCTGCTCCAGCATGGGGTTCCTTCCATGGGAGACAGTTCTTCGGCATTAGTCTGTCTCGTGGGCAACAGTTCTCCACTAACTGTTCCAATGTGGGTCTCTTCCAAAGGGTGAAATCCATCAGGCACAGGCTGCTCCAGTGTGTCTCCCACAAAGTCAGAAATCTTACCAGGAAACCTGCTCCAGCATGGGCCTCGTCTCTCCATGGACTTACATGTCCCTGCCTGAAGCCTGCTCCAGCATGGGCTTCCCACCAATTCACAGCCCTCTTTAAGGCATCCACCTGCTCTGGTGTGTCTCCTACATGGGCTACAGGTGGATCTCTGCACCCCTTGTTAATCTTCATGGGCTGCAGCAGGACAAGCTGACTCAATGGTCTTCGTCACAGGTTGAAGGGGAATCTACGCTCTGATGCCTGAAGCACCTCCTCCAACTCTTTCCCCACTGACCTTGGTGTCTGTAGAGCTGTTCCTCACATACATTGTCACTCCTCTCTTCTCTGAGAGCAATTACATCTGCACAATAACTTTTTTCCTTTTCAAATATTCTATCTCAGAGTCATTGCTATCATTCCAGACTGGGTCGGCCTTGGCCAGTGGAGGGTCTGTCCTGGAGCTGGCTGGCATTGGCTCTGCCAGACATGGAGGAAGTTTCTAGCAGCTACCTACAGAAGCCACCCCTATAGCCCAACCCCACCACCCTCACTACCAAATCACAGCCATGCAACCCCAAAACAGCTGGGTCAGATGCAAGCACTTTGATGGAAGTTGTCAAACATCCTGCTTCAAATATTGATATTGAAATACTGCTTCTACAGAATGAAAACAGGTTTTGTACTGTTATTAGAACTATTTTTAAATTCAAAATATAATAGAAAGAAATGTTTGTAGGAATACTAACGGTGTGTGTGGTCTCTAGGAATACAAAGAAAGCTACAATTTGCAGGCATGAGTATTTCTTAAAAAATGTTTAGACTACAATACTCTTAATTGAAACAGAAAGATGCTGTAAAATATCCCATGATAAAGCTCCTTTAGAAAAAGACCTAAGTGTCAGCCAAAATTATATTGCAGGACTTAAGATCACTTTTCAACTGCAAATTGTACATGATTATTTCTTTCTAGACCACAAACAGTTAATATGCATGACATTTTCATCAGGGAAACAGTCTTTTATGAGGGGTTGCAAGTTACTGTTTATCCATTAGCTATGCAGCAACTTCGATATTTCTGCCTTGTAACCGGCTTAGTGAACTTTTCTAGACAAACCTGAAAATGCCTGACAGTTTGCTGTCTTCCTGGAAAATGTCAGGAAACACAAACAAACATTCAGTAGCAGAAAGGTGACATGGCTCAGAAACTACTACAAGAACAAAGGATTATTAAATTTCTTATAATTTATTGGATTCAGTTTGTGCAATTTCCAAAGAAGAAATGCCCTAAAGCGAACTTTGTGGTGGCATCTGCTATGCAGTACTATTGTAAGGCAATGAAGTGTGCGTAAAGTATTATTTCTGTAAACAATTTTTTTTCCCAAACCCAAAGAACTGTTTTCATGCTTGACTTTCTCTTCCACATGAATTTCAGTATTCCAAGTCTTATGTAAATCAAATCTTTTTTGCATTTATTTTTTTTACTGCCCTTTATGGTATATCATCCATAAAATAATCTATTTACAACATACTCTGAGATTAGCTCAGTTGGTTAGAACATGGTACGAATTACACCAAGGTTATGGGTTTGATCCCTGTATGTGCCATTCCCTTAAAAGCTGGACTCAATGATCCTTTGGGTCCCTTACAACTCAGAATATTTGGTGATTAAATGCTATAAATTTCTATGAGTTGAAACAACATATAATGTGATGCTGCTACTGTAAATCCTTGATATTTTCTAGTTCTCAAACTGATGTTGTTTTTCTTGAGCCTATGGTGTCAGAAGTTTGTTTGTTTTTTAATTTACATACCTGACCTTAAATTATCCTGTTATTAAAAAATAAACCAGTAGGTATATACATGAGCATACACCCACTCACCTGTGAGCTATCATTTCTGAATTGAATGAAAAGGAGATTTGAAGTGTAGAAGTAAATCGAAAAGCATATATCAATCTTTATTTAAATTGGTATAAAAATGTATGACATAGCTTAAACTAATGAAAAAGAATCCATGAGTATTTCCTAGGCTTTAAATAAAGATTTTGTCCTACACCATTAAGCTGAGCTGATATTATTACCTCCTCTGTTATAACATCATTATATAAGATTTAAGCATTTTCCAGGAAAGTTAGAATTGTCAGACCTTTCTAAGCTTTCCTTTTCTATGTCATTAGATTAAAATTGAATTTATAACTCATTTTTCCCTGTGCTTTTTGTTGTAATTTGTCACTAAAAATAAACAGCTTGACATTACAAAATCTTTTTAAAAAAATGTTTGCAAGTTAAATTGATCTAGGCATGTTTCCCTGTCTTCATTGTGGCAAGACTGTTTACTTTAAGTCCATTTGTACTATACACTAGTGTAGGCAGGAGCCGACAGCTCTGCAAACAGGCAGAGGCTCCACACAGAGCTGCTAATCAACTCTGCTTAAGAACCGATATTAGTTAGGGAACCAGTGGATTAGGACAACGTATTTGCAAAATGTCAGATCTATTTGTTTTAAGGCAACAAGAGCTACTTCTGACGGAGATTAAAGATCAGATGAAGTCCTATGAGGGAAAGGATACAGATAGTTCGGTTAGGGCTCTGCACTGGAAACATAGAGTAAAATATAATAAAATCAATGCCATCTCTAAGTCAAGAAAGAAAGAAAAAAAAAAAGGGAAAACTCTGCTTAAGCCAAGACAGTCAGGGATATACCACATCACAGTGTACCAGGAAGGGATTTGTATCACAGAGTCTCTGTGTTTTTGTGAAGTAGAAAATTGATTTAATCTTACTTTATAAACAGACTTTGGATTTTATTATTTAGGTAAAGGCAAGCAGGGTACATGCACTTCTCACAGAGAATAAATAGTGTGTATTTTAGAAAGAAAAAGTATTTTGTAAATACAAACCAGATTACCTATCTGTTAATTCTTTAAAAGGCCATGCAGATAAATTACTAAACTGCCACAGTACTGATATATATTTTACACTCCATATTGAGATGAAATCTGTGGCATAGCTACTAAGTGTGCATATGAATTAGATGCGCAGAATTCACAGACAGAGGAACCTAGAGCAGCAAAAGACAGGCAAGTCCTAGCCACTGGCTGACCAGGTACTGCAGAGGCACTCCCATCCTTACACCTGGCCCACATGGATCACTTCCAGCATCCTAAAGGAGATCCCCTTCTCTCCTAAAGGAGAGAGATATTTTCAAGGGTCAAGTGGAAATATAATGGGTCATGATCAAGTTCTCAGATAAAAAGCAGATCTTCTTTAGGGTTGAACAGGAAATATTTCAGCCTTGTCACATCGGCTGTTGCTGACCTCACTTAGAGAAGTACTACCTTTGGAGTGGCTATTTGCTCCTCAACCATCAGAGGTAGTCCTAATAGTAAGGCTTCTAATTTTCAAAGGCTGATAAATCTGGTCCTTAGTGTCTACCTGCTAGTTGCACAGGTACTAGGTGATTGATTGACACTCCCAGTACATGATACCAGTTCTGTTCTTGGAAGAATATGCATAAATTAGACACTAAAGCAAATCCTCCTGTCTGTCCAGCATGATGAGATCTGATTGGCCTGATTTTGGGCCTCACATTTAAACAAAGATTTAGACCATGACAGTCTGGAAGAGAGTTACAGCAATGGCCAGAAATCTAGAAAAGAACTGCCTGTGAGGAAAGTCTAAGGAGTTCAGCTAGTTTAACCTGAAGCACTGAAAACTGAAGGGAGACAAAGTATTAGCCTCCAAATCTACAGAAGATTACGGCAGAAAAGAGTAAATGAACTGTTCTCCAAGGGGAGAGGAAAAAAGAAATAACTTAAATTGCACTGAAGTAAATCTAACTTAGATACTAGGAAAACTTTCCAGCCTTGAGGGTATTTAAGCAAGGTAACTGATTGCACTGGCAGGATGTGGAATCTCTATCTTTAGGTGCTTTTAAGAACAGGTTAGATAAACATCTGTCAGGAAAAGTTTAGATATAGTGACCCTCTCTTAAGGAGAGGATTTTCACCGATGTATTCCCGAAGTGTTTAAGAAGATTTTTAGCCTCATTTCCCATGACTTTAACACATCTCAAAATTGTATATTTAATGAATTTTCAAACCCATTAGCAGAGAAGTACACTTCATCCAGTCGGTAATGTTGCATTATCTGAGTTGGTTTGGGTTTTAGTTCTTTTCTCTGTTTTATGACCAAATAATGCTTCTGTTGCTTAACAAATACCAACTTTAAGAGCTGCACATAACTGTAAGACAGATCAGGACCCTGTTAGTATTATTTATGAATAATAATCCTTAATGTATTACACAATTGTTTCACTTTGGCAGCAAGAAAGGATTCCATTTGCAACATAGAATTAGCATAAATCCAATAAATAGACTAGCTGAAATTTAAACAATATGCTGGCTTTTGAGAATATGTGAAATAGTTGTCATTTTTGTAGTTATAATTCTACTTGTTCCAGTCTTCTTCCTGCAATAAAATCTTGGAATACCTGCCTTATAAAGGTATTCTAGTTAATTTAAAGTCTGCTTAAATGTGTGATTATTCTAGGAGGTTGGATTAAGAAGGAATACTTTCCTTTTTTTGATTAATGTTAACTCAGAGCACATACAAAGCCATTTATCAACAGATGCTTTTTGACACCTGATAAAGTCTATTCATCCAGATATTTTTCTTCTAAAGCATGCTTGTATAAACATTCTCCTATGTATAAAATACAGCAGTCCTGCATAGCTTTGAAAGTCAAAAAGGTATTTTAGGCAGCAGATGAGAAATGGTTTATTTTCCCCAAAGAGCAGGGCTTTGTATTTTATGTTATTTATACAGAACAATGCTGCAGCTCTGTGTTTCAGTATTCAGAAGGAAAACGAAAAAAGTAAAGGACATAGAAATGTCTTTTGATGCTAAACAGTGTTCACAAGACACACATATATATATATGTATATGTGTGTGTGTGTATATATATATATATATAAAATTTAATTACAGCTTTATTGGTAAGTTGTTCTCATAAAAGTACACTACAAAAAATTATCACCAGTGAAGGAAGGCAAAAGACAAACTTATCCTTCCTACAGTAGCAGGTCTATTACTCTCTTTAGCACAAATGTTCCATACAGTAAATTCCATTGATATTTTTCTTAAATACTGTTATATTAATCACTTAAAATAAACCAGTCAGAGTGATTTCAAAACAGTCTGTGGGCCTAACCTGGTGCTGGAGGACAGATGTTTATAATCACTAATGCTTCTTCGTATTAATTTTTCCAAATGTTTCTCCCAAGCAGGTACCTAAGACTCTCTTTGGTTTTAGTTGAGGGAAATTCAAGCCCAAATGATGTTCCAGATCTTACAAAATATTTGCATTAGAAGGCTCCATTGACAGAATGTTTGTAAGGTCTAGAAAAAAAGGTAGTTCTGTTGGGAAAACAGCAACATTCAAGAATGACAATGGCAGCTGGATTAGAGTTGAGAAATATTTCCTTTGGAAAGTGAAAAAAATATGGGGAGTAGATTCTGCCAGGTATGCATAGAGGTGCAGACAGCAGAGACTATGGGAAACTGGTGGTAAAGCACTTAAAGTTTGTTACAGCTTTTTAAGACTAACTTATATTCATCAAACCTTCTACCCTAATTTTTCATACACTCCTTCTCATATGAACTGGCAGAATTAAAAAAAAAATCCCAAATATTTATGTGCAGAAATAAAAGAAATAACAAACATATGAAGTCCACTGAAATAACAAAACATAATGATGAAGATTTTAATGTCAGTTTAGATTTAAAACTAATTATATTTCTTTACTTTTAAGATGAATTATAGTCCTTGAAAAGTACAAAACCATTGTTGTATCTGAACACAAGACCTTGTCTTTTTAAAAATTTCCTTCTAGTTGAAAAAAGTAAATTCAAACATCACTTTCAAACTAAAGTGAACTAAAATAAAAAAATAAAAAATGAAAGTCTTATCAATTTGTGTTTTACTTCTGTAGAAAATATAGATCACAAACCAAAACTAATATCAGAACTGCCTATTGATGTAACTTTCATATGAATGCCTGAAAGTTAATTAGCAATGGTTAAACAATAATATTTGTGAAGATAAAACCACAGGAAGCATGCTTACATTTATTTGTGGTAATACACTATTATCCAGTGAAAAAATGATGTTTAAAAAGCCCCATCAAATCAGAATAAGCCAGGTGAATATTCTGATTATAAGACAAAATACTTGTTCAGGAGTTGTAAATGATCAGTGAGTACTGATATTATCCTTTTGCTTAATGCAGTGGAATGCAAGGAAATTACTTCAATGATGCATGTGACAGACACACAGCAGAGAGTCTTGTGAAGGATCTTACTGACAAGTGACCTGAGCTGGTGTATACCTGGTGCCAAGACCTAGTCTGGGGCTGGCTTCTTTCTGTTCAGTGATTTCAAGTCTTAGTGCTACCTTGTATTTGCAACACTTATCTGCTTTCAGTTTAATTTTCAAAATATGCTTGTGTAGACTGCAGCCACTCTGCTTTCAAAATCTGCAGCAGAAGTGATAGTTTATATTGGTCTACAGTTTAGCTGAGTATGGGTACCAGTATCCATAACAATTAAATTAAACTTCTAATGTAATAAAGGATAATTACATCTAAGGAATTGTAAGGAACAATTCAGAGCTTTCTTTCTACTCCAGTTTGGTGCTTGACAGCACTTTTTAGCTCACTCCACATACTATTTTTAGTGAATACTTACATAAGTAACCTCATAAATGAGTCAGGCTGCACTGTGAGCAAGTGCTGCTGGAAGGCATGTAATGGTTAGTCCAACACATCATCAGTCAGCGTGAAACCCTGGTATGTTTAATTACTGGGTGGAAGAAAATGGGAGATGGAAGAGAAAAAATCAAAATATGTAATATGTATGTGTGTATATGCTATAGACATCTAGTAACAATTTATCTTTTGTTTGGAAATAAATAAAAATAAATATTAAACTAAAAATGAATTACATTTTAAAAATTAAATTTAATTAAAAAGTAATAAAATTAAAATAAATATTTTAAAATTGTGAAATAATAAAATTTCTCTTTATTTTGGAAACTCACATATTGTGTAATAGCAATTTTTTTTAAGATTACTTACTTTATTTCTTTAATATATATTTGATTTAGTTGATAGCTCCATAGACATATCAACGATCTTTTGCATTGTTCCTTTTTATAATAAATCAGGTCATCCGATTTGAATTGAATTAACCTTGAATGGTATTATTTTAGCCTTAATTAATGGGCATGAACTGAAAAATGAAAATTTTAAGGGAACAGATTTTGAAATCAAGGAGGTTGAATGTTATTTTAAGTATAAAATTTAAATCAAATAAAGAAATAAAACTACAATTTCCAAGCTTAGCAAGGTTGACACATTAATATATTAAATTTTAATTTTCCCACTACAAGTAGTGTCACTTTGCTCGGTTATGGTCACTCAGATTTGTTTATAACTATGGTCTGTGCTTCTCATCCTTAAATGGTTACTTGTTAATATTTCTGTTGATGTTAAACACAGAATTATTGGAAGAAAAAAGATCAAATTTTTTTTAAAGAAATCAATAAAAATTAATATATTGTGTACCTGTGTATTCAGTTGAGCTGGCAAAATGCCAGCTGCCCAATACAGAGTGAAAGCCTCCCTCCCCCCACCAAGAACAGGGAGAAAAAAATCTAGAACTTAAAAATGGTTTATATATTTATACAGAAAAGAGAAAATTAAAACTACAATATAATACACACTCACACAAGTTAGAAATAACAAACAATAACTCCCCACTCCCCATCGAACATGAATCCCACCATTCTAGCTACAAATCACCCAAGAGAACTCAATCCCCTGAGGGACAGATCCAAGCAGAGAGAAGACTAAGACTAAATATTTCACTTTCCTAAGATACCATAGCTGAAAGAGACAGTAGGGTCTGGTCCAGGGAAACAACACGATATGTCTTTCCCAGATGAGCAGCCATGAGGAACTGAGAAACTCTTCCTACTCTACTGTGTTTATATCCCAGTTTGTGTAATCTGGTATGAAATATTTCTTTTGTTGCTTAAGTCAGGTGACACCTGTCTCTCCTAATCTATGTAAGACTATCTGCTGAACTGAGGCCTGCCAAAAGGCCTAACTAAAACTACCACAACTTATCATCAGAGCTGTATTTCTAATGTGATCCAATCACTTCTCTAGTTATTTCACTTTTGGTTTGCCTTATTTTAATAGAAGTGCCTAGCACACTGTACATGTTAGCAAAACTAAACTGTAAGTGCAATATTTTTAATCACTATTACATGACTGAAAACCAGACAATAAATTAAGAAAGGTATTAGTAACAACTGAAGGAAACAGGAGTTATAGAAAAATTATTTTGACAATCTACCCAGATTAAAAATTGTAACCCAGCACAAGAAAAATCCTCATGTTTTATAAGGACATTTTCTTCTCACAACCAGCATATAGCTCAAAAAATTTAGATCATGATGACTTAACATGAGAGGAACATAAATGCCGCACATTTCCTCTACAGTCACTTGGAATCAGTCTATGGATTCAAAATTTCTGTGACATCAATAACTTGAGATCGCAACATACAAAAAATTAAGAATCTCCTCAGGCCAAATTAAATGTCTTAAAATATATCTTTTTTTCAAAAATCTTTTCCTACTCTTTCTGGGATTTTCACATCTCAGGAACAGTGGTTTAAATTACTTCTTAATTATTGCATCCAAGGGCTTTTTGAGAAGGAATGATTTATTTTGGGAGGTGTTTGGTTTTTTTCTTAACATACTTTGATTCTAAAATATACTTGCACTGATGTATTGGGTCTAGCTGAGATGGAGTTCATTTCCCTATGGCAGACCTCACAGTTCTGTACTTTGCATTGATATCTAGAAAGGTTTTGGTCACACACCAGCGTTGCTGCTGAGCAGAGCTGGCACAACAGCAGCAGCATCTCCCAAGATTCCCCCATCCTCCCTCTTCTATCAAGGACAAGATCCTGGGAGCAGACACAACCAGGCCAGCTGACCCAAACTAACCAAAGGGATATTCCATACCATGAGAAGTCAGCTCAGATATAAAAGCTAAGGAAAGAAAGAGAAAATGGTGGTATTTGTTGTTTCCAGTGCTTGCCTGCTGAGCAATTTGTATGCACGTTGAAGCCCCACTTCCCAGGAAGTGTCTGGACATTGCTTGCTAATGGCAAGTAGAGAATAAATCTTGTTATTTTCTGCTTCGCTTGTGAATGCACAAACTTTCACTTTGGCTATAGCAAACTGCTTTATCTCAACATAACAATAATTTTCCATCTTATTCTCTTTCCCCATACAGCTGGGAAGGGGAGAGATGGAGCGGCTTGGTGGGCCACTCTACTGACATCCAGTGAGGATCAGCCCACTATATAACTGATAATCATTTTAGCATCATCCTAGTAATTGCAACTCTTAGGCAAAATAATTTTAGTGGTTAATTTTCATCTCTGTTTTAGGTGACCTCTGCCTCAATGCTTCCATATACACTATGTCTTAACACTTTTCATAATCTAATATCCCCAAGAAAGGAATAGGTTTTGTGTGGATGTATAGATGCATAGCCAGAGCCACAATAAAACAGAATTATATAAATCCTCAGCTTCAGTTACACATAACACAAAAAAAACCCCAAAACAACCAAACCAAAAAAAAAAAAAAACCAACAAAAAACCCCCAACAAACCAACCCTATGACATTGTTTTGAAGTGTACTTCCAAAATGTATTGCAGGATGTTTAAATACTTGGTTCTGTTACGTTACAATTTCCAGTAAAATAATATCATTATAAAGAAATGTATACAGGACTTTGTTAAGTGTCATATTTATCGGATCCAATATGTTAACACACAAATAGCTTGGGTGCTGCTTAGATATTGGTTTTTTTAAGAGTTTACCGGTTGCTTCTGCTTTTGCTTTCACATTAAAATTATGATACTACCTGACAGTAGTCTAGGAAAAAAGAGCACATTTGAAAAAAAAACAAAACAAAATATTAGCTGTCTTGTTTACTCAAAATAGCACAAGGACAAGACAGAAATAGGGTATTTTTTTCCAGGTGTATCGAACTTATAGTTAAATAATAGTATGTACTTCTTTACTGAATAAGTCAGATAAAGTAGACATGCTAACAAAGCTAGTTTAATCTAAGTTAAAATTGGTCAAAAATATTTCATAATATCCTAGGAAAATGTTTTACTGAATACTAGATTTCATCTCCCCACTCCCTCACCTCCAAATATCTCAACAGTGTTGCTTTACCACAGGAAATGTTCACTTCTTAAAGATGGAAACTTTCTATTTTAAAATGGAAAATTTCCATATCAGAAAATGGGGATATTTCATTAATATTGTAGCTTAGTATTACTATAATACAGTGAAGCTGAAAAAGGAATGCTTTTTGCAGTGATTGATTTTATCTGTTGGAATGTAATAGCAATCTGTTTATTTAATCCGGACTCTTATTGTGGTACTTGAACCACATGTGTCCTAATTTGATATAAAAATGCCAGGATATTCATATGAACTTATTTTAGACTAGTTAAACTCAATGCATTCCAAGCATGTAAGATACAACATATGGATTTCTGTTCCCTAACCTTATGAACATTTGCACATGTTCAGGAAAGCCCACTGGATAAAATTTATGTATTGCTAATGATTTTTATTGGCCCCATGGCCCAAAGTGGTGGCAAAATGCCCAGGACTTTGAAAGAATCCTGTTTTACTTAGTAGTCAGAATGCAGAGAGCCATAAAAATAGAAAGGGCTTGATGGAAGTCCAAATGCTTTCTGACTGGCAGAACTGAGGTTGCTTGTGCTGTGCAGCTTTTTGTTGTCAGATCTCTAAAGCATTTTGGGGGGAGCAGGATAACATAGCTCAACATATTAAACAATTATATAAAGACAGAGTGATGTCTTTGAGTTCATATTTTCTCACCATTCCTTGGAGGAGCTGGAAAATCTCCACAAGCATAAATTAAGAGGGAAGTTGAAAAGTACTAGCTTCACTGTATCATTTTCTTTGTGTGGAACCATTTGGAGTTGTCACTGAATATCTTAAGAATGCTGTTGAAATTTTGGGAGGAAAATACGGCTTACCATTGACATTGAGGAGATGTGGCTTTCCACACCACAGTCACCTGAGTATGCTAAGGCAGATGTTTGGTCAAAAATTAATGCCACTTCAAAAAAACAATGAAGCTTGCAGATTCCTTTCTGCAACCATAGCTGTGCTATTTATCCACTTTTCACACTTTTTATGTTCATATTCTGTGATTTCGTTAGATGAAACAAATGATTAGCAAAATTGAAAAAAAAAAAGAAAAATAATTTAGAGCTCGTATTTGGAAATCTTTGACATAACTGCGTCTTTTCCTCAAATCTAGTCTTCCATGTTTAAGCAGCAAATACAAAGCAAAAACACAAAATATTTTGTTATTAGACCATTATGACATTCCTCGTGACTAAAAATGTAATACTCTTCACAATACTTTAAATTTTGTAGGAAATTATTGGGAAATTTTTGGAGATTTGGAGTAGGTCTAAGTAATTCCCCTGAAATCTGCAGCATTTACAGTATGACTAATGAAAAAAGCATGACATGATATAAAGTGACAATTATTCCTTATATAATTTTCAGTACTGTAATAAAAATCATTCTAAGTAGAGTCAAAGCATTTGCAAAATCTGAAAGAGACTTTTTATTTAATTGTATTTTAAGAATAAGAAAAGGATGAAAAATAATGTAGCATCTAAGCTATGTACTTTTATAAGAAAAAAACTGAAATTGTGAATTCAGGATTCTTTTTGACATCAAATGTTGGGGAAGAACTGGGAAAAATCATTCTTAACTCACACTGGAACTATTGAATAGTTTTAAAAACACTTGAAATTCGTGGACTTTAAAAGTTGTTTTTTAAGATTGCACATGAAATAAAAAAAAATTCTTTAACAATGTTTGTGGGGTTTTTATTGCAGAAGTAGTGCTGGGATTCAATTCTAAAATAAATCTGTGAGCATACACTGCTGAGTCCTTAATACTCTTATAAGGAGTCAAGAGCAATAGGAACAACTCATTTGATCAACTTAAAACACATACTAGAATGAAATTAACTGTAACTTAAAAGTTCTTCTTTGTAATTGTTAACATATAAAATAATCTAAAGATTAGTATCTCAGTGTTTCCAGTAACAAACTACATAATTGAGATTTCAGTACTCACAATTCTCAATATTTCTAGGCTAAATTCTTCATTAAAAACAGAATGAAAATGATTATCATCTAAAAAAAGCTCACAAATGTCATCTATAAAATTGTAGAAACTATTTTTAAAAAATAATAATTAAGTTTAGCTCAGTGCCATTTCACTCAACAGCTTTGGTGAAAGGAAAGAGTGGAAGAAGGATGATCAACATTATCTCAGAAAATTTATTTCTTTAGAAGACTATATTAAAAAGCCAAGTTTAGGTGGCTTTCCACCTGTCCAAACATTAATTTTGGCAAATTAAACTGTAAGAAAGATATGAGTGATCAAAAGAGTTCTTCAGAGTAAAGACAGGTCTTTAACTGAAATTGTAATTTATTTTATAAGCTTCAACTATAATTACAATATTAAAAATAATAAAAAATATTCCCCTAAGATGTAAGATTCCTCTTATTGGTAGCCTTTACTAAGACACTTGTTTAATGTAAGCTTCAAACAAAGATGACATAAAGTGACAAGGGGAGTCTTACTTTGCTCTTCAAATATGCTGTTAGAGTTCTTAGAACCTTGTTTCACAAAATTGCTTCCATTTTTAGCACAACTCCTTTTTACTTGATTATAATTACTGTTATTTTTTTTCTCCTATCTGCTTTTATATAATGTCCATTCTGATATAGTTATGTCATGGCATGTTTACAGAAAATGTTCCAACTCACTCTTTCTGATATTTTCCAAAAAAATAAAACTAAACTAAACTAAACTAAACTAAACTAAACTAATAATAATAATTAATAATAATAATAANACTTATTACAATTATTATTATCAATAATAATAATAATAATAATATCATCATCATCAATCATCATCATCATCATCATCTACGTTTCTTTTCATCTTCCCCCCTCAGTTTCTTTCAAACCAAAAAAAAAAGGTCTTTACTGAACTAAATTTCTAGCCAACTCACCTGTGAAAATGTTTGCTTTTCTCCCCCAACTAGCCTCCTTTTTTTTTCTTTTATTTTTCTTTTTTAACCAGGTCTTTCATCTAACTGTGGTGCAATTTCTGACAGCTTAGGAACAAGATCTTCCCTGCACTTTTATTCACAGCACAAATGGTCACAGATAGACAGAGTGAAGAAAACAGGTACAACATTTACTCCTGTGCAAAAATGTACTCTTGAGAATAGGAAAAGTTCACTTCACTCTCTGTTACAGTACGAACTGTAAAGCAGCCATGACCTCCATATAGCTTGAGGAAACTTCTTGTCTTGCTTCAGAATATCAAGGTATTCAAGAATTAAAGTGTTTAGAGAAAAATTTCCATCTTTAAATATTGGGAGGCATGTAATCTTTCTTTGTTTTATATTGTATGTTTTAGTAGTAGTGCAGAAAAAAATTATCTAAATGATAACACTTAGCGATTTTTTTTTAATTTATTCTGAAAGAGATTGAACCCTGCATTTTCTGCTCTCCAAAGAGGGAAAAATAATAACCATCAAGGTGTTGATAATTAGAAACATGTCACCTAATGATTGTTTCTAGCTAGCCCATTATAGATACAGCCACGGCTTTGGAAGTGTTGGCACAACAGCTCTGGAATTCACATGTCAGCTGCTGTTAGTTGAACTCTTCCCCTGCATGACTGAAGCAGATGGCAACTTCCTTGAGATCAGGGAAGACAGGATAAAAAAATTCCTCGTACATTTTTTCATGCATTGAAAATTCTTGAGTAGATGCTCAAGAATCTGCTAGGCAATCTGTAAAATTTAGGCAAACTGTAAAATAGCTGTTCAGCTGAGAGCCAAGAGGGACTTGACACAAAGGTAGAGACTTTTGAATCAAGAAGTCTGTTAAATGTGGAGTATTAGTGTACTTAGTGTACTCAGCATCAGTGGAAGCATATTAACTAGTAGCTTGCTATATATGTTGGGTGTCCCTACAAGTCATCTTTAACCTGCTGATATTCACATTTTGAACAATATGATCTGAAATATGTATTTGGTACTGCTGACTAAATTTTTTCTACATTTTTTACAGGAATAATTTGCATATCCGTGTCTATTAAGCAGAAAGCCCTGATAAAAATGATGTCTCTGTCATTATATAATGTCAAGCTGCCTACAGCAGAACTTTGTATGTTGTGGAGTATTTTGCCAAAATAACATCAAAGAGTCAGATGATGACCAGACATGAAAATAACAATTTGCTACTACTTCTTAGCATTATCTTCTTGGGATACATACAGAATTAGATCTAGACTATAAAATAAGCAGCTATCAAATATAAGGAAATTAAATCACTCTAGGACATTTCAAACCTCAAGTTTTGAAAAAAAAAAATCAAACAAACAAACAAAAAACCAGGTAGACACACCATTCACTTTAATGAAGATCTTCCTAGGATCACTGGTTTGGCAAGCTTTTCTTTAAAAGGTCAGCTGTTCAAGCTGTTTTCTACATTCTCTAATAGCTTTACTACTGATGCAACACAAGCAGGCAGTTGACCAACCATGGTGATATAAAAGGGACCCCTGCTCACACAAAAATCACATATTGATATAATATAAAGAAAGGTGGTTTTAATAAAGAATTCTCTTTATAATACAGGAGACCTTTTTTCAGATTTATATCCTGTAGACTATGATGACAACTCAATAATGACTGTGCCAGACCCCTATAGTACTAAGATTTAATACGGCAAAGTTTCCAGAAATGTGTTTTTTGAAATATTATGAGTCAAAAACTGTTCCTCTAAAGCTGAATCTCATCAACAGGTTTTTTTTGGTGTGTGGGGTTTTTTTATGAGTTTGAATTCAAAAAAATATATATAGAATATAGAATGC